>VFFE01007661.1:567732-618817 GCA_008921705.1 Burhinus oedicnemus | reverse complement strand
TTTTTTTTTTTTTTTTTTTTTCCTTGCAGGCATGTCTGTGGGCATCATCACTTAGGGCTGAATTAGACCTCTCTAATTATTCATGCTCCTGTTATAGGAGAAGCAAGGGATGTAACGGGGCTGAGAGGTACTCCTACTTTGCATTAAAAAACACTTTTGTTAACATCCTAGGAACCCTTTGGAAATATGAAAGCAGAAGCAGAAATCTGTTTTTCCTGGGGCTGAAAGGCTATTGAAACCCACAGAAACCCGAAGTTTAACATGGGAAGTCATGGTGAAGGAAGAGCGGAGCATGGGAATTTACATTCAAGAGGGAGGAAAATGAGGGATTTGGGCAGAGAATAACTGATAGGTGCTGTGAATTCATTAAAAATAGGCTATAAAAGATACACTACAAGGTTCTGGTGACAGACCAACAAAGCTTTTTCTTCCCCTTCATTGTTTATACTGTCACAGGATCCTCACAATAGCTGATAGTTTAGCCTTGTACTCCGTGGTTCATTATCTATTATTCTATTTATTAATGCATTCTTGGGTCTTAGTGATGTGATAAACCATCCATGCTTTTCTTTTATGGTTTAATAGGATTCTTCTAAAACCCCCTCCATGTTTACATAACCTTGCAATTCACAGTTATCTATCATTTATTTCCTACTTTACGTGCACTCGATAAAGCCAAGGCAGCCGAAGGCGTTCAGCCGGCGTGGTCCAGCAGCCGTGTATTGCCGATTCATGTTCTTCATAACAAATGTTTCCATGAAATCAAATTCAGGGTGCCTTTCTGGGGGGGCTGCCTCCCCGCAAGGGCGAGAGGAAATACAGCTCTCGGGGCAGGTGGGGTTTGGGGGCACCGGGAGATCTCCTCCATCCCTCTACGAGAAGGTGATCAAGGCTGGAGCTCGTGAAGGTCTCTTGTTGGTCTTCAGGCAAAGGGCTGGGGGTCTCGCGAGCTCCCTGTGGAAGACCCAGACCCATGGAGGTGCTAAGCTTGTCTTTAGTAGGAAATAAACAGGGATGTTGATTTGATGCTTTCTCTGGGAAACACTGGGGCTCCTTTTGAGGAGCTTGGCTGGTGTGATGATTTGCTGACTAGCAGAGCTGGGGCAGAAACCCCTGTTTTCGGCACTGGAGCGGTTATCCAGAACTCTTTTCATTAAATACCCTTTGGAGAACGGAGGACCAGCATCACTGTGGGGGCGCTCCCCATCAGATGCAGAAAATCATCTAAATATGATGGCAAACCTTTATTAACAGTACCGGGGAACTAGATGCGAGACCTCATTTATGATTTCATTCATAATCCCTTCAAAATGAGTTGGTACCAGTATGTGATAAGTGGATTATGTGTTAGGCCCAAGTAAAGCCAGACACAATTAGTGCTTTAATAAACCGGTTGTATGCATTACTAACAACTAAGTCATAAGGGAATTGGTGTATTTACAAACCCTAATTAGTAGTTTGTTACTGTGATACCAAATTTAAACAAATCTGTAGCATCACTGACCATCTGGGTTAGAAATCTCTGTTTTGAATTTAATTAGGAAATAGTTGTGACAGAAAATTGGTCCTTATTAGTTAGCTAATGATCAGCATTCTCCTAATTGAAATGAAGAACTGTCTGTCGGGTTTGTGAAATGTTTAGATATGAGCAGAGACAATCAAAAAATATTCTCTCACTTAGGACTTTGGAAGCTGCAACGATTGATTAAATACACCCCCCCCCCCCAATATTTTAACAAATAAAATGCAAATGACAGTTATGAATGTGCATGATAAAAATCTGGCAATTAGAGAGATTTCTGCATTCCTGGTTTTGCTTTTAAAAATGGTTAGGAAGGAGCTGGCCCAGGCAGGGTGGTGTGGATTTGACTGCTCCCCTGCCCGAGCGTGGGATGCCAGAGGCACCGGCTGTGCCTTCACCATCCTCCCTCCGTGCATCCTCGGGAAGGGCGTTTCTCGTCCTGGGAGCGGGAGCTGGACCGTGTTCACAGTTGCTTTCTCCAAGAAAGCGGCTTGGCACCGCAGCAGCACAGAACCAGCCTAATTCCGGCTCCCACTTATTTCAGCGGGAGTTGACTGTGTCCAAAAAATGCAGGGTCTGCAGGGCTGGGAGTCCGCCTTGGTGCACATGTGCCCTGTCCTGAGCAGATTGTGGGCGTTTAATGGTTGATCCTAATGGGGGAATAAGATATGGATCATTTTCTGCAAGCACACTTACAGCAGAAGTGAGCATCTCAGCCTCGCAATCAAAATACAGATAGTTCCTTTAAAACACAGACTGAGGTGCTTAATTAATTTTCACTTCCTCCCTTTATAGTCCTCCACAGGACTCCAGATATTAGGATTCCTGGTAAGCTTTCCAGATTAAAGAAAACATACACTGGCACTAATAAACAACCCGATTGCTGCTGTTCTAGCATTACTTGGTACTGAGAAACTCTTTATATATTGTAACAGACAATGAAGTTTCTGTAGGGGCTTTAAATCACTTAATGTTGAAAGGAATTCCCAGACGGCTTTATCAGTCACTGTGTAAAATTGTTAGAGATCTCCACCAGCTAATAAATTTGATTTGGGGTTTGTTTTGCTGGCATTTGCACAAACCCTCTGAGAACTATAGTTACTGTATTCTTATACAGTATTTGAATTCGAAATTGAAATGCCTGTTTCCCTCTCCTCTGGGAGGGGAAATAAAACTTTGCAATAGAATATGAATGTTGGTTGTTTTTCTTTTTAAGCCGGTGCATTATTATTTGAGGAGATATAGTGTTTGACAAAACCATTTATTTTGTTTCAAATATTTTATTGAGTAATAAACCTAGTTTACATTGCTGCCACATATGGGGATTTGTGCCTGTTAATATGTAAGGGAGATGAGGAAAGGAATCGGTACGCCGGCACCGCCGTTTTTCACTTTATGACTCTGGCCTCCCTGCCCTGTGCCTGTAATGCCGTGCAAATGCCACTGCCAAAAGCTGGGCTCTGCAGAGCCCTTGCTGGGGCTGCTGCAGGAGGGGCACGGCCCGTGGAGGGGCTCCCGGGGGCTCAGTAGGCAGTGCCGAAAAATAAAGGCGACGTTGTTTTCTGGGCTGAATATTTTTTTCTTTTTTTTTTTTTTTTTTTTCTTTCTACCCAGCACTCACAAATTTATCATGAAAGACCCCTTTTCATGGATGTTCCCATTCTGAATGGGAGAGAACCAGCATTTTGAATCTAGAAAAGTCCCCTCTCAGCGAAGCCAAGTGCAGCTGAAGGCAGTGCATCAGCTGGGCTGCAGCCGCCCTGCGAGGAGCCCTTCTCCCGCCTCTGCTCAGCCCCTATACGTGATCCCTGGCCGCGGTGTCCCTGGGCTCACTGGCGGTGCCAGAAATGCAGAGCACGGACAACCTCTCTCAGAATAGAAAGTTGCTTTTTTTCCCCTTCCCTGACACTCGGAGGAGCTGGGCTGGGATTCAACAAGTCTTGCTTCAAGCCCCGTTTTGTTTTGCTCTTTCCTCGGGCTCCCTCTCCTGCCCTGGCATCTCCCCAGCTCAGAGTCTGTCATCTGCGAAATGGGACCAACAGTAATTCTCTTCCAGCCCGGGACTGCCGTGGGCTTGGGGACACAACGCCCTTGAGGGGCTGCGCAGAGCAGCCGAGGGGGCGGTGGGTGGTACTTGTCGGAAACCCCCGGACAGAACAGGCGCTTTCTTTCCCGGCTGCCCAGAGGCTGAAGGGGGATGGCTTCTGCGGCAGAGCCAGGGAGGCCAGCCCCAAGGCGTTGTAGCAGGATGGTAGCTCTGTGTATACTGCACGGCTTTTGCATCCCCAGCCCTCGATGCCAGCGGGACACTGCTGTGGCTGTCATTGCTGCGATGGCCACCCTGTGCGAGACCGATGCTAGCCAAGCAGGGACAGCCCCGGGTGGGAATGGGTTTGCCCAATTTATGAGCTGGCAGGAGAAGGCAGCAAATCTGGATTTTGATTTTGCAGCGCTCTGCTGCTTTATTACTTTGTTTTTACATAAAGACATTCACTTGAAGGGATCGTAGTGAGTAGGAAGGCTTGAGTTCACTTGTTTTGAAGCAACCTGAACTGTCCTTTCCTTGCACCTTCCCGTGACAGTGCACGGGAAGCCACGTGTGGGTCTGTACAGATGCGTGTACATATAGGCATGCTGCCATACGGCTGCATGTTCGTGACAGATGCTGCTCTCACCCCTCCGTTTCGGGCAAGTAATGACCAACCCACAGGCGCAGGCTGGCAATGCTCCCTGGTCGCTGCTCTGCTCTCCCGGGCACGGTGGGGCTGCTGGGGCCGGCAGCGCCGCCTCGTCCTTCACCCACCGACGGCTCGAGAGTGACACTGATGGTCTCCGGCGAGAAGCCCATCCATCCACCCCCCTTGAGGAGGATGACAGCTGCCATGAAGCTTTTTGAGGGGGGATAGAATTTAATGCCCTGGAAAATCCAAGACCCTGTGGAGCATGCAGAGGATTCGCAAATGGGGTGTGTTGCAGACGCTGCTCCACTGGTCAGGTAGCAGGCATTTGTGTCATCTGCAAGGCGGGTTTTGAGCATTCTCTACGGAAAGCAGCACACGGTGCTGAAATTGCCCCAGACCCGGGTCTCAACCCCCTGATAACGAGACGCGTTGTTGTCCTGCAAAGTGTCCCTCGCACCATTTACTTCTGGGAGCTGAATTCAGGCACTCTGGGGAATGCATGTATTTTTCTGCTAATGATGAGTCCGGCCACAAATGTTGCTCAAGTAATTTCAGTGCTTCTGTTGTGTGCATTCAGCATCATTTTTAGCTCACCCGCTAACTAGTGTTTACTTCGAAGTTGTTTTAGTTTACCTTACCAGAGCCAAGTCTGCAGGGAAAGCCAACAACCCTGCCTGCACACTGCCTGTCCCCTCCCCAAATTCATTCTTGTATTATTTATAAGAAAGTGCCTGCCTTCCCAGCTGGCCCTGTCGTAGAGCCCCACATCTCTCCTGGGCAGTCATTTCATATCATTTTAATGCTGGTGCGCTCTCCTGCTTTTCTGAAAAGGTACCTCCGGTTTTGGATGCCTGATGGGAGTTATCTCAAGCGGGAGTGGGATGCTTGCCCTACCTGCGTATTTAATAGCTGCAGGGCGATTCTTCTTTTTCCTAGAGTTTGCTGCTCTAAGACAGCATGTGAGGCTGTTTCTAGGTGGGTTTTGGATGTTTATTTTGTGCTTTAATAGCCTGGAGGGAGTGTTTGTCTGCAGGCCACATTATCTGTAGAAAATGGTCTGAGAAGGACAAATACAAGTAAATCAGGGTACGCCACCTGGGCAGCCAGTCGTCCCTTTTGGTGGCTTTTTTTTCTTGTTTTAAGAATATTCATCTGAAGAGGAGGTTTGAAATTGTTTCCTTGGTTGGCACCCTGAGTGATGTGCCCCACCTCTGTACCCATCTGCCCAGCA
The DNA here is from genome assembly GCA_008921705.1 of Burhinus oedicnemus. Lineage (NCBI taxonomy): Eukaryota > Metazoa > Chordata > Aves > Charadriiformes > Burhinidae > Burhinus > Burhinus oedicnemus. The sequence goes on along the minus strand of VFFE01007661.1, from coordinate 613,383 downwards.
AGGATGGAGAGATGGCCAGAGGGCATGTCCTGGCACAGTGGGGATATTTGCCGCTGCCAAGGTCATCACTGGTGGGCACAGGGACCCGCAGCTCGCCCAGGAGATGGATGGAGGCACAGGTTTCCCACAGCTTGTCATTAGTCCTTGCTCTGGAAAGGCTTAGCAATTCCTACCCGGTAAATTATGTGCCATTCCTCAAAAAACTGGATTAAATAAATGGGGCTAGAGCATGTCTTTTTTGCTCTTAGCTTTAGCGTATTGATTTGGACATATTTTCAGGCCAAGAGTAATCAATTCTTGGGTAGATGGGCAGAATAAAATAATTTCAGACAAACTCTTTGAACGACTTGTCATTAATTTGCCTTTTGCCGGTGCTTGTTGAGGCCAGGCGAGATGCGCTCAGCATCCTCCGGGCGCCGGTGGAGCGGTGCCCTGGGGATCTCCTGGGGCTGCCGGGCCAGGAGGGAGGGAGGGGGCTGCTGGGGCTAATGAATGCGCTGTGTTTGCTCATCTTTACAGAGTCACTTATTACCGCTAATTGGGAGGGACAGTTCAAACAAGCACAGAGGAGCAGTTGTCGCGGGAGCGTGACATGGGTTTAAAGAAGAGGCCGGGGAGGACTGCACTGCCTGGCCCTGGCCCCCCGAGCCTGGCCGCATCCTGGCGCGGTGCCAGGGTCGCATCCTGCCTTTGTTGGGGACCCCCTCTGGAGCTGGCGGTCCCAAGAAATCTGGGCAGGACAAGGCGTCTCGGGGCGCCGCAGACAGACGCGCAGCTGTCCGGGACACTTAGGAAGTCACCAGCTGACGGAAGGGGTGGGCTCCTGGCTCGGCTGCACATGGGTTCAGAGATGTGCTCTGCATTAATGCGCCGGGCATCGCCTGGGCTTGCTCTCCTAAAGAGCCCCTTTGATTTGGGAGGGTACGCTGGTGCCGGGGAATGCTTTGTGCCTTCTTTCGGGATTGCTCGGCAGGGCAAAAAATGCTCGTGTTTGCCCTTCTGAAGGGAGATGTCCCCTCCAAGCACAAATGTATCTCATCTTCCCCAGTTATTTTTACTTTCAAGTCTTCTCATCCAAGCTTCTATTCTTTTATTTATTGTTGCTTTCCCTAATTAAAACCTTTTGGATTATTCCCTTGCAAGCTGAGCGCTTCTTGCAGCTATGTACGAGTGTACAAATTCCATTTCTATAGCAGGATTGACCTATTACACTTATTTTTAAGAGATTTTTTTAATGTTACTTGGGGAAAATAGCTAAGCGTAAATGTTTTAGAAATAAGAGCAATATGGGCTTTGTTTCTCGGCCACACTTTGGGTTTATGGAGTGGAACAGAAAACCAGAGTGGGTTCAGAACAGCGGGTGTGTTGCAGTGCCAAGGGGATGTGCGGAAGGGCAGGAGGGGACAGCTCTGCAAGGCGGTAGGGTGGGACGGAGAGCTGCCGTGCTGGACTATAACCCTGCAGGCACCAAGAGCGTAAGCCAACGGGGCTGTTTGACAGCAAGAGCCGGGGCGAAGGTCTCGCCGGGTTCCCATGGCTGCCCCCTCCTGTGCCCCTCGTGCTGCTGTGACAGGATGGGTGGTGTTTGTTCCAGGGATGTGGAAGCAGGAGATGCTGAACCAGAAGCACCCACCACACCTCTGTCCTTCCCTGGTCAGGTCCAGGGACGTGCCTGGCATGTACCCCCAGGTGGGCTCAGGGCTGCTGGGGAGAGGATGGAGCTGGGGAGAGGATGGAGGCTTCTAGGGGAAGTCCAGGGCTTCCAGTCCCCCCAGGGTGAGGGGCTGGTGAAAGTGGCTTGGTCTTTTGCTCACCCTTGGCTACTATCTTATTTTGAGAAATAGGATCTGGTTTGAGTCTGTGTTTCCAGTTTCCATTTTGTCTTTTCTTTTTTTTTTTTTTTTTAATTTAAAAATGAAGGTTGCCAAAGTGAAAACGAACGGCTCGGTTTTTCTTTGAATGAGTAATTCCTCTCCCTTGTGAAAAAAACAAACCTCCATGTCTCCTGTTTGTAATGCAGGAAGACAGAGATTATGTGCATCTGCAGTCTGATTTTAAATATGCTCTGAAGGCGTATTGTACACACATTGTCACTGAAGAGGATAAACCTAAGGAAACAATCTTAATCTAAGAAGTTAGCATCAACTGCTAAAGCACCGGCAAAAAATTCTCCATGTGTGGCTTGAATTCTAAGCACCAGTCAAGAGGCATGTGAGCCAAAACCACCAGTCAAAGAACGCTCTAATCAGAACAGCTAACAAGAGAAATTTTTTCTTTTGCATGTGTGGAGAAGATAAATCGAGTTTGTTTTGCAGCCTATTCTGTTTTAGATTTCCTGTGTCATAACAGAATGAATTTGTTGTTCATTGATACCTTAATATATAGGTTGTTGGGGATTTTTTTTTTTTTTTTTCAAGGAGGAAAACAATGTCCCCTTCACTTTTGCATGAATGAATTCATTTATTCTCTGTAACCTCCGGAAGTCATTTATTTTGCCCTGCGACAGCTGCAGGGTCTGTTTGTGTAGGAGGGTTGCAGGCGCTTGGCAAGACCCTGGCTCTTCCTCGCTCCCCGTGCCCAGCGCCGGCGGGGCCGGGGCGGGCCAGCCGCTCCTGAACGGCCCTTTTTTGAAGGGTCTTGTAAAAAAACCTGCACTTTGCATATCACAAATGACTCTGCTCTGCCTGAGGTGAAGCAGCACCGACTGCCAGCCACGGCGCAGTTCTGCTCTCTTCTCCCCAGTGTCGCTCCTGGCCATGTATTTCAGTTCCTCTCTATGTACCGTGAATCACCGATGGGTTCTAATCGACAGCAATTTAATTAATATACATGCTTTTACGGATGTTGTTCCTCATTGTAACTTAGCAGTAACCAAGGTCCATGTGATGAGTAACTGGGATATTTTCCCTTTATTAAAGAAGGAAGGAAATTACTCGACGAGGAGACTTCAGTGTTGGTCCACTGTAGCCTGTGGCCGAGTTCAGTGAAGCCAGAAACTCGTCCTGCACGTCTATGTATTTAAATGGTCAAAATAAACAAAATCTCTTGCCTCCCCCAAAACCCTTCCAAACACCCCAAAGCAATTTCCTAAGAGGAATGCCATATTTTTGCAGGCTCGTGTGATGCCATGCCCTGTAGATTATCCTCCACAAACGTGTAAACAGCTGTCGGATTTGATGTAGAAATGGGAGAGGGATGAACTCGTGTTACTGTTGTGTCAGATGCAGCAAGGTGTCTTCTGGTCTCTTTAGACGCATTAAAAGTATCTCTCAGCATCTTCCGTGATTTCCGTTTGTTAAGGTAAGAAAGGCTAAAATAGTCTTATTAAAGCATGGAAATGAAGAAGAAAGCCCTCCGTAGGTGTGAGAGACTTTAAGCTGTGGATCCATAGCTGGCAAAGTGCGTCCTATGTGCTGAACTGGAGATGCCTCCCGTTGGCTCTCCCGTCCGAGCGGTGTGCCTCAGCACGTGTTCAACGCCCCCTGAATTGCTGTGGAAGTCAAGCGTGTGCTAAGCGTCGAGCTGGATTGAGACTTCATTCCTCCCAGAGTAAAGGACCGCGGGATCACCCACAGTCCAACCAAAAATCTCCTTCCTTCCCACCACACCTTCTTCCCTGGCACCCGGGAGAAACCCCAGGCTGCTGAGATTTGGGGTTGCGTTGCCAAATTCAGGGTAAATTCATCTCCTGCTTCTTTTTCCCCACCTCTGCCCTGGTCAGGGTGCACCACCCCATCTCTCCCCAGGCAGGGGCTCCGGGCTCCCGCTGCCTTTGGGGACCGGATCAAGGACGCTCTTCTCTGCAGGCAGACCAGCCCTGTCGCATCGCAGTTCAGGGGCTGCATCCATCCCCCTCCGCCTCTCGGGCTGATGTGCGCTACCTGGGATTGGGTGCTGGGTCTCCACGGGTGGGAAGGATGGAAGAGCTCGGTGGGCTCAGCTTGTGGCTTTTCTCATGCTCCGAACCTGGCTTGTAAATGCAGCAGCACTTACCGGCCCTGCTGATCAGAAATAATGTGGGGCTTAATAGAACTTCTCCATTAAAAGGTTTTGGAAATAATATATAAAATGAATGGTTCGCCCGGCGAGTTTCAAACGGCTGGGGAGGGAGGGGAGCCCCGGCTCACCCGCAGACCTCCGCGGCACCGCACAGACAGTCACGCTACGCCTAAAACTGAAGCTGGGAATTGGTTTTGATTTTCATTTAAAATTCCAATGTCTGATGTTCTTAAATTGAACAAATGATATTTTAAAAAAATATATCAGGCTCCAACATCTGCAGATTATGATTTGCATTTTGAAATTGGCTGCTTGAATTGAACAAGGATGAATACTGTCACTCTTCTTTTATTCGCTCAGTTTATTTAATGAAATGCTAGAGGTCAACCCTTTGTCCTTAAATTAGTTACTATAAAAATCTTTTTGTACTTTTCTGCTTGTTATGATGTCTTCTAAGCAGAAGAGAAGGTTGCCATTAATTATGTCTTTGTTGAATATGGATATCTATTCATAGTTAGTTAAACAGTTTCAAACAAAATTAGCATTGAGCAACTCTAAGGCCAGCTTTAGGTTGGTTATCAAGAATTTTTTGCTAAGAGAATGCTCTTCTGCAAGTGTGCATTATCTAATATATTCAGCTTTCAGTTGCTAATTTTTTTTCCAGATGAAGATGGGCTTAATTGAGGTTGTGCTTTTAAGTTTGTAGAGCTCTTCAGCATCTCATACAAAAGCATCTAGAGGCTTTTCATTTGTCTTGAGTATGTTTTAGATGTACAAATATTATTTACTTTAAACTCTAAATCAAAAGGCGCACTGTAACTATTTTAAATAAAACATTATTCTCTGCTGAAATATATATAAATTCAAAGCGGGACTTTTTTTCATTATCACTTAATAATTTATTTGAAAGAGCTGCTATTAACAAATTTTAGGATAATATTGAAATAGCAGTTTAGTAGCTGGTCTCAAACAGGCATTTAGTAATGTAATTTACTTGTCAAAGATAGAGGATGTATATTAACGTTAAGATATAGCTCCAGTTTCATGTCTAACTCTTAGCTAAGTGCCATTTTGAATAGAGCTTTAAAGATTAATCTGCATTAGTTTTTAGAAAGGTCTCAATATGATGATAAAGCTAAATTTTTCAATAATAGCCGCGTTGGGTGGCCGTCTCTTTTGTGACGGAGTTTGGTTTATTTTACTTTATTTTCCAGTCTCAGTCAGTGGTGCCACACGCAGTTCCCGGGGCAGCGCTGGCTTTCGGGGGGTGATGGGGGGCTGCGGGGCAGGTGCAGCCTCCCCCATGCCGGGGAGGTCCCTGAGCCCTGCATGCCCCACGCCAGGGGGGCACCCCACGTGCACCCCACAGCCCACCGGGATGGGGCACGCTGCCTGGACTGTGCCCCAAGGACCTGGCAAAAAACCCGCTGCTCTTACTCGACCCCAGAAACGTTTCTTAGCGGACCCTAAAAAAGCAAACCACCCTGCTGCCGTGGCAGGGCACCCAAGCTCTGAGAGGGGCTGCTGTGGGTGCCCGGGGTGGCTGGGGGGCAGCAGCACAGAGGGATGCTCCCACATTTTTAAGGGGCTGCACGGACTAGCTAGCCACGGACGAGCTGTCGTTAGCCCTTGGTGTTGTCCGGCCCCAAGCCAGACAATAACGTGCCGGGTATTTGGAAACAGGGAGGAGCAGGGAACGGAGAGAGGAGAAAAAGCTACAAGCGAAAAAAGGAGATAATTAGGAAAAAAGTAATAAGAAAATATAAACATGGTAGTGGAGGATTAGTCCAAGTCATTGGAAATGCAAATTAACTCCATGCTCGCTCCCAACATCTTTTTTCTAAGCTTGTATTTCAGAAAGGATTTTTCTCTCTCCTCCCCCCCCCCGCCTTTACCTCCTCCTCAGTGCAACAGCACTGCTTTCCCAGCAGCATTAAATATTCTTGAAGACGAGACTGTAACCTTGTAACGCTTTTAGGTATAATATACATATTTTTTTCATTTTAAATGCTAGCTCATAATGACATTGTGAAGTAGGGATCCCGAGTCAGCCTTATTATCATGGTGTCTCCTTGAGCTGAACCTCTGAGAAATGTGAAGGGGAGACCTTTTGGAATGAACAAATCCTTTAGCTGCCTATAATTATTTATTAAAATAGGCTACCGGGATAAAGGACGGGGAGGGGGAGGGAGGAGCAGCATTCCTTTCTCTGTACGTCCCTCCATGCAGATCCACGTATGTATACATATCCAGCGACCAAGTGAAGCGGTTGAAATGTCCAAGCACTGTATTTTAGAAATATAAAATAATGGATGCGCAGAAAGAAAAGATAAGACATGAACAGATCTCACATTTTTTTATGAACCGCAAGGAAATTGCTGCGTCCTGACCACGGAGGGAGCATCCCAAGCGTTCAGTGCCGCTGCTGGGGATTTTCATGTAAATGCCTGGCACCAGGTTGGGAGGAATGCCATTCTGTACCTGTACTTACGGCTCCATGTGAAAAGGAAAATAAGGATGGGGATCAATGTTTTCCCCACTGTGTGCATAAGTGGTGAAGGAGAAACCATCCTGCTTCATTTGCTGGGCTGGGGAAAAGAAAAACAAAAAGAAAAACAAAAACAACCAAACACCAAAACAAACAAACAAAAAAAAACCCCAAAACCCAAGCAAACAAAAAAACCCTCAGAAAACAAACAACAAACCTGGCTGTCATTTTATTTAATGAATTGCATTGCTTGCTGCAGATTTGTCTAACTTCATTAATTGGCCAAACCAGCACGTGTTAGCTTTGTGCTGTTGAGTATTACAGAAGTAACGTAACCCTCTCTCTCTACATCTTGAGAAATTTTATAAACTTAGCAGGCTATTAAAAAAAAAAAAAATCTTTGAGGTCAACTTTCCACTTGTGCCTTTAGCTCTTGAACAAGTACTTTTATGGTTTCTTCTAATATATAGGATTTATCTGCAGCTCTGTGAAGAGCTTTTAAATTTAATCCAGCGTTGAAGTAGTAATTTGTTGCTAGCGCTTTATAACAGGCTTTTCTTTTAACTTTCCCGGGATGCGGGCTCTTTGTGCGGGCTAATCTGCGATACACAATGCCAATCTGCTCGGGGTATCTCGGGTGTGGACCTCAGATGTCCTCAAAATACGAGGAATGAAAGTTGGTGAGTGCGTTATGATCGGAATGGTAAGATGGGAATTGTCTGGCAGCGGCGCTGAGGGGGGTTCGGGGGGGGGCTGCACCCATCGGCAGCTCAGAAAGCCCCGGCACCATCGTGATTCCTACTGCACGGGCGTTACGTTTGTAACTTGGTCAGGATCTGAGCTTTTTTCACGTGCATACACGGAGCTGTCAGCAGACACAATTTATAGGAGCTCCTGCAGCTTTTCTGGAAAGTCTCTAATTTTTTTCAGTCCACTTGGATGATCATTTTTTTAAATCAGTTTTAAAATTCCTCTTACATTGGTAATAATGTGTTTGGGTTTTTTTTTTTTTCCCCTGGAGGAGGCAGTGGTATAAGCTGTCCATATAAGTTTGGGGGTTTTTTTCAGAGAGGGGAAAAATCATGATAATGGAAAAGAATCTTTTACCAACTGTTTATTTTATTTGAAGTATACACAATTTTAAAAATTTTTAAAGCAAGAGTTTCACCATTCTGCCTTACGGATGCATGTCTCTTTTTTATTAAAAATAGTATTTTTGATCCCAGATGATTAATGAATATTTTATTCCAGATAGAAAAACATATTGGCGACATGTTTGGACATAGTATAAGCATTTGAAATAATGCACAACAAATATGAACTAATCCCTCATAAATAAAGATACTGAAACCACAGTATTAAAAATGGGAGTAGCTCTGCCTGCCTCCCTTTTATCAGGAACATTTCTAAACTAGACCGATAATACAGGAGACTTTTTGGCAGCTATGGCTCGGGCAAGAAATGTTGATGTATTTACATGAATTATATCTGTACTTTATTTTTATATGTCTGGGGGAAAAAATGATACCTTTTATACATTGCATAAATTTGTTCCTGAGGCACAACATACATCACATTTTGCTTCTGTTACAGTACTGTTAAAAATGTACATTTGGGAGTTCCACGCACCCAAATCTCATTGTGGTCCCTACCGAACAGGGACAATTACCCTGCGCTGTCGTCGGCAGGTCCTTCTGCCTTTTTCCCGCCAGCTACCATTGCACAGGAGTTAATTAATTACAGCCCAAACCGTACGTTTCCAAAAGGACGAACCGCAGCCCAGAAATATTTTTGAGCCATAATGTGGGGAACTTGCAGGTACGGCAGCACGTGTGGAGGTTTATAGGGATGATTTAGTGAATATGAGAACATATTTTGTGCTCCATTGTTTAGACTCAAGAAGGCATAAAATCTTTAACATCTATTTATCATGGAGCTATTTTAATGTAAACATTTGTCTATTTGGATGAAGTGTTTTCATTATTAAGCTAATTTCCACATGTTTCAGATAGACTGATGAGTTCGAAGCAGAGCACTTGCTGATGAGAAACGAAATTCTGCCTCGGCTCAGCCTGCTGTCAGATACATCTTCATTAGTTTTTGTCATTCACCGATGGCAAATGCTCTATAAATGAGATGACGATCAGGTCCGCCTTGATAACTTGCCTTATCTCATTAGTTTTCACATCAAAGTTAATCAGCAATGTGAATTGTAATTGCTGGAAGAGACAATGCAATAGATCACTCGGCCTTTTTTTTCTGTATGGCATCTTGAAACATCAGCAGGCTGGTGTGAGTAGATAGGCTCAGAAAGAAAATGATGTGGAAAGCATAATAAGCAAGCTGCTCAGAATTAATGAGCTTACCCAATAAGAAAAGAATAACCAATCAATGTGAGTTGGGCAAATATAATTTAGGAATAATTGCTTGATTGGTTGTCTATAGTAGACTGATTTGACCACACACAAGGATTAAGAATTAAGATGTCAAGGCAAAAAATAATTTGGCAACTGAGGGCATGTAATTTTTTGTTTCCTTCCCTTTATGACTGAAAGCGATTGCTGTTTGATATGTTATTCCCCAAGAATGAAAACATTAGATAGACACACACTGGTGGTGGGGGTTTTTTTTTCCTTTATGCTTCTTTTATAATACAAGCTCTTTCAAACCTCACTGGGGATATTTCAGTATGGGACATTAAAAATGAATAGAGTAAAAAAAAAAAATAATAAAACCCCAAATGTCTTCATTTGTAAGCGTTGCATTGAAAAGAGCTGCGAGTTGGAAGGTGCTGTGCACAAAACGCTGGTTTCTGGCAAAACGATGTGCCTGGGTGTTTGCAAAGCCCAGCCATTACTTGGTCCAAATCTGAAACGCAATTCTTGTGGTACGCACGCTTTTAATATAATTTTCCCCACAGCCATTGGCCAATTAGTAAAGAACCCTTATATTCTTCTATCTAAACTATGGGGAAGGTTCAGCCAGAAGGTAAATTTGCTTTGATCTACATTACACCTAATTGAGTCGCCACCAATGTCTCTATCCCAACATCAAGAAATGTGAAAATGTTAGATTATTTCACTGGGGATTAAACCTAATTTTCGCGTGTTCTGCATTAACCTATTAGGCTGACTCATCTGCATTGCTAATACGGCTCAGGCAGCTGTCACCGCTAAAGAAAAACATGATCATGCAATCCTTGAATGAATGATTCCAGCTCTGATTAGTGTTAGTGAAGTTAGCTGAGCCCTGGTGATAAGGCAGGAAAATTCCCAGGTTGCCAATAGCTTTGAAAATTATCAGACTGTGGGCAAAAATGTACCTCGCGGCTCGCGGGCCTCCCTCCAAAGGCGACATTATTTAAGGCCGTCTTTTTCGGCTGCTTGCATAAACGTGTTTGCTTCTTTTAAGGGGCTGGTGCCAGGGGTACGTATTAAAATGCTAATGGGAAACAACCTGAGCGCAGCCCGGCGTGGAAAGCGGAGGTTTTTCCCTGCCCGGATGCATTAGCGTTTGGGTTTAAATGCCATTTCCAGAGGGGAGCGGCGACGGCGATGACAGACCAGCTCCAGCCAGGAGAAGGGGCTTGCGGGAGCCGCCGCAGCCCCCGCCGCAGCCCCTCCGGCCAGCACGGACCACCGCACGGCACGGCACGGCACCGCACCACGCCTGTGCCTCTGCCAGCACCGCTCTTTGTTTGCAGGGCGGCGGGCACCGCCGTCATCTCACGCCGTTCCTTATTTCTTTCTATCCGTCAGATTTAAACAGTTAAAAAAAAAAAAAAAAAAAAGGCAACAATGACACATCCCCTTGAGATGGGAGAAATTTAGGAATGAGTTAGCCTCCTAGCAATAGAGCCAGGAGCCAATTTAATCCGATTAGTGCCTGCCAACAATAGATGCTCCTAACCCATTGTGGACAGAAGCTTTCACTTTATTTGTTTCTATTAGCCAAGAATCCAAGATATCGGAAAAGTGGAATTTTGCCCCATCAGATCGCTCAGACGATCAACAAAAAAAACAAATTGAGGAAAATAGTCTAATGTGTCAATATTTATCTTTTGGCCCTAATTGTCTGCGGAGAGGACTTGTTGAGTGCGCAAAGTTTGCAGCTCCAGTTTATCTGTGTGCTCTTGATTCTCCCATTGTATGGATATAGTGGCAGCTCCTCACAATGTAATGATGTTTAAGAAGGGCAGTAACTGCACAGGCATAATAGAGGCATTTTAATGGAAAAAGACTTGCAGTTGTCAACCAAACTGCAATGCTTGATAGAAAATGTAAAAGGGCTTTAAACTGATACATATATATATATTTATATAAACTTACAGTTTCTTTGTGAATACACTTACTGCAGGTTTAGGCAGAGGCTCGTTCCCATCGAATTTGAAAGCAAGAAACTAATTTTCAAATACTTTTGAAGGCATTCTTCTTTCCCAGACCGGAGCCCACCATGGCACTGATACCACTCACTACCAGCAGCATAAACTGGCATCACCGGTGGCTCCCCTCCCTCCGTGTATGCCTGTGGCATCCCTTTGAAGAGGAAATGCCGTACCTGGACTCAGTGAGGTACCACTGGAGGAATCTCTTCTGCTGTCTGCACCAAAGGATTTCCCTCCAGTCCGGGTGAAGCCACCCCTGGCATTGGCCTTCGTGCCGATCCCCAAGGACCCTCCAGAAAGCACTGACCTGCGAACAATTTCCTCCCCTCGATGGCTTTTCAAGATCTGCTAGGTATCTGGTTTTTAATCAACGTGGCACAGGAATCAGTTCGTTATAGCACAAATGTTCCCCCAAGGCTGCTGTGAAATGCTTCACACATCTCTGCTCCAGGCTGGCAGGGGGGATTTTTTTTATTTTATTTTTTATTAATTGACTACACTTGTAGCATCATCCAAGTAGGAAAGCTGGTTGGTTTGAACAGACCTGGTTTACTACAGTGCTGTGTTGGCCTTGTTCATTTTGCTCTTTGTGAGCAGTGGGACACCGCTCGGCACTGCTCTGCTCCTCTGAAACCCCCACGGCTGCAACGCCATCCAACATCCCCAGCCGCTTCCCAAGAGCTGAGGGAGGCAGGCAGTCTGGGGACGGCACATCTTAAATGTTTGAGCCCTGCAGGGATGGTCAGGCAGTGAAGAGCAGGATTCATGTCAGCCGCAGCCATCTAGGGCGGGTGGTGGGTTTGCAGAGCCTGGAGATGGAGACCAAGGTCTGCAGAGGGTGGGCTTTCTCCGGATGGGTGAGCTGTCAGCGAGCACCCATCTCCTGCCGGTCATAGAGGGATGAGCCGGCTGCTGCCCTCCTTTCAGCAGCAAGATGTAACTCCAGGCCATGGGCTGGAAAGGGCTTCATCATCCCCACCTGGTGTGAGCACCCAACAGAAGCATCCATCACACCCTACTGCCTTTCCACCACCCAGACGTTTAGCATCCTTAAATAGTGACAGCCCCACACCGCTGCTGGGTGGTGGGTTGTGATTCTTTCCAGCCTGACCAGATGAGATCTTCTGATTTCATCCTTCCCAGCCCGACCCCACCAGATCCCACTGATGGGCACCCCTACGCGTGAAATAACAACCGACCTGCCACATGAAAAGCAACAATGCCTGAGGATTTAAAGGAAAACACTGTTCTGTACCGCAGTGATTCGCTTGTGATGCTCACACAGTATCACTGGAGCAGAGTTTTGTAGGATTTAAAAAAAAAAAAAAAGGATTAGATTGTTGTATTAGATATGGTTAAAAGCATTATAAAACCTCGTTGTTCTAGGAGTCAACCAGCCAGAAATCTCCTTCAGGTGTCTTATTTTATAATTGTCCCCTGTGAAATCTATTACCACTCTCCCTTAAAGCCTGTTCTGGCAGGTGCTCTCACAGGTGGGACTTCGCCCCTGCTGTCTGCAGGTCAGAGCTGCATTTTGGGGTCCCATGGGGTTATTCCCCAAGGGTCGCAGTGCTGGCATTAAAACACAACCCCTAGAGCCCCGGGCGAGGACACAGCAATATTGACTGCAGAATGAGGAATACCACAAAAATGGCGTAACGAGGTATTTAGTAAAACCAAGGGGAATAGGAGGAGAGGGACACGGGGCACCGGGAGCCCTTCCCTGCCCCAAGGGGCCTCTCCAGGGACACCCCACCCCAGGCCAGGAGTGCTGGTCAGGGCAGCTGGACCTGGCTGTGCCCTCGGGCTCCCGGCACCAAGCATGTGCAGTGCAGATCTTTGAGCTTTGGGGCTTTACCCCCAAGTGCTGAGTTATTTGTTACATGGAAAAGTACCGATCCTCTGAGAAGACCTGTGCCACCTGGCAAAGGTGCTAAATTGCAATTTGGGAGAGGTGTGTTTTAACATCACAGGCTCCTTAAGTAGCTGCAGACTAGAATTTCATCCTTCTGGCCCGAATCCTTTAAGGCGATCATTGATTCTACAGGTGGAGAGTGAATTTACCTGCAGGGGCTGGGGGCAGCTCTCCCCGGGGCAGCTGGGTTAGCACCCTTCCCGCTCCGCTCCGGGTGGATGCTGCCCTGTGAGCAACAGCCCTCTGTGGGGAAAAAGGATCAGGGTGAATTATTCCCTGTAGCTACCCCAGAAAAAAGCTCCAGAGGTAGGCACTCTTACCCTAAAATGGGCTTTTTTTCCCCCCCACCGGGTTATGGTGATTGACTCCAGGTGTTGACCGAGCAAAACTCAGGAAAAGCTGTAGTTATTCCAGAGTACATGTCCACATGCAGAATATTCTGGAACAGGTATTTCACTTTAAATTCATGCCCCATCTTGTTCCAGAATATTTTTTCCCCATGTAGAGGAGCACTTAGCTGGGGTCTCTGCTTGCTGCCATGCTGGTGATAAGATGGATTGGCTGATCTAATAGGTCTTTTCAATCTCTGATTTTGAAAGCTAAGATTGGGAAATTAATTTCAGAAAGGTCAAAACAGAGCAAGGCTATCCTGCTGCTGTGTGATGGATCCTATTTTTTTTAAATCTATCTATTGAAGAAAAGGTTAGTTATTCAGCATCCTGCAAAAAAAAGAAATAAATAAACTAAGCAGAGGGAATACAAAAAGTGTATAGATCTGCTGACCCATTCGCAATCTTCAGTTAATGAAAATGCCGGGAAAAAGGAGTGGTAAGAGCCTGCCGAGCTGGGAGGCGCTGACCCCGGGGCTGCTGGAAGCTGAATGCTCCCAGCCTCGACACCCCCCCCCAAATGGCAACGCACGTGCCTGCGGGGCTGCCCAAGGGGCTTAGGAGCCCTGCCGGCATCGGCGCCCACCGCCACGGTGCCGCGGTGGCCGGAGCGTGGGAGGTCTGCTTCCACCTCTGTCCTCTGGTGGGTGGCTGGGGGGTTCGCTGGGGTTTTTAAGGGCAGTTTGCAGAAATGCTGAGCAAATCCCAGTGGCGTTAACTGAAAACCCAGCATGAGCCATAGGGGTGTCAGACACAGTCAGGGGTGTCGTTCTGGGTTCACTCAAGTGCCGGGGAGGTTTTGGGAGTCACGTCATGTTAGTGGAAAGCTGTTCCTGTTTTTCAGTGAGAAAAGAAAAAGAAAACACAAAAGAAAAGGGGGAGGAAATCGAAAACAAAGGCTTCATAGATACTTCCCTTCTTTTTATTCGTTTTCTTCCAATGTGCAAGCCAAACAGTAAAATGAAAAATAAATTGCTTCGGGGTTTTTTTAAACCAGGAAATCATGGGGAGAGAAAATGGGCCACTTGGGGGGGAGGGGGGGGAAATAATTTCTTAATTAAAAAGAAAATAGATTTTTTTAATTTGTTTGCTATTTTTTTTGCCTCCCCACCTGATACATTCAGTAAACTGCTGAGCTAGCCCTTCCTCTGTCCACTTCTTATGGATGACTATGTGATGTTGCAGTTTTTGGAAGCAGGGAGAAATTAATTGTTTTCGGTACCACTGATTAAAACCTTGTCCTACTCTAACTACAGTTTGTACGTTATGCCGTGCCTGGAGGCTAAGACGTGGCAGAGAGGTGACGAGAGTCCTGGGACAAAGGCAGGCAGCTGCTGTTCCTGGCATCCATGTGCAGCTCCACATTCCTTTGGGTGTGGAAAAAGGTACCTGAGAAGCCGATGTAAAAAGCGAGGGGCTGTTGCAGGGTGGGTGGCGGTGTGTGACATGCTGAGGCAGCTGAAGGAGTGAAATTCAACCATTCCAGAACTAGTGATGCACCTCTCCCTTTTTCGTTAAGGAAGAAGTCTACAGTAAGCACCAACTTGGCTCTCCTCTGAGCAAACTCAAGGAATTCTGCTGATTGCGCTGGAGATAGGATCCTGTCTTGAATACCTAGCCACGGCAATGTTAATTAACAGGCTCATCTCAGATTTGTTTAATTCACTCTCGAACCTGTATGGGCCAATCTCACTTTAAATTTCACTCTTTACAGACAAATATGAAATGCATATATATTTGTGGTTGTACCCATATGGTAGCGTGTTTCACACCCATTATTGAAGCTCTCCATTTCTTGCTCGTGCATTTTCCTGTTGCTTTCTGCAATCAGTTATACAAAAAAAATACAGCAGTACACGGGCAAAATAAACAAATATCTCCAGTTGAGGATTATGTTAACAAGTTCAGTAATAAATGACAATTATTAGTCAATATATACAAATGACTTAATTCTTTTAACACACCAGGCAACACTGGAGATAAAGTATAACTTGGGAAATTGGTTGTGTATTTCATTCTGAACAGAAGATGTGAAGAAAAATGTCAGAGCAAGCAAACACATCTGGCTCATTAACGTGATTATCTTTTCCCAGTAAAGAATCTCAAGCAGATTTGAATGGACACCAGAGCATCTCTATAAATCAGATTTAGCTCCCCACAGCAAGTGCTGGGGAAGCTGCCAGGCATCAGTTAACCTGTCCTTTCCAATGTTTCTCTTGCTGCTAATTCCAAAAATATTGGAGCGATTCACATGTAAAGACATTTCCATAGTCCCAAATACGTCCCGCTTCCCAAACCTGATACTGGAATTAGGCATGGATTAATCTTCTGGCATCCAGTGAAAAAAATAGGAACTTAAGTCTCTGTAAATAGAAAAATAGATATTTTACTGACTTATGATGAACGTTGGCTTAAACGGAGGAATCCGTCCAGTGGGGAAAAATGAGGGCACATACGTGCCTTGTCATATATATGGTATAACGTGGGGATATTTGATTGACGTGGGGAGTATGCTATTGGCTAGGGGAGGCTTCTCTTAACGCCTGTTGTAGGGGTGTGCACATGGTCCAGAAGGCCTCCGGGGTTGTGGGGTTTTGTTATTAATATCTACACACGTAGATGCAGCTCAGCAGGCTTTTAGAAAGGCTTTTGTAGGGACGCATGTGTGGTCCCTTGACAGGGAGAAGGTGGTGAAGAGCCCCGGATCCAAGAGCATCTCCCCATCCCACAAGGACTCACCAGGCAGCAGCTTTCCCGCAGGACGATTTAGCCCTGGGAGCTGTGGCTTTCCCTCTTGCGTCAGGGGCTGGGAGAGGAAAGGTGATGCACTTGGCATGTAACGCAGCAAGGTCATTCATCTGAAAAATTATTAACAAGACTTTTTATTATCTATGATCCGTATAAATGTCTTCCTCAGCAGAGGTCAATTCTCCAGGTCTGCGCACAACACCAAAGGAAGACATTTATTTCAGTCATGAGTGATAAAAAAGAAATTCGTCTCCATGTCATGGCTTAGGACAGCATCTCGCTGAATTAGTCTGAAACCAGACCTGGCCGCTAAAATTTACTTTTAAAAATTGAGCACTGAAATTGACACCCGGAGATGTGTGATCTCGCGTGATGTTTCCCAAGGCAAACAGTACTATCTTTTCCAGTACCGCCCATGCACCCCACTGCCTGTCAGGAGCCATGGGATCTGGCTCAAGTAAAGTGACCATGGGAGCTCGGAGCCGCTGGACTGAAGGGAACAACTGGGCGGAGGGAAGCAGCTGACCACGGGAGCTCGGAGCTGCTGGACCGAAGGGAACAACTTGGCAGAGGGAAGTGGCTGATCACTGGACTCGCTGGGGAGCCTTGTCTGACCCCACCACAGCACCCGTAACCGCAGGGACTCTCCTGCCTGCAGGGGGTAATGGGATGGGGTGCCCATCAGCACCTTCCCCTAATTACAGCAGTCCTTTCCATGCAGCCTGCTCACAAAGCTTCACTGAGCTTTGCTATTTGGAAAATCTCTGGATTTCTGCAGGTAGGATAATTCGCATAAAAAAAGAATGACATGGTTATTCCTTCAAGCACTTAGCTTTAAATTATCTTCTGTTTGAGTATTTTCAAGCAAAAACATTAACTTAAGCCTAACTGAGAGGAGGTGCTGCAGATTGGAGGCAGGATTTTTTTTTTCATGCGAATCAGAGATGTTGACTCTTTACCAGTGCATAAGTGGGACTCGTTCCTCCCTCGCTGTGGAGATGGGGCCAGGACTGCCACAAATCAGATTTTTTCTGTCCTTGTACATTTTTTTAAAAGCCTTTATGTAATACAGAAGCTGAGCAGAGTTCTCACATCTTGGGATTTGTTCCTATAGCTTCCAGGGGAGTTTTGCCCAAGTCCTCGTTTTCTTTCCCTAATAAAGTGCACCTTTACCTGCAAGATGATCTAAGCATTTGACACTTAGGCTTAGAGTCACAAAGGCATTTAGGGCTTCATATCCTTCTGGGTTGTTTTTTTTGATGGGTCGTAGGCTTTTTTGAATTCAACCACTGCTTAAACATAGCGTTTATATAATAATTTGATTTTTTTATGATTAGTTATATATGTAATTATTTCATCGAATCATAGAATCGTTTAGGTTGGAAAAGACCTTTAAGATCATCTAGTCCAACCATTGACCCTACTCTACCAGGTCTGCCACTAAACCATGCCTCCAAGCACCACATCTACACGACTTTTAAACACATCTAGGGATGGTGACTCAACCACCTCCCTGGGCAGCCTCTTCCAATGTTTGATAACTCTTTCAGTGAAAAATTTTTTCCTAATGTCCAGCCTAAACCTCCCCTGGCGCAACTTGAACCCCTTTCCTCTTGTTCTATCGCTAGTTACTTGGGAGAAGAGACCAGCACCCATCTCACTACAACCTCCTTTCACATTAAATATGCACTTCTAGCAAATTTGCATAGGGAGATGTAGTGATCCTCGGTGCAGAATTGTCTGCGGAATCCCCAAGGGCATGGAAGGAGCAGGCAGAGCTCTTCCCGCAGGGACTGTCCGCCTGCCCGTGGAGGGGACTCCTCTTCCATCACTACCGTGGCAGCGTCCCCACTCTCGCCCGGACCACACCGGCTGTCCCACCTGCATGGTGCCTTTGAACATCTTGCGTGTGAGGTTCTCGCAGAGGGTAAGGGGTGAGATGCCACAAATAGCGTTTGTTGGCAGAGCCAGGTGACAAGCGCTGTGAGGGGTGCAAGGTCCCCGAATGTTGTCCCTGTCACAGCACTTGCTGGCCTGTGGCTCAAGTCGGTCCCCGGGTCCAGCCCTGAGTGATTTGCCTGTGCAGAGGATCCCGGCTCCATTGCAGTCCCACACACCTTCCTCCCGGCTTCGTCCCCCACCATGCCAAGAGGAAGGGGGGTAGAAGAAAATAACCTGCATTTCCAGAAAGCAAAATTCTAGGCACGCTGTAGGAGCTGTTGTTAAAGCCGAGGCACTGCTCTTCTCCTCTGCTGCAGAGCAGATGTTAAAATATTGCCCCTGCCGGCTGTGTGGGAATTGGTGGAGCTGCAGCCAGCAGCCTGTGGATGCTGCGGGTCCCCCCCACTCACCCCCCCACGTGTGGGAGACCCCGTTAACTGGCTTCTAGGAGATGGTGTCTGGGACAGATCCCAAAAAGCCCCAGGTTTGGCGAGTCGGGTGCCTTCCCTCGGCCGAGGATCCCGGTACCGGCGCTGGCCGTGGGGCTGGTTTGAGAGCCGCGGGTCCTTAACCTCCAGTGGATCCCAGGAACACCGGGGGGAATAGCTCTAAACCCCATTTAAATAGGGAGCGGGGGGGAGGGAGAGGGGAACATTTATTAACATCTAATCCTGTTAAGATTTTCTACACCATATGTCTGAGCAACAGAACATGTGAAATGTGTACTAATTACTCCTGCCTGTGTCATGTGTGTATAGTTTATATGCAGTCCCTGACCTTTTTGTTAATAACTTCACATTATATTCATTGACCTGAAACAAATTGAATTCAGTGGCACTCACTCAAGAATTGAATTACATAGTCTTCTTAATTGGTCTCTTATTTAAATGTGGAAAAGTAACAGTTTGCCACCTGTAATATTTTTTTTTTTCCTTAAGAAATTCCCGTGGAGAGCGTGCGTGTGTGTGCACGCGTGCAGGGGTTGTGTGCAGGGGAGAATTACCATAGAAAACCTGAGCCCAGCGTGCGCCGCGGAGTGGAACTCCCAAAAAAAGTTTTGTCTCTCCGAAGCGAAACCACTTGTAAAAGTCTGTAAAAGCACCCGAATAATCTCCCCTCCTCAGGGGAAAGGGCAGTACCTGGGGTGAGCTGCCCCCCAGCTCCTGGGAGCCCCCACGCCAGGCGAGCATCTCCGCTCATCTCCGCTCATCTCTGCTCAGCGCCGGTCCCCACGAGCTGCCTGTCCCCGACCTCCGCCAGGTCCCGTCCCCAGCCTGGTTGTCCGCACCCCAGCGCAGAAAGCCGAGGTGGGGACCTGCGGGGTGCCTCGCCTGCCGGCAGCCGTCCCGGGAACGCCGACCCGCAGAGGATCCTCGCCCACCATGGAGGAGTTAGGGGCCGGCTGAAATTTCTGCTTTGCTTTTATTCTTCCAATGCCAAGTTAATTGCCGAAGCCGCAAAGAGGAGACTTATTCTTTACTTACTATATTTAACTTAAAAATGCAAATGTTATTAGTGTCCCGATCATTGATAAGAGTGCCTTTGTGCCATGCTTTAACCTCTATTAGGGGGGATTATGAGAACGTATCCACATTGGCATTTTCTAAGTGTCACTATGACAGCACTTGCTGCACAAATGCCTGGCTGTCACACTGAGGTTTATCACTAGGTTTTTTCCTGCGAATGCAGACTAATAAGCCCAGAAATTACAATTGCCTCCCTGCCGAATCTGTGATAGGCGGAAATAATGATATCAGTGCCCTGCTAATCTCCTTGCCTCCGCGCTTGGCACCATCCTATTGAGTCACCTGTCATACGCCGCTTTGATGAGGCGAATTCAATCTCTCAGCTATAATGACAATGGAGCCATTTTAATGTTTGGAAATGATTATGTGAAGGTTTCTCTTTGCTCTGTCTTGGCAAGCAAACCAGGTCAATGTTCAGGCTGTGTCTCCTGCCACTGCTAACGACTTGGAAGGAGCCGGGCTGTATTAAGTGAATATGCCAAGTTATTAGAAAGGAGACGCTGAAGGCGGTTTCGTGGGGGGAGACTCTCTTTATTTCCTTTTTCACAGCAAAGCGTGAGCCTGAGAAGGTGCTTTATACGCATGAGCATCTCGCACGCCTACGTGGTCCCCAGCAGCGGCATACTGGGGTGTCTGTGCTCTGCACACTGCATGCACGCAGCTGCAGGCACCTCGCAGCACCCCCGGGTGCCCCCAAGCACAGGCGCCCCATGGCCACCGTGTTATCCTTGGTGCTCCGGACACTTTCCCAGTGCTAGTCCCAAGGCTGCTACTCCAGGACAGCTGTGAGGACGGATGCAGGCGCATCCCCAGCCCCGACGGCATGGTGCCATGTGCACAGCTCAGTCCTCGGCAGCTTGTGGGGTAAAGTGGGATGCGACAAGCTGAGCGGGAGCAGGGGAGGGACCCCCTCATCTCACGGGGCAAAGCCCGGTGCGTGCTGGTGATGCTCAGCCATGCCAGTGGGCAGCTGGTTTGGTGCCGGCGGGTCGCTCCCATGCATACGTTGGGTAACTGGTTACCGTGCCTGTACTGGAGGGCAGGGCTGGCTGCTGAATGTGCCTTCAGGAAAACCTCCAGGCTCTCGAGGAGGGTTTCTGCTGCTCAGCATCGCTGGGTAGGAGCTGTGCTGATTTTGGCTTGTCGTTATTTCCCAGCCCAAAGGACAGACGAGCAGCACTGCGGCGGGGGACGGAGCAGGGGTGCTGGCTCAGGGCACCACAGGAGTAGCCAGGCAAGCCATGAATGGGCCGTCGCCTGGAGTGTCATCTTTTTCTTTAAAAATTCAAGCTCAGAGCAACTTCCACCTTCTCGGACTGTGATTTGTCACAAATCGCAAAGACAAGAAAACGTCCCCAGGTAAAAGAAAACCTTTCTACCCAGCCCAATGTATGCAAAATGCACTTGCGAATCTCTGTGCTTGCACAACAGGCTGCAGGGAGCTTAAAGACTGTCTAACTTGAAGAAACCAAGCACCAAAACCTGTTAGAAGACGTGGTTAGTCCCTCCAGTCTGCTCGTGTGTTGGTGTTATGGTTTGAGAAACCCACAACAATTTATTGTTGTTTAGACAATTATTCTACCACCTGATGACCCCTCCCCACCCAGGAAGGGGGAATCGGGAAGAAAACAAGGAAACCCAGTGGTAGAAATATAAACAGATTTAATAGAATAAGACTAAATAATTAATACTAATAACACTAAAGAACCGGTATTGATCCCAATACCAATATAAAATATACAAGGATTATACTCAGCCAACTGTATCCGCAGGAAGCTGTGCGCTCCCAGCAGTGGACAGTGAGTGTTGGACACTGTGAGCACCGCGGCTTCAGGAGGAGGGGAAGGGCTCGGTGGTCCGGCACCGGGGCAAGGAGTTCTCTGGATCACCGCCATCAAGGGAGAGCCCCCACTCCTCAGCAATTTATATTTATATTGAATATACAATTTATATTGAATGTGACATTCATGGTATTAAATAATCCCGTTAGCCAGCTTGGGTCAAGTGCCCAGGTCCCGCTCCTCCTCATCCCTGCACCTGGCGAGCTCCAAAACACTGAGACCTTGACACCCACACACCATAGCTGGCTATAAAGCAAATATTTTCACAAATTCAGACACGAGGGTCTTCCAAAAGCACAGTTTTCCCAAGCATTAGAAAAGAAATGAGTCCTGTGTTGCTCAACCCAGGACAGTTGGGTTAATAAATGGGGGAGCGAGCTGATCTGCAGCCAGAGGGGTGGTGGATGCTCACCAGAGGCAGGCTGGGCAGCGATGGAGAGAGTCCCACGAGGTGCGGGGTGTCACACGCGTGATTCCAACCCATGCCTTGATTTCTATCAATTTTGTGGTAGAGAAACTGAATTTCTTTTATTCTCAGGCGGCTGTGTCTCTAATGTCAGTGGTCTCTGAAACCAGGTCTCACCCTGGGTGCACAGTGTGTTGCCGTTAAATATGAGCTGAAATGCTTTTATTGGTTATTTTAATGTAAAAGGAAAATAACTACATTTCTTCAAGCTGTCGGAGGTCCCAAATTCATGGGGGAATGCATCATCAGACTAAATGAGGATTTAAAGCCATCTTGGAAAAGCGCACGGTCCATTGGGGCCCACAGCTGAAATGTCATTGGTTGGAGTGAAATTTGGGGGTTCTCCGTGCTGCCAGGGCTGCCTCCCGGACCGTTTCTCCCTGGCATGTCTCTGGCAAGGTCATATGGGATGCAGGTAACATGGATGTGGCCCAATCCTGCAGAGATGTGAGAGTCCCGGCTGGAAGCGGTGCTTCTCATGCGGTCTCCATCGCTGCCCCTCTGCACGTGGCTTCCCCAGCTCTCAGCCCATCCTCAGGCATCGAGGTGCTCTGCCTCCGGGGCCGGGCACGGGGATGCTGCACCCGGCGTGCCGGGGGCTTTTCTTCATCATCTTCACTGCCAGGCTATTAGTATTTATTAATATGACATTAATTTTCTGAAATCTTGACCAACTCTTTGATAAGGGAGGAATAAAGAAGTAGAATTTCAGATGTCAAGCTTTTATTAACGAAAGTGTTCAAGGCCATCTCTGGATGGATATTACAGGCTGCTTTCACTCTGCTCTTCAGTTTATGAAAAGCAATTGTTTAGCTGTATAGAGAGTATAGAGCAGAATCAAATTGACCTGCATGATACAGAAAGTAGCACTGAGCCCATTTAACTAAGGGTCCTTTGAAAGAAATCTTTTTTATTATAGATGAGTGCTGAAATTATTTCAAGGAAGTGATTATCTGTCTAATAATTTTAAATGCATGAGTGACTTCCACATATAAAATTAAGGCAGCCCACGGCAGCAGATTTGGAGATAGGCTTAACACACAGCAAGCAGCGCAGTGACACAAATGCTTAGGGTTGTTCCCCCAGGATTTATTTTTAGGGATGCTCCTGGTAGGAGCCCTGACCTGTGTAGTCAGCCTGGTGGGGCTGAAGTTGGTGGGGACGGATGCTTGGGTGGGATGGATGCTTGGATAGGATGGATGCTTGGATGGGACGGATGCTTGGATGGCACAGATGCTTTGGTGAGACGGATGCTTGGGTGGGATGGATGCTTGGATAGGATGGATGCTTAGATGGGACGGATGCTTGGATGGCACAGATGCTTTGATGAGACGGATGCTTGGGTGGGATGGATGCTTGGATAGGATGGATGCTTAGATGGGACGGATGCTTGGATGGCACAGATGCTTTGATGAGATGGATGCTTGGGTGGGATGGATGCTTGGCTCTCGGTGTTTGGGGTACCAGGGTCCTCTGGTTCTGGTTATGTCCTTGCAAGCCCAGGGGAGCCTGGCTCAGGGCTGGCTTTGCCCCGCACATCTGGGCAGCCTCCGGATGCACAAGCCCCATGCGTGCCTGCCTATCGGGGAGCTTGGCACCGCCACCCCCTGCGCACCCCCACATCTCCTTTAATTAAGGCAGCCAATCTAATTAGGGCGGCGCCCTGCCGCAGCCGCCCCGTGGGGACGCATCAAAGCCCGCGTGGGGCACGCGTGGGGGGCGGCGCGCGGGCAGCACAATTACCCAAGTTAAGAAAACATCCCTGTAATTAGCGAGGCAACTCTAAGCACAAGGAATGGAAATTAGTCACAGCGCAATAAATTAGTCGGTGCATATATTACGTGCCGTGAGCACCCCGGGGGCCTCCTGTTTGCAAGGCTTTGGTTTGCAACCCCATGCCTCTCAATAAAGCATTCATCCCTAGGTGATTATGTTTCAGCAAAAGGAGTTTTTAACTGAATTACAAATTTTCTTTTCTAATTCTTTTGTAGGCAGAATTGGGATCCCTCACTTTTTTCTCGTCTTTTTTTTTTTTTTTTCCTTTTTTTATTTTTAAAGGTCTGGGGAGCAAAGCCACTTCCCTCCCCCTTCAGCGAATAATTAATTTTCAGCTTTTCAGGGTGCTTCAAGACTCTGCATTGTTTGCTTTAATTAGGAGCAGTAGTTAAGGAACTATTTCAAAATCCCTCCCCAGTTTTGAACTATTTTAGCTGTCGTTTCTTTACTGGGGGAAGAAAAGGGGGGGGGGGCAAAGCAGGAAATTGGACTGTAGCAGCACATAACATTTGCATCAAAATAATACAGCCGGCAACAGAAAATCACAATCACATCACTCAGAAGGAAGGAACAGAATACAAATTAAAGGAATAATGTAAATTTTTTGCCATTAAGCTTCAATGACCATTTGAAATGGTGCAAGGCACAAAGGTTTTGATGAGCATCATCCAGTTTGATTATTCATACTTGTGCTTCTGCTTGAATTAAAGTAGGAGTGCTAGAGCCTGTTAAAGCAAAATATTTGAATTGGTAGTGAACTCTCACCTTTACTTGCATCCATTTACTTTTCAAATGAATACCAGATAAGTTAGTGCATTTTATAATCGGCCTGTTTTCCAGTGAGTGCTGTCATTACATACCAATTTCTTTTAGAAGTGCTTCCTAAGAAACATTAAATACTTACAAATAAGGATCTGTCCGTCACCGGCAGCAATCCTATTTGAGCAGCGTCAGGCGACTCAGGCAGGTTGCGTGCCCTCCCTTTGATGGCTGCGTGCACGACTTCTCCGGCCCCACGCGCATGTTAAACCCCGCTCGTTAGCTGCCCGGCGGGCTCCGCTCCCCACCGGGCCCCACGCAAACACCCGCACGGTTTGCAAACAAACACCCTGCCTGGCCAACGCCTGCCCTTGCCTTCCTGCTTGTGGGAGGACTTGCTTTCAAACCAGAGAGCCATATTTTATTTTATTTTATTTTTATTTTATAGCATCCCCACCTTCTCTGAAAAACAGAGCCGGGTCCACAGCCTGCAGAGGGACACGTCCAAAGGAGCCTGGTTTCGAAGGGAAGAGCTGCCCAAGTCTGGGGCAAGCCCGTAGCAGAGGCTGAGCCAAGGGGTCCCACCGATGGAGGTGCGTCTGGTGCGCAGGTGTTGCGCAGTCGTGCACAGGAACATCCCTGGCTTTAACTAGCCGGATTTTCCATCGGCAGATATGAAAAGAAAGAGCATTTTGGCATTCGGATGCGTAGCTGCCCACAGTCAGGATTTATCCCTGGACTCCCAACCTGGGGGTGTTGTTTGCTGGGGCGGGGGTGGCAGGACAGCACCGTCACCCTGCACCCCAGAGCCGTCCCAGGCCAGGGCTCTCCCGCTGCCCTGCGCCCACTTTCTTCCCTAAGCGATCACCGCTCTATCCTGTTTCTAGCGCTCATCATCATGAAACGCAGATTGCTTGCAGGGAGGAAAAACGAGAGGAAAGAACAGTATTTAATGTGGTTTTCAGACACTAGGTTGTGAATAATGATGGATGCAGAGAAAAAGCAAGGAGCGCTAATGTGGGGTAGCAGGAACCAGCCCAGAGAAATTTCCCTGGAGGCCTGGTACTGACCGGCTCGAGGAGGCTGGCAAGTACCTAAATGAGAGCAAAACTGGCCAGATGTTTGTTTACCATGGACTAAGATACAGCAAGATTTTAAAATTGAGCTTTTTGTAAAAGAAACATATTTTAAATTAACCCAGGATTTCTCCTTCAAGAAAAAAAAAAAAATCGGTGTATCCCAGTGGTCACATTTCAGATTGCTTATGTACAAATACGGGTCCAGATTTACAAAGAGAGACAAGCCAGCCCTGGAAGGTTATCAGCTCTGTGCGTGTTAACGTGCACACACAGATCTAGCAGATTACACCAAGTTACTAAGGGAGTGGTTCACTCCTCAATAAAAAGTTTAAAGGCAGCCTTGGACTCGGTGATAGATTTAGTTTTTCTGGGGCACTGCAGAGAGCGCATAAGCAGCCCTCCGGAGGGGCTGCTGGCACCAGCTGGGGCTTCCCTTGTTTTCCACCTATGCCAGGAACCCGCAGGCTCCTGCAGGAAGGCAAACTGCAACCTCCTACCTTACCGCTCAAAATCACCCCAGCAAAAGCCTTTTGCTGCCTGTGGTACCCGTTATTGAACAGACCTGCAGGGATGGGCCAAGGAGCTGAAGGATATTTAATATTCTGATGCGCTGCAGGAAGGCGCTGTTGGCCGCGGTCTTTGGGAAAGGCTGGGAGTGTTGGGACAGCACGCTGCAAGGAGCAAAACCCCAGATCCCTATTTTCCCATCTGTGTTTACAGTCCCACACTGGTGCTATCCGTGAGTTTTTCCCGACGGTCATTTGTATCTCATCATCCCTAGGCTTCGGCCAGCCTTGGGCCAGGGTTGATGGCTAACTGAAGGCATGACCTGGTTTTACTCCCCGGTGGGTGCCAGCCACAGCCCACCAGAGCAGGCAGGGCAGGCAGGGCTCTTCAGCGAGCGCTGCTGAGGCACCGTGAACTTAGCTTTGCTGCGCTGCTCAGCAGGTTATTCCTCATGAGCAACGAGCTGGTGATGCTGCTTAGATACATCCTTCAACTCCATCACTTGGAGATGTCAGCAGAGCTGGCAACACCAGCAAGGACCACGTTGGTGATGGTGGACGGGGTGTTGGACAGCAGTTATTTTGCTTTTCTCTGCTGGTGTAACTCAAGGAGCCCCACCATGCTTTGGTACCCGTTGCACAGTTAAAGCACAGCTGCCGACGTGGGGGTCTTGCTGCCATGGACCCCATGTCCACTGCCCAAACTCCCTCCAACCTCAGCAGCGGGGACAGGGTCCGCTCCTGCCTCTCCGGGGCGGGTCTGCCCCACTGCCCGGGTTTGCAAACACCCCACTGTTCGACAAACTGGGAGCTGCAGGATGTTTTACCCTGGTTCACTTTGGGGCTCTATAAAATGCCTTTTATTAAAATGAGGGGAAAAGCCAAATCAATGCAACTGCACATCAAAACCAAACAAACCTCCGTTTTGGCAATTTTAAAGCAATCCGTCAGAAGCTAATGAAGGCCAGGTTATTTAAATGATAAAGGACAGGGAATGAATGCATACCATTGTCTCTGCCGCTTTTTCCAAGGTGATCTGGGTTAAAACCATGCTCTCAGGGTTAATTTTGAGCTGCTTTTCTTTTAAAAATGTTTTTTTCCTTATTGACACAGGGGGGTTGATTTATGTAATATCCATAATAATTCCCAGATTTCTGTAGATTACAAGGTTATCCCCATGAATGGCTCTGCTGGCAGAGGGATGGGGTCTTCCCCAGTGGGGGCTCAACGCCGGCCTCCTGCCCCGCACCGATGGGGAGAGCAGGGTCCAGCCATCGCTGCTCACCCTCCTGCTCCTCCAGCATCCGCGGCTCTTCACTTCCCTCTTTAATTAAGGGTGCTTAATACACAGCGCTCTGGGGTGTAATTAAAAACAAATAAAACAAAAAGATGGCATGGAAAAGTACAGCCCTGCTCTTTTCTTCCACTTTTTCCCCTTATCTGTCTGGTTTCTGTGTCACCTTTTCAGTCACCCTGGGCACAGTTTCTGGGGACCACCAGCACCAACCCTGCGGGAGCCCAGACCTGCTGCCCCCGTCCTGTTCTCCCTGCACGGGGGAAGTGGGTCACCCACACACACATGTAGGATGTCACATCCGTGCACATGAGCCTGGCAGTGCCAGGGGGTCTCTCCTGTCCACATCAGTGGTTTAATAAACCAGCTGAAGAAGAGACCAGACCAAGGTCCAGCTCTCCAAAACAGGTCTCCCAAGCCTGAAAGACCCAGTCCTGGTGACTGGGAGCGATGCCTGCCACCCTACCAGCCCTAAGCGGTGGCAAATCAAGGCTCTGACCCCTGAAC
The DNA here is from genome assembly GCA_008921705.1 of Burhinus oedicnemus. Classification (NCBI taxonomy): domain Eukaryota; kingdom Metazoa; phylum Chordata; class Aves; order Charadriiformes; family Burhinidae; genus Burhinus; species Burhinus oedicnemus. The sequence goes on along the minus strand of VFFE01007661.1, from coordinate 585,765 downwards.
ATTCCGAGATTTGAAATGCGCCTGTAATACCCGGGAGGTTTCCCCCTGCCTTGGCACAGGGGCACCAGACGCAGGAGTAGTAGGGGACAAGACCAAGAGCGGGATGCCAGCAGGCGAGGGAAGGTGCTTTTCTTTACTGCCACCTCCTTGTGCATGCATGCAGGACCAAGGAAAACCTTTGGGAAGATTTGTTACCTTGGGCTTGGCTGCTCCAGATTAGTTATCTCTATACTTATTTTTTCTTGGGTTTTCTGCTGCTTCTTCCCTCCCCAGCACTTCAAAGCCCCACTCTCTTTTCAGGCATTTTACCACGTCCTTGTTATCCGGGCGCAAACTCTCCTAAGCCGCCCCGTTGGCTGCTGGCGTGCGTGTGGGCAATCACAAATTTATGACGATGCCGAGACTTTGGGGGGAGGAAGCGGAGCGCGTTTCTGCCACAAACCGCTGCTTTCAGGGATCATTCCACTCGACTGGCTGAGAAGAAAACTGCTCTGACAGAAACTATGTCATAATAGTTGGGAACTGGATAACAACGCCCTACCGATGGAGCTGATTTATTCTCATATGCCAGCGCGGGGAATTGGTATGCACCAAAGCAGAAAATGGAGCTGGCTTTTCAGAACTGTTTAAAATCAAGCGGCTCTGGAGTCACCAACCGATTATTTAGGTAATCTTTTGGCGGCCAAGCCATCCTGTTTCACTAAGGGCAGTGCTATTCTGCAAAGCAAATATTGCATGGGATCGAAATGAAGCTGCCTCTCCCCCATCGCCCCCATTAAACTTTAACTTTCCTTATCAGCTCCCCGCAAGGAAGCGCCGGCTGGAGGCTGTAAAGGTGCCGGTGCCTCGCAGGAGTGCCTGGGAGCGACCGGGGGGCAAAAAAGTGGCAAAGTATAAGAGCAGCAGCCTGAGTGATGATGAGAGGAATGACATATGTTATGGATTTACTCTGAAATTAAGAACATCTGCCTAGGTTTGCTTTGGAAAGAAAGAAGTCAGGAGGCTGCTTGAAAGCGAGGGCTGGGCAGCGCTGCCGGTGCTCAGGGTGAGGGACGAGAGAGTGGCGTGGGGTGACACAGCCACCGACGGAGCGGTATAGACCCACCTCACCACATCTGGGTGTTAGAGATGGACACCCTCCTCACACATCCGTACCGCCGCATCTGTGCAACCATGGTGCAAGCGCATGCACGCACGCCCTGGCTCTTTCATGTCTGTATCCCATGGGTGGGCATACAACATGATATTACTGACGTGTCACGGGGGAGCACGCGTAATTTGTGTGCACGTATGCTTTTCCCCAGGACTTTTACCCCCGTGGAGATACAAAGCCTGGCAGAAAATTGCCCGCTTGCGGAGGGCAGTGACTCCAAAGGCATTAGCAAGGACGAGCTGCTCTGCTCGCTGGGAAGCGGAGAGGGGCTGCCGCCGGCTCATCATCCACTCCCAATGCATGTCGTTGGGACATGTTTCTGGTGGGCACATCTCATGCTCAGAGGTGCCATGCCTCTACCTCAGACTGCTTATTCTGCAGGGGAAAAAATAACCCTACTTGTGCAGGGAACAGCGCTCCCCCATCCTCGAGGATGTGCCTTGCAGCTGCCCACTGCTCTGGGCTCCGCAGAGGAGGCACGGGCAGCAGGCAGGAGGAACGGCTGCTGGTCCAGAGCAGCGTTAGCTCCCGCAGGCAGGTCTCAGCTGGGAAAAGTGATCTCCAGCCCAGGTAATTTCTCAGTGTCTCACCTCAGTTTTCTTGAGGGAAAGGGAGAGGACGTGGTTTAAAAGCACGCCCGAGCATTGCTGATGTTGCTATCAAAGGAAAAAGAAGTGAGGGAGCTGAGAAATGCTGTCATGAAGAGCTGAGCGGGGATGATGTGTGATGGTGTGTGCTGGGAAGGGCTTCTTGGGCTGAGGGATGTCAAGGAGACATCCTGGAAGTGCTGGATGTCTGGTTTTGTTCAAGGGAGGTTTGCCATAATACGTTTTTGACGGGTCTGAAATTGGTCCTGCGGAGGCCAACAATGAGGGTGAGCAGAAAATCCCCCCTGCAGGCCCCCGCGTGCTGGCAGTGACCTGCTGCTCGGCCGATGCAGGGAGATAAGCGCCGCCAAGCTGTCACTCTACCTGGCCACATCCGTGGTTTTTTCGGCTCAGCGGTGCTGCCGCGGTGGTGAGAAGAGCCGGAGCTGCACTTCATGGGACTGGCTGCCAGCGGGAGGGGTCTCCTCCCTTAGGAATTGGGAGAATTAGTTTAATTCTGGGTCTCAAATTTGGTTTTCCAGGGAAGGAAGCGAAGGCCATCATGCAACCGGCTGGTCCTTGGACCTCCCAAAGGCAGTGCATTGCCCGGCGCAGCAAATATCTTCCAGTTACTCATCCCAACTGGATGCCGTTTTGCAAAGCGATGCTTTACTATTATTTGGATGCAAATTCACCCAGATGCTAAAAAGCAATTATTGCATAGTTTTTTGTTACTCCGTTTTCCCCGGCATACTTTGTGCAGCTGGAGTTGGCTTATGCGATAAATGGACGAGGTTCAAAAATATGACTCCTCTGAACTTTTTAACCTTACACGAAAGGGAGGAATTCTAAGAGCAATGGATAAAATTCAATTAACTGAGATGACAGAAAATAATCTACTAAGCGAATACATCAGGCAATTGGAAGCTTTCATACCTTTCAAAAAGGAAATAACCTATTTCTTTCCTTGTTATCTAATGACACAGGAGTTTATTTCTCTGGAAGCAGTTACAAATCTACCTAATGGGGCCTAAATGCTGTTGCCAGGCAATTAGGGGTTTATTGTGTGGCTAATTCTTTCATTTCCGTCGCTGGTGATTGTCATTACCAAACGCAGGACTCGCGAGCTGTCCCCTCTGCTGAGAGCCTGTCTTTGCCCATAGGCACACGCGTGTGCACCTGTGTATACATCCACGTGTGTACGCACACATATAGCTCTGCGCGTGCATGTGTGTGTATGTGCACATTTGCACGGCCGTGGGTTACAGTGAGCAACGTGGCTCGTCCACTGCCTTTCAAACCGCCTGTTCCCCTGCCCGTACCGGTTACCCCTGTCCGTAAGCATCCTTCCCACGCCTGCGTCGTGGAAATATCGGGATCCCCGTGCACCACTGCCTCTATCGCAGCAGGGGAATATAGAGGAGGGAGGGCACAGGCTCTGTGCTCGGTGCACGGTGCCCGCAGCCCCCGGCACCAGGGACACGCCTGGCCACTGGCTACGGCAGCTGCGGCACATTTTCAGGAGGAAGGGGCTCCATTTTTTTCCCCAGTTGACTTCGGTGTTTGTCACCGCGACCAACGGTGCAGACAACTGCAGAGGCTTGGCAGACACGCTTAATTTGGTTCCTTTCTCGCTTGTAATCCATCTTGTAAACTGCCCGCCTTGGGCCCCAAGCCTCTGCTCTGTCTCCAGAGGCTGGTGGGGACGGCGGGCAGCTTGGCCAGAGGGCTGGGACAGGGTGTGTTGTCCCTCGCCCGTCCCTGCCTCCTTCGGAGCAGTGTGGGCTGTTTGCTCCGGAGCCCAGGCCGGTCCCCTCTGGGGAGAAGGGGCAGCTGGCCGCCGTTGTGCTGCGGCAGCTTTCCAGGGGGAGGCATCGGCTGTGACTTTACAGCCAGAAATTATTTGCATTTTTCTCACTGAAACATTTTATTATGTTGAAAAGTAAGCGTTGGCCGAATCGGACACTTTCAGGGAACAAACTTGCCCGGGGCTCTGCCCACACATAGCTCCTGCTGACGGGCATTGCTGGCTCCCCAGCAGCGAGGGCCAGGGCTGGGGTGGGCTCTGCGGCCCCCAGCCCCCTGCAAAGAGGGATGAAATCCCTTCCTGGCAGTGGGGAGGTGCAGCGTGCCCACAGCACCGAGCCTGTGCGAGTGCTGGGGCTTGGTGAGCCTGGCCGGGATGCCGTGGTGGGGAGAGGACAATGCCGGCCATGGTGCCTTCACTGGACCTTCGCCGTTTGGGTGCCACTGTCCTCCCCAGGTCACGTCCAGTGGCTGCGGCCAGTGGCGTGGGCTGCTCCCCTTGGCCCTCCATGGATCTGCCAGCTGGGGGCATGCTGAGACAGTGGGAGAGCCACTGCCACCCACCAGGGCCGTGGGCACTCGCCACTGGGATCCCCAGCTTGCCGAGCCCTGGACATCCTTCCTTAGAGCATCCCCGCCTGCACCACCCGGCATTAGACCACACGCTGCTGGGCTGTTTTCTCTTTTTTTAATGATATTACCGCTCAGTTCCCTTCTAAGTTGCTCTGCCAGTAACTAGGGGTTGCTCATTAAAAATACTACCAGAGTAGAAGCTTTGGCTGAAATATGGTATTTGGCCTTTCAAGGGAACGCTGCTACAGCTGCAAACTGGCCGTTTCCCGCTGAAATGCTTCCAGCCGAACGACCTAAAGGCAGAGCTATAGAAAGATGAGCTTTTCTGGTGGGCAACAACACCGCCGCAAATTGGTGAAGGAGCAAATGCAATTAGTGCGGTGCCCTGGAGCGAGCAGGGGGGGACGGGACATGGGACCCAACGCCTGCACTGCAGCCCAGCGGCGCAGGAAGCGCCGGCTTTGCAGAGCTGAGCTCAGGTCCCATCCCGGCATTCGCTGGCTCAGCTCATGCCTGCCCTGGAGCCCCTCACCAGGGCGGCAGGCCAGCCCCTAGTGCTGGGAATAGGGACACTCCTGCACCATTCCGGCCCCACCATGCCTTCCAGGTGGGAAGGAGGTGGTGGGTGCATGGCTGGGGAGGGCTGGGGCTCTCTGGCTCAGGTGTAATTCAGTCTCAGGTGAGCATCAGCAGGTGCAAATGGCAAAGTTATTGAAGCCAGCCCAGCTGGCAGGGCTGGCTTGGTCTGAGGGTAACATTCCTGGGGGTAACATGGCTGTTGTGACCCCATCCGGGGCTTCTGGGGACCCTGGAGCAGCAGGACCGTGCTGCTGTGCTTTGCACAGGGTAGAAGAACACGCCAGCAGGGCTTTTGCTGGGGGGCTCCAGCAGACGTCGCAGGGTGTGAGCACTGCAAGGTGCTGCTGGTGCTGGGAAGGCATCTAAGGGCAGGACGGTTTGTGGCGGTGCCGGGAGCCAGGGTGAGGGCAAAGGCTCAGATGGGAGGAATGGCAGGCTCTAGTCCTTCATCCAGCCTGTGCGTACGTGGCTGAGCAAGCTCTGGAGGCAGTGCACGTGTCCCTCGTGTCGGAGGCAGCAGGAGCCCTGGGCTAGAGGCTGGTTAGAGGCTCTGCTTGAGCTGCTGCCAGTGGGCGGTGGTGGGATCCCTCCCACACCCAGCCCTGGTGCACAGCGTTTCTTGGCTGGCCTTCAGCGGCGGCTTGGCCACCGCTGCTAGAGACGAGCAGTGGCAAAAGTAGACACAAGTTTTGCAAAATAAACTGGAGGAGGGGGAAAAAAAGCCCTCCGGCTGCAGCCAGCAAGGCCTCCCCTCCAAATGCTGAGGTTGTTCTTGGAGGTGACACAATGTGGAGCCGTGATGTCCCCTCGGGATTTCTTGCAGCTGCCCGTGCGGTGGTGGTGCTAACCTTGGTGATGCCTGGGCTGGATGTGTCCCCAGCGGCTGGCCGTGCCTCCTCGGGCGCCGGCGGCAGCGCTCGGCGCAGGGGAGAGGAGAAGCTGGAGCCCCCGGGCGCTGGCGAGGAGAGCACGATGCTGCGATAACGGGCTTGTCTTATCGCCTTGGAGTGAGCTGTATTGTGGTGGAGAAAACCCGTCAGCCATACGGAGGACTGAAATAACAACCGTTATCTCGTCATCTATTGACTGTCTTCTGTGGCTTACCGTTCGAAAAGGTGAGAGCGCTGTTTGAGGAATTAATGTAGCTACACGGAGGTATTTAAGGCCGGGGTTGCGATTACCGGTTGGGAAGGGCTGCGTTAATGAGACGATACTGCAGCAGCACGGCGAGGGGGAAAGCGATGCTTGGGAGCCCAGGAGCACGTGCGAGGGGAACGGGCTGTTTTGGAGAGGCTTTGGGGACTCCGCTTCGCTTGCCTGCTGGTGCCGCTAATGACGGTGAAGTGCTTCCTCTCCTGGTGGCATCCAGGACTTGGGAGCCAGGGTTTATGATGTTTTTAAAAATAATAGTAACTTTGAAACTTTTAGGCTATTTTTTTATTTGCTGCCTGGTTTGCTGCTGAGGACTTTAGCATCCTTGCACATGCTAGCGGTTTTCTTTTTAAAAAAGAAAGAAAAGCTGAGTTTCTCAGGAAGCCCTACTCCAGCAGCTGGGGATTTTGGGAAAGCCAACAACATCCCAACAAACCTCATCCTGCAGAGGGTGGGGTGAATTTAAGGGATGCTTGTGCAAGCCGCCCTTGGGAAGGCGGCTCTGGGAAGAAGGAGCAGGACAGGGCAGGGCAGGGCAGGGGCAACCCAGGCTTTCAAAGCCACGTGAGATCCATCCGTGGCTGAGGGATGCCACGTGTGAATTCACAGACTTAACCCACCCTCCTCTTTCCCTACTTCTGCACCTATTTTTTTATCTCATAATTACAGGCTGCTGTATGTAAAGAGGCAATTAAAACACATGGAGCTGCCCCTGCAAACCTTTTCCAGGGCAGGGATGGTTTGCCGAGTTCAGGGCCCATGTTATTGATGATGATGATTGAAAATAATCCTCTAAGTCAGTATTAGGGTCAGGCCTTCTGTGTAAATCTTTATTTAGGTGCCAGAGATGTCTCCTTTTCAATGCCATAGGCTGTAACAGCTCCTTTATAAAGTAAATGTGTAGGGACTGTTAAGTCGCTGGATTATAAGGCTGTCACCTATACATACTGCATCTGCTTAGTCTAAACCTTCTTGAAACTTTCATTAAAAAATTAATATAAATGTTCAAGACACTCGTAACCCACCAAACCGGGCTGTTTAAAATCCAGCTTTGCCCTGCACAAAGCCACCAGGCGCCCTGGGGCCCGTGAGCATCCTCCAGCTGGTTTCAACCCACGGTGGGTCAGTGGCCGAGAACAGCAATGACAACAGTTCAAAATCAGCTGGGCTTTAAAGTATTCTTAATTAAATAGATGTGAACAAATCCAAAAGTATTACTGGAGGTCCAGGAAGCAGCTTTAAAGCCATTGTACCGGCCTAAAGCTCTGGGTTCTGAATTTGAATCTAGAACAATTTTTTTTCTCTGGGTGAGCGGGCCCATAAGCCTTGACTCCCAGGGCGATGGTTTTGGAGTCGCTTTGCGGAGCAGGTCCCCTTTGGTCGTCCCCTGTGAGCAGAGGGGATGGGGATGCTCTTCCCAGGGAGGTGGTGTTGCAGTGGTGGGAGCAGAACGCCTCCAGCTGCCCTGGGTGAGAGCAGCCAAGGACCGCAGCAGGTCTCGGGAGCATCCCCAGCAAACGGCACGTGCTCCTGGCATCCCACGCAGCTGGACGGCACGGGCGATGCCGTCTGCAGGCTGGGCTGTGCCGGAGGTGTTGCACGGCCATGGCGGAGTCTTCCTGGACGTCTCCCTCGCCACGGAGAAGGTGGTGTCAGCATCTCACCCAGGCCCTGACCCCAGGGGTATCCTCCACCAGGGATGGGCTCTCGTGAGCGGGGGATGCTGCTGACCTCCGCAGAAGAAAGCGGCCGTTAGGGTGAAATCTGCACCCTCGGGTCTGGCAGGGGGTTTATCGCCTTCCCGCAGCGCCCGCTCTCGCAGCGGGGACCGGCCGCTGTCTCCCGCCGGGTTTTCCCCCCATATCAGCAGAGCCGGGCAGGTTTGAGACGCGCTACGTTGCACGGCTTTCAAAGAGCACTTGCAATCTCCTTATCGGTTGCAAACATTTAATACGCCCAGGTAAATTAAGAGTGTGCTTAATTTCTTATCGTACTTTTCACTTCTTATTTTTTATTGAGGAACTTCCTTTTGTGGGAATTTTTGTTTTGTGTTCTTTTGTTGTGTCAGTCTGCTGATAAAAGTGTGTCGTGGATTGCATTGTGCTGTTAATTTTCCTTTTGGTATGCTTGCTACAATGACTTATTTTGTGTCTGATATATTAGTTATCCAATTTTTGTAAGCTGATTTTAAATATGTTACTACGCAAACTCTTTTTACAGCCTGTGCAGCTTTTGATTATGAATGAGTGCAGAGATACACGCAGGAGTATTATTTATATAAAATATATAAGCAGGAAGAATCTTCATAAATCACAAAATGCTATTATCCTCGGGGTTCATGACAGCCATATCTTTTTTCACGGAAAACTAGAATACATTAAACACCCCAGGCATTCGAAAGGGACGTTTCAAAAACTGTACAATTGCTCTATTTATTCCATTCGTTTAGTACGGAGCATTTAATGTCTAAAGTCTGTTTTACACAAATAAATCTTAAAATTAAGTTTTAAGTAAGAATTTATTGAGGGAAGCTACTGTATCTGCCTGCAGTAGTATTATGGTTTATGACCTAAGGAATCCAGTATTTAATCCTGGAGGGAGAGCTTTCAGAAAGCTATTTTACATAAGGCTCCGCTGGCAATCCCGTGCCAGTTTGGGAGTATCCGTGTGTGTACGGGCACGCGTGGAGCCCCCCTTGCTGAGAGGCTCTGCCGAGGCCATGCCCAGCCCGGGATGCCGCAGGAAGCCCGGGATGCCGCAGGAAGCCCGGGATGCTGCAGGAGCGTGGCTGCCCTACGGCAGCACCTCACTAGATCCGTTACAGAAAGCCCTTGCTTGGGTTGCACTAATCAATAGCTGTGCCTAACGGTTTACTATACCGTTTAATTAAACAAATTTACCTTTTGAAGGAAAATCCATTGCAAGCAATTTAGATTCTGGTGTATTGCAACCTTTTTTGAGGTTACTAGTGCTTTTAACCACTGTCTAAAGTGCATACAGTGTTAATTAGCATATTTAGGATTAAGTAGATTTACCATGCAGTAATCATTCTCTAATTCAGTAAGAACTATCTCTGGTGAATAGTGGACATTAATGACAGTTGCAAGAGCTTAGATATTACATAATCACTAATTACATTCTGCACAATTAGCGGAGACTCCTCAATGTGAATCGCTAATGGCCGATTCGTGTCAGCAGCCTGTTCCGGCTGTAAAGAAACATAAACAGTCTGCATAATTTTCTGATGGTATTAGCATAGGGAAGGAGGTTATTAATGAAGTTGGGAGGCCGGGAGGAGCGCTGATGGATGGGGTGAGCCCAAAGACGGCGTCACCCATGCCGTACCCTGCCTTGACATACACCTGCGCTTCACGATGAACGACGCCGGCGCTGCTGCCTCTCGCTGCCCGGCTCTCGGCTCCCTTCAGGCGCTCGGAGGATGAAGCTGGCACCTAACGGGCCTCTGCGGGAGCCTGGGGGCTGTTTTATGAAGCACTGGGTTAAGGGGCGCAGAGCCGGCTCCTGCACCCAAACCTTCGGTCTTTAGAGAGCTTGGGCTCGGTTTACTGGTGAAGAGTGGGGAACAACGCGCAGCCTGCTGTGGCAAGAATACAGAAAGACCAACTGACACGAAAGCACTGGTTGGCTTATTTGGTTTTGGGTTGGTTTTTTTTTTTAACTACTCAGTCTTTGGAAAATAAAAACGTGATAGTTTCTTGCGCTACTGCATTTAGCAGTCCCTCACTTTTAACCATTTTCTAAGACGATGAAAAAATAGAGAAAGTTGAATTTTGCGTTTACCCCCATGATAAAACTGACCACGTAGGAAGAAGACCTTTCTTATTAGTTGAACGTGACAAAGGTTTGGACAAAAGTGAGGTGGCACGCAGGCTTCGCTTCTTTAAAGAAATCTTTGCTCAATTGATTTTTAGTGATGTTTGGATCAGGTCCACGGTTTCTTACAAGCGGAATTCAGCCTCCCGTGTTTGTTGTGTGATTAAAATGAGGAACAGTGGTATTAAGCCAGTGGAATTGCTTTGGACAAATCCCAAACTGGAGACCAGAATTGGGCCCTTATACCTTTAGGTATTAGGTATTTTAAATTAAGATTGCATGTGGTTTTAAAAGGCATTGTCAGAGCAAAAGCAATTTAACAAAAGGCAATGTATCTGGCGACTACTCTTCTGCCTGCCAAGTGCTCTTCTCCGCGAGTGCATTGTAGGGATGGCAGATTACATCTTCTGAATATTTTCGTCTGTTGCTTGGTTCATTTTCATAATAATAACTTGCATCCTTCTATATCCTTTCATGTTGAAGGGTTGCAAACTATTATCCAAACAGACCCACTCCTGAGATGCAACCACCTCCGAGGGGAAAGATGACAGCTTTCGGGGAGTGGGAAGCGGCCACCCCGGTGGGGATGCAGGGGGGATAGTGAGCACAGTGGCCTCTGGATGGGGTGCCAAGGGGCTTCTGGGGAGCCCCTGTCACAGCACACCCCACCTTACACCCTTATGTTCCTTGTCGTGTATGGATCATTCTGGATCGGTGGCAGGTAAGGGCTTCGCAGCGGTGTTGAACGGGAGCAATGCGTGCTGAAGCACCCTCCGCTGCTTCCCGTGTCGGCTGGAAACGGGTTGCAAGACAGAGCCTCCGCTCATCCTCGGTTCAAAACAAGACCCAAACACTGTTTCTCTGGCAGCCGAAAAACGGCTAGCTGCTTATTCAGATCCATGCATGTCACTGCTAACGTGCCTTAGATAACGAATTGTTAGCTAACGGTTGGTCGTGTCCCAACAGCAATGCTTCAAAGCCCTGAAAGCCTTTGCGAGGCTGCTGGGCTTCCTCTGCCCCAGCAAACAAGTTGCTCTGCTCAGTTTCACACCACCAGGTAGGATTTTGAAAGAGCTTATAACGTTTTTAATGTTATTTCCCAACAGCTAGGATGGCAGAGCGTTCATATTCGAGTCTGAAAATATTGGCCGTTAAGTGCCTTGTCTAGAAACTCCATTTTTTATCCTTCCGGGGCCAGCGGCTGGGCTGACGTGAATTAAGGCCGCCATAGTGAGCAGCCGCAGCGGAGGACGAGGCCAGCAGGCTTTCTGCTAAATGCGCTTGAGAAGAGCAATTAAACGGTGCAGGTGCCGGGCGGCAAGAGTTGATTTTAGTTACGGATTTTTCAAAACCGTGCTTTCGGTGTCGCTGATATTTTTTCCAGTGTTTTGACCCGGCTAGCGACAGCCGAGCGCCGTGCGTGCCCTCCTCACCGCTGGCGTTTGGAGCCTCCTGACTCCTCCAGGACCAGTGCTGGTGGGCTGGAGATTAAACGCAGGCCCTGGCGTGGGGCGGCATTTCCATAAGTGCTGTTTGCGAAGGCAGGTGCTATTCCTTACATTATCGCCAGAACATTTAAATCTTAATGACTGGCATTGTTGTCTCAAAGACGGTGTTTTTCCTGCTGAGAAACTGCATTAGATTGGAGAAACAGAGCTCATTTCCATTCACTCAGCAGTCTCTCTAGAAATGACATGCAGTGCTTGAAACTGTTTATTTCCAAATTCAGGCCTCCTCCGCATCAGTCATCAGCTTCAATTACCAGTTTTCCGGAGCCGAGCCATCAGGCAGTCTGACACGAGGGTCCAACCTAATTCCCACCTTCTCCAAAGTCAAGAGCATAATGTGCAGATGAAAAGGTGGAAAATAGCCTGGACTTCATTAGCATGCAGAGCCCGGCTGTTCATTTGCTTGCTGCGAATGGAAGTTCTGACACTCGGCGCCTTCTGCAATATGAGAAAAGTCCTCTTCAGAGTATATGATGTCCTTACCAGCCAGGAAAGGTCATCAAAAAGGCAGGCGCTGACCTTGCTCCCTGCTCTTCATGACTAGTTTATTGATTCCAGGAACACCTCGTTACATGCCGGATCAACATATTATTGCCATGTTCAGCGGCTGAATTGTTTACAAGTGTCTTTATAACCAGCAAAAGCCTTCCGGATGATGCATGACTACACTCATTTGGATGTGACCTGCCAATTATATGTTATCCGATATGGTGCTGTGTGTCTTGATCCCTGACCGGGCCCGCTGCCCTGCATCAGCACGGGCCCATTTACTACTTCTTTCTAACCGCTCTTTGGGAAAGTGTCCATTAGCCTGTCAGTCTGTAAATTTTTTTATTTATTTTTTTTTTTTACCTCTGCCGCAGGCAATGCGAGCGTTATTGCTCTGTCATTTGCTATGCATGAGGTTCATAATCAGTTGGGGGAAGAGGCTGGTGGTTTGTTGTTTTTTTTTTATGGCGGTGTCTGATAACCCACCCAATTTGCAGTCAGTATGCATGGCGAGCAGTGCGACTTGTTACAGAGCCGCGTGCCGGCCCTGCGAGAGAGACCTGTCATATTTTATTCAGGCGCGAGCACTGCGAGGTTGGTGATTTATTTGTGGGAGGGAAGGCAGGAGCAAATCCCCCCGCTCCCCAGCATCTCCCTTCCCTGCCTCTAAAGGTCCAATAACTTACCACCCAGCAAATGCATTTTCCCCTTCTACATATTTTTCTGTGGTTTGCATTCTCATTCTCTAAATATATTGCGATGCATTATTTATCCTCGGTCTAGAGCCGGGTGACTTGGTGTAGTTTACATGGGCGTAGACACAAGAATTTAAAAAATAAATCACCAGGCACGACTACTATTTTAATCTCTCATTACAGACACTTCTACGGCTCAATAAAAAAAGAGCGGCACGGCAACTGGATTAGCAAGTCCGTAAAGGGAGATTGCTCCAAAAAGCGGCGCTGAGAAAGCGGCTCACACGCACCCATCGGCACAGACTCGGTTTGCTTTTTTTACCGCCGCTGCTGCCGCTTGTGAACAGCCCTTGCTGGTGACCCAGATGGGTGCACAAACAGCACCCGGTGCCAGCAGTACTGCTCAGAGGACTGTCCCCGTGCAGCTGCTTTGCATTCCGTTTGGCCTTGGAGAAAGGGGTGCCTGTGTTTTCCTGCACCCCCAGCCCGGGTAGCTCGTGGGGAAAAGGCTGGAGGCTGGGGATAATTGCCCTTCCCCACTGGTAGAGACGATTTTTCTTGACATTTGATGTCCACGTGCGACCAGAAGCAAACGTATAGGGGCTCATGTGCGTGTGAAACAGGATGGGGGGGGCTCTGTGGGACCAGGAGCAGGCAGAGTCTGACACCCGGGATAAGGTCCGATACCTTAAACACAAATGAGATGAACATTTGCTTAAATTTGTCTCTGTTTGGGGGAAAAACTTGAGGGGGAACTCAAAGTTACGCAAAAGAACTGTTGGGTGTTTGCCTGCCCGGGGATGCTCTCCTGAGCATGAACCAGAACCACAGTGACCTTACACTGATGTTGAGTTTTTGATTTGGTGCAAAATGTCGGAGTTGTGCGAGTGAGAGGCAGTGTGTCCCCACAGTATCTTAAGTAGCTTATCCCATGGTGTATCCTGGCAGCATCTTATCCCAACTTTACAGGGTATGACTACTGCTTTAAAAAACAAACAAACAAACAAACAAAACAAAACAAACACCCAAACAAAAAAATCCCACAACAACAAACCCACAAAATAACCAGCCAGCATTGCCTGAAGCTGTTTGGTAGCTTGTTTATTTGGTATCTACAGATGGTTTTCTTTAAAAGCATTTCCCATTGGAATTGGCTATGGTACAAGAGTTGTGATGGAGTGTGTTTGACCAGCAGAGCAACGTTGGTTTCTGCTCAATTATCGTAAACAGGGAAGATGTGCGGGGGCTGCCAGCGTGTGGGTGCCTCTCAGAGGGATTTCTCGAGGAGCTGGGGGGCAGTCGTGCTCCTGGAGCCCGAGCATCACTGCTGTCCTCTGGCTCTGGGTGCCCGGGCTGCATCATCCCCAAGATGCTGAAGGAAACTCCTTGCAGAGGTGGTGCATCCGTGCAGCCATGGATCTGGCTGATGTGGCAGTGCCGGGATTTCCATGGGTTTTGTGGCCTGGCTGGAATAAGACAAAATTTATGCCTGTATAGCGCTGTCTGCTCAAAGCTCTGCAAACATTAATTAAGTTGCCTAACACCGCTTGGCAAGTGTTAATGTTGAAATCCTCTTGCTGTGGTTAAATTGAGGGACCAAAGGGGCTTAAGAGCTTCAAGGATGAACCGGCAGCGGCGAAGATGCAGGGTCTCCAGCACCCCGGCTCTCGAGAACCAGCGTTGCATTTTCCTGATTTTCAAAACCGCTGTGCCAGGCCCAAGGCTGCGTTAAAACTCCCCGGTGCTGACAGGAGCGTATGAGGAGCTGGGGGATGCCCCTTGCCGGGGTGACAGAAAGCAGCTAGGGGTCTGGTTCCTTCCTTACAACACGGAGCGTTCAGGTTTGGGGGCTGTAGAAGAGGGATTTGAATTTCTTAACGCAGCCCATCTAGCTTCCAAATTAAAAACCATGGTTTGCATGTGGTCTTTTAATTAGAGATGGGGCAAAACCCAAGCTCAGGTCGGAACAGCCTCAGGCTCTAGAGGCAGCCCGGTGGATTGATCTGAATCTGAATTTTGGGAAGGAGGAGGGGGGGAAGAGTCCATTTATTAGCAAATCCCTGGGTCTGAGCAGCCCTGAAGCTGCAGGTGTTGAATATTCAAAGGGTTGATTCACCATGGTGAGCTTTGGGGTTTATGCTGGTGTGATGCTGCCGAATCCAGTGCTGCAGTCGGGTAACACCGTGCCCCGGCGTGGGTTGTCAACAGCGGGAATTGAGTCTGCAGCCACTGAATCTCAATGTGGGGCCTCCAGCACGGTGCTGGGATCTCCCTGCCCCAGGTGAGGTACCAGGTAATTCACTATTTGGCCTGTTCCACACAACCGGTGAGTGTCGTGATGAGTCTGGCATTATTTATGCTGGGATAAGCCTGCAGTGGTTTATCAAGCCCCAGACATCAGTCAAAATTTGCCACTTGATCCTTTAATTTCTGTTTATGTCATTATTCCTAGATTCCTATTCATCGCATAAATTTTCTCTTTAAAAAGGAGAGAAAAATCAACTCTTCACGACAGCAAAGTTGCATGACTATGGAGAGGAGCATTAACCTTTCCTTTAGTCTGAAGAACTTCATAATCTTTTTAAAATCAACTTTTTATTAATTTTGGAGTGACGCTTAATGCCTGCTGGAAGTGAGAAGCAGTGGTATCATTAGGGGAACTCCGCAACTTCTCGTGTGTATAATTTAAGGTCACATCTAAGCTGCGCGTGCCTGTGGGTGCCGCGGGAATCGTGGCATTGCCCCACTGCCCAGGTAGGGCCATTTCCCCTGCTGCTCTGGCACACTGATGCCTTCAGCGGGGTCTGAACCGGCGAGTTCGCAGCCCCCCACGTCCCACCTTCAGCAGTTTGTTTCCCTTCGGAAACTCAGCAGTGCCTCCTGCAGTGCTCAGCCTGGTTTTGGCCTCTCCACGCTACCCCGACTGCTGTCAAAAGCTGTGGATACAAGCACAGACGGCCAAGGGCTGGTAAGAACCGGCGGTGCACAGCGACTCGAGGCAGTCGAGCAGCAGCGTGTGATGGCGAGGGGAGCTCTCTGAGGCAGCCGGCTCTGCCGTGGTCCTGCCGGGCTGAATTCCCATCCTTTGGCGTGCCCTCCCCTAATGTTCCCATGCCCACAAGCCAGCTGCAGCTTCTTCAGACACACTGCAGGCTGCAAGTGACTTGAAAACCCCTTCAGAGCTCTCCTCGCAGCACGTCGCTGCCAGGAGCCCACCCTGCGCAGGCAGCACCCGCTGGGTGTTCGGGGCAGGCAGCGTGGTGGTGTTTTGGGGACCGGGTGCTGCAGCTCTGATGGTCAGACAGGGCTTCCCTGGGGGCCAGGGGAGCAAAGGGGAGAAGCTGAACAAGGTCAGGAGATGCCACAGTGCTACCCCTTGGTGGCCTTGCCAGGAGGCTCGTTAGCAGAAAAATGAGGTGGCCACTGGATTTATTAACAGCACCCAGTGTGCAAATTTAATTTTCCTTCTCATTGCACTCCAGCAGAGTAATTGGACACACAGACCAGGGTAGGGACAAAGGACAAGGTCAGTTATTTGTCTGGCAAATGCAATTATACGTAGCTCCGAGGAGAGGTTTGGAAACCGCATTCCCTGGCTGCGTCTTGCCCTACGTAAGAATCACCCACGCTCCTGGAGCACGAGCTGGAAACGTGCTCCCTGTGATCCAGCACAGCGGACGATCCCCTTTGCCAGCCAAAAAGCAAACTCGCAAGGTGTGTGAAGCGCGACTCTTCCCCGAGGAAACGCATCTCGGACGAACACGTGTGGGTTTTGGGTGGTAATCACCCAGCTCTAATTGCCACGCTCTCCTGGCGCGGTGCCCTTGCAGTGCCGTCTGGGCAGCACCGTGCTCGCCGTGGCCCCCGTGCACAGCCGGGCATTTAGATCTCTGCGCTGAATGATCAAAGATCAATGCTAGGTACTCTCATTACCGTGCAAGGACACTGAGCTTAGCGCTTCTTATCAAGCCTACTCAAAACTTTGGTGTAGTTTTCAACTGCTTCGAGCACTTTTGCCGCATGTGTTGCGTTAACCAGAAAAAGGCATCGTTCTGTACATTCAATTTAGCCCCATGAATGCAGGCGCTGGGATAGCAATCTGAAATACAGCACGGCCGCCACGCTGGAAAGTCAATCTGTTTAAAAGACCTGTGGTGGGGCGGGAATGATCCTGCCGGGTGGCCGGCACCCGGTGCTCAGCCCGCTCTGCTCCCGCTGCAAATGAAGGCAGCAGATTGCAATACAGTGGAACAAATTAGCCCTTCCATTCATCTTCATTAGCTACGCAGTTTCACTGGATCTGAGCTCACTACAAGTGGATTCCCAATATCTATGTAAATCCTTCTCTTTCTACACATATTCACTCACGTTTATTAGTAGGTACCAGAAGCAACGCTAAAAGTACAAGCCATGCGGAAGAGGAAATTAGTGAGGGCTGGCCGTGTCGGTGCAAGGTTATCGTCCCGATTATGCTGCGGAGAGCGGAGTGTTTGGGTATTACCCCTATAATTAGTCTTGTTGGTTGTGCATTAAATGTGTGCATTTAAAAATAAATCAGGCGAGTGCTATCACAGTGGTTTGATTCATCACCGTGGGTTGTGTTGGAAGATGTGGTGGTTGGCCAGCATGGAGTTGGACCTCGACATCCGTGCTGGGCTAGATGAAGGAGCCACCTCAATTTCGTAAGACTGGATTTCCTCTGGAAATCAGTGGGTGGAAATCAGGATGCCCTCCTTAGGCTGAAATTTGGATTTAGCAGGGCTACCTTCAGCCATTCCTCCTTTGAGACCCGGGCAGGGGGACAGCCAGGACTTCCAGAAAAACCTGTCCCCTTTCCAGTTTGTTGTGTAGGAAAGGAAGAAGCCGCGGGGCTGGAAATCCTGCAGCCAGGGAGGGAGCTCACGATGAAACCCCGCAAGAGCTATTCATCCCTCGTTTGTGCGGGCATCCACGCTAACCACGGAACCTGACGCACACCAGCCAGAGATGAAGACCTGGAGCCCCGCAGGTGGGGGGGAGGACCCCGGCCCCCCCCACACACCGGCCTGTTTGCTCAGCGCCTGCCAGCCTCTGCGGCCCCCTCCCGCACACCGGCACCTCAGCTGCAATGGGCACAGGGAGGGCTTTTATTAATTACTGGTAATTACTTATTTTACATATTGTTGTTGATGTTTTTTTGTCGCACGTAGCCGATTATATTTAAGAGATAAGGAGGGAAAATGTCTGCCCGGGCAGCTAAATCACTGAAACAAGGCTACAAAGCCCCGACCGCGCGTCGCAGACCTTGCCAAGTGTTTCCAAACTGAATAGTCATTGGGTTGGCAGATAATTCAGAAACTATTTGTATGAGCTGTTTATCAAATTATTAACTGCACAGATGTTGTTTGGTTGAAGAGCAGCTGAACCTTCTCTCTGCCAGCCGTGGAGACAAAGGTCTGCAGGAATAATTGGAGATGTGCATGGAATATTAAATTAATTTACTGCTCTTAATTCTTATGCAAATCCTGACCTCTGATAGAGCCTATCAATTACCCTGCATACAGGGAAAAGAAAGGAGAACAGTTTCTTTCTTTTCTTTTCCCCGCTCTTCTTTTTTTCCTGTTGTTCTTCAGTTTGGGGTTTTGTTTCTTTTTTTTTTTTTTTTTTTTTTTTTTTAA
>VFFE01007661.1:516317-567712 GCA_008921705.1 Burhinus oedicnemus | reverse complement strand
GTATATTAATTGAGCAAGGATAAAGGTTTGCTCGTTAAAAACTTTACCGGAAGGTTGCAATTGTTTGTGCTGCTCCCGAGGGGGGCAAGGACTTGTCCTTCGCTCTGTAACAGCCGAAGTTACTCGGGGCATGGCACTGCCGCACAAGGGGGGACACGGAGGGGGGCAGTGGCAGGCCAATGCTCGGGGCCGCGTTCAGAGGCTCAAGGTGCCCCCAGGGTCTGGCCCTCTCCCAATGGAAACAGGGCATCCCCCAGGCCACCATCCTGTGCTTGGAGAGGTCCTGTAGGGTACGTGCGTCTGCAAACAGTCAAAACATTTTGAACCTTCAGCCTCTAAGTCAGCCCAGACCTTTGCAGATCCCACCTGCTGACCCAACGGACACGAGCATTTCCTCAAAAGCAGATCCGAAATGAATTTTCGAGCGCTATATAAATGCACTGTTGGAATATTTTTCCGTCTCTTCTCAAGCCTTTTTGCCAGCTTCTGCTGCAGGTTCCTATTTATGTTTGGCACGATTATTTACTGTTGCATATACTAAATGGAGCACACAGGGCAGGGCCGAGGGATGCCGAGCTCTGAGCAGACACAGTTTAATTAATTTAATAGTCTTATGCTTGTTCTCCTGCTTTTCAAATGGATGGACAGTTTATATGTATGGATCCTTTCATTCATCACCAGAACAATCTTCTACACAGGGCAGAGGGAAAAATGCTTAATAAATCACAGAAAAACAGCCTGGTGGTTTGGGACAGGAAGTGAAAAATATCGTGTCTATTACAAAGAAAGAGAGAGTTCAGAGAAGCAGCGTGTAATTATCACCCCATGTGAAATTTGGCCTGGCTCTGCAGATAGCACTTGCTGAAAAACAAGCCAGCTTCTCCAGCACTTTGTAGGGTCCGGACCTTCAGCTCCAAACCTCAGGCAGAAGTAAAAATAAAACAGAGAGAGCAACCAAGCAGTGACCAAAAATGAGTTCAGGTTTACATGTAATTCTAGCTCAGGGGAATGAGCTTATTTTCCATATATGCTGCCACTGCTGTTTTAAAGAGCCACTGATGACTTGCAAACATTCATGCTGAAATATAAATGTCTTTAGCAGGGTTTAAATATTTTGGTTTACGGTAGTGAGGGATTCTCAAGAGACTCTGTCAATGTCTGTCTAAAGAGCAGCATCTCGCTACCCGCGCTGTCGGTTCGGAACAGCCGTCGGATCTTATTTCCCTTGCCCCAAACAGCACTAAACTGCAAGGCTCGCCCAAGTGCTTCCCTTTGTTTCAAGCCCTTGTAGCTTGGAGCACTTGTTGAACCTGATGACAAGTGCATCAAAGTGGCTGACAATTATGAAATAAACAAATATCATTTGAGGCATTTTTGAGCCGAATCCAGTAATACATAGATTAGCTTATTGATGTCGTTATCGTATTGAATATTATTCATGCTTCTGATATTTCTGCTGCGCAGCAGCATTCCCTGCTCAGTAAACATCATATTATCTCACTATGCAAAAGGCTTCATTAATCAAAACAGACAATAGGCCAGACATTCTCCCTTTAAGTCTGGGGTTTTGGATCTTCCAGGCTTTTTACCTTGTCTAAATGCCTTGTCCCTGTCAATGGAGAAAGCAACTCTTCAAAACAGATTGCTATAAAATGTGGTGCGAAAAGGAAAACATTATCTAATTCAGTTAAAAGAATTTTCCAGTTATTTTACATTTTCCCTTTAATTTTTCATGACTTGTAGAAGAAAAACTTTTTCAGTATTTCAGTCAGTATATGAGATTAATCCACTCATTTGTTAAAATACTAATGAAAGAGCTTGATAGATCTCTGTCCTTTAAGCCACCAGCAGCAGCAAGTGTTAAGATCAAGAAAGATGGAGATGACTGGCTGACCCGTGGTTGCGCTGCCTGCCTCGCTCGTTGGAGATGGGGAATGGACGGTGGATGGGGAGCTGGGAATAAGGTGGCCATGAAGCTGCTGTTCTCCAGAAAGAGGATTCTGGCAAAAACATGGCATGGTCTTGACTTGGTGCAAAGGACCACATGTTGAAGGTGAGGTAGGATGCCTTCATGGCTAGGAAAATGTTTGGCTGCAAAATCTCCACTTTGCCTCTGTAGGATCACTGCAGAATCATGAACCTACAGCTGCGTGATTTTGGGCATGGGTGCAGGGCAGGCGGTGAGACACGCGGGCACACAGAGTCGTTCATTCATTTGGAGAGTTCAGTGGAGGCGGATTTGACCCCCCGTGATGGATGTTCTCCATCCCACGATTTGTAATGAAGTTGAACTCTTGCTGGTTGTGGTCTGCGATGTGTGGCAGGCTCTGCCTCGCACCGGGCTATGGCGCATTGCGTCGAGCTGCATTGTGCGCAGTGGAATAATGCTCTCTGCTGTGGGACCCGAATGGGCAGTTGTGGGGTTGATATTGGCTACATATTTTTGAGCCGTCATCATCTTTTTGGTTACTGCAGGCCTGAAAGGGACATTCCATAATCATCCAAAACAGCACAAAATAGTCTTTCCTGCACAGAAATACATTAGTATTGTTTCAGATTGAGCATCAGAAATTAAAGTAGTGGTTGTGCAGGGCACTCCAGACCGTAAGGCATAGATGATTTCAGAGAAGACGGGAATCGAGTCTTTTGATGGTCTGCTGTGAGTGGTCTCGTTCAAATTCAGCCTCTTGTCTCGCATGTCAGAAAACCTAAATTCAGTTCTCATTTCTCCAGAGACAGGGAAACTCAACACCGTCAATCTCCTCTTCAGACAACAGCAGACACTTAAATGGAGACTGGTTAATTCCTTGTGCCTACATCTTAGAAAATGAAGTGACTTTGAATTATTGGGAAAGCAGAGAGACCCGAAATCTCCCAGACATCCTCTCCAGATCCTCGGCCTTGGGAGAGCCTGAGTCAGGTCATATCTGATCCCTTCTGGTCTTGGAGCCTCATATGCCGCATAGGAGACTCGAAAAGCACTTTAAGATGGCTGGAGAGGAGGGACACTTCCTGGGAAGGGGTCTCTAAACTGGTCCCCTGCCCATGCCACGGCATTTCTGTTGCTCATTAACAATACAGAACCATAAACAACGGCATGTGCTTGTATTTAAATTCTCTAGGATTAATTAAAAATTCATTGATGACAACATTACTAGAGACTTTTCAATTATGTCAATAGGCTTTGGATAAGGCCCTCACATTCTTAATAAACATTATATAGTTTTCAATGCTGTAGTCTTGTTCTTAATTTTTTTATTTAATCAGCCATTATCATTGGCTTGTGTGTTAACAAGTTCTTGCTGGAGGAACTCATTTCACCTGTCCTGTCAGCAGCAAAAACTGCCTTCTTCAGTAAGACAATGTATTTTCTATTTATGCATCAGAAACGAGTAATGATAGGTTTCAAGGAACTGTAACATTTAATAAAAGCATTTTATTACATTTAAATTTATTAAAATTTAAACATTAAATTCAACATGCTAATTACTATTTCCATACACTGACAGTCAGAAATGGATCTACACAACTGCTCTTGCTGAGATATGTTCACTGGTGTTATTTGCTCTTTGATTACTAATGTATTATTAGTGCTCTTCATTTGGGACTTGATTCATTAACAAAAAGACTTATATGGGCATTATGTAAATTTTTTCTATGTCTTTTACATAGCTACCAGGGCATGTATTACGAATCTAATTGAAAAAAAAAAAAAAAAAAAAAAGGAAATGTATTCAGTTCTGTCCTGACTTGTGAGCAAGCTCTAACTAGATGTACAGTCGCTCTCAGAAATCAAATAAGCGCAGAGAGGAAAAACCTCTTTTCAATACATCACAGTCTGTGTTTCTGCAAAGCCCTTTCCCTAGCCTGCTGTGTTTTGGCAGAAATAGCAAAATGGTGGCAATGAAATGTTCAGGCTCTCTCATATCTCATCCACGTGTCTGCTGTATACATTGGTGCCTGCAGCTAATCGCGCCTTTTGGTTTTAATCAACGATTTCTCTTTAATGCTTTTGAAGTCGTGATTCAGTTTATTCTAATCCAGATGTTGTCAAGCAATATTGGTATTTCTCATGTTAAGTGAAACTCAGCTAAAATCAGAGAGGGCACTTAATCTGTAAAAGCTCATCATTATCATTATGGCAGCAGTGCACAGGGGGGGAGTTATGCAGAGGCTAGTGGGGGGAGGCTTTGTCCCAAGACACCCGACATGAGGACACCGACAATTTCTGCTTTACATAAAGAGTTTCCCACCTTCCCTGGACCAAGTGGCATCCCCTCCATTTTCTGGCTTTAGATCAGAGGCTGGCAGACAATCTGCAGCAGTTACATACTGTGCATGGATCTATCGCTCAGGAAAACGGGCAAACCCCGTGACAGCGATCTCTGGCAGATGTAGTCAAGGGCCGGTGAGAGGGGAGAGGCCAAGGGTGAGACAGACAGATGATCTGTAGCACCTGTGAAGAAAAAGCACAGAGCAGATGAGTACGGCAGAAAAAACTATGGCAGAGGTCTTTGGAAAGATCCCAATAGTAGAAAAGGCAGAAATGCACGATTTTTTTTCCTCCAGTTTTCTAGGTATGGCAGTGCCTTCAAGTCCTGACATTCACCTCTCCAGTCTACCGCAGACAGCACATCCTTCTGCGGATGTAGCTTCAGGCTGGACCAGCCCCTTTGGCAGCACGGCTGCCAGCGCCGCAGAACCCATCAGGCTCTGGCAGCAGGGAAGGTACCCTGCAAACCATCACACGCGTGCTGCTGGGCACAGCACAGTGATGTCCTTAAGCGTGGGGACACAGGGTGACACCTTGGCCCCTGAGCTTTTCGCTGGAAGGGAGTAATATAGGCTGTCTAGGAAGGCATGTGTTGCCAGTCCCTCACCCCCTGTTTTTCCCCTACAAAAATACTTTATTTTTCACTTTCTTCTCTTTCTCTCATCCCTTTTTCCTCCTACAGGTGAGCACCCTGCGGCCAGATGCTCATCACGATGAGGTGAATTCTGCACCTTGCAGGATACCGTTACGTCTCCAGAGGAAAGCAGGATGCTAAAAGCACACATGGTTTCCTCCCTAAATTAAAAAGAGTGTGTAAAGCTATTAAGATTAGTGCACATCAATCCCTGCATTTGAATCAAGAGATATTTTCGTTTGGCAGCTATTGGGGAAAAAAAACGTAATTTCATTCAAAGTGCATTTAATAAGACAGAAGGAGACAGATTTCTTTGACAGTTTTACAGCTCTTATCAGATTACACGAAAATTAAATTAAAACAATCTAAAAGAAGTGTTAAGTACTGAAGGGAGAACACAAACAAAACACTCCTCTTTGTAGGCTTTCAGGGATGGGGTACTGATGTTAGTTATCAGGGATGTGAGTAATAAGATTATTCTTGAGTCAATTATGAGCCCATCAGTGTCAGCATGGGGGATCATGTCGCAGGCCTGGGGCTGCAGAAGGTACGCACACGCCCTGCACCGAGACTAGGGACAGAAGGATCAGAGGAACAAAAGGGGAAGTGTACTGGGGGGACCAGGCTAAGGCTCCTTATTTCCTTATTTTTTGTTTAATAAAACATCAGAGTGCTTAACCCTGTCTGCTTCTCTTTCTTCTAGTTTGGCTTTCCTTCTACTACTTTTCTTCTCCTTCATACTGCCCACAGTGCTGGGACTGGTGAGGCCAGGTTAGCACCATCCCCGCTAGCGTTACACCCCTTTACCCCTCCCTCCCCATTACCCCAGCCCCTCCTGGCCTCTCTTCTCTGCCAGGACCATTTTGCCACCATCTTCTCAGTTTGTCACCATGACCCCTAACGCTCCCTCTGGCTCCTCCCCAATTAGAGGACCCTCTGCCTTCCCTTGCCTGTTTCCCTGGCTAAGAGGTTTGGAGCAAGAGATGCGGTGGGAGGCGGGCAGCCTCTCCAAGCGCGTGCCTCGGCAGGGAGATGCTGAGCAGCCCACCTCCTCCTAAGCAGCAGCTCCTGTGCCACCATGCAACTGAGCACCCTTGAGTCCCCTGTCCCTCACGTGTGCTCCACAATTTAAAAAAATACCCAAAACTACCAGGGTTGGAAAGGTCCACTAAAGAAAGAAACTGCAGTCCTATGAATCTCACCTGCTGTGCTGAGCTGTCAGGTGGAGATCAACCCCTTTCAACCGAAACCTGGAAATCTTAGTTTGGGAATAAGTTTTTCCAGTAGGTAAATATAATGTATGCTCGTAATTTTAGATAGCACTAGAAGCATTTGAAAATTTTTATATTATTTTAGCAAGCACAAATATTTTCAAAAGCAGTTTAGTCTTCCAGAACCTAACCTGGTATGTCACTGGTACAGGCTTAAGAAAGCCAGATTCTTTGCCTGTTTTGAAAAATAACAAATTTGTAGTAGATTAAAGTGTTTTCTTGTTCAATCACCATACAGCATTCAACAGTTTTCTGCACTGACAATCAGCGATGCATTCAAAATATGTGTCAGCCCAACAGAGCGCGGTTCACAGCTGACATTCTGAAATAATAAGTTTTTAGTTTCTCACCTTGGTGTCAAAGAGGAGACTGTTTATTTAGCTGTAGATATTAGCAATGAGAGCTGTTATGAGGGACCTTCTGGGGGGAAAAAAAAGCAATTTGACTACGAAGCAACCATTAAAACCTTTCTATTTCCATTTTATCTGCCCCCATGACTGAGCAGGAACATCACGCTGATGTAAAGGCTCCGGAGAAGTCTTAGTACTACAAGTAACTCTCAAGGAGGGCAGGGGATCGTGCCCACAGCTGAGATGCCAAAGCGCCATTTTTTCCCCTATGTACTTTTAAAGCAAAGGGCAAGCCGTGGTGGACCTGGGTTGCAAAGTCAGGATCTGGGGAAAAAACATCCAACTTTGGAAACGCAGGCAAGCTCAGACCCAGATTTCACCTGTCAGTTCTTGAGAAGGTGTGAACTCGCACTGTGATGGAGGTCTCCATAACACGTCTTTGCTTTCAATAAACAGAAGAGTGAGAAAGAACACTATGTCTTTTATTATGAGTGCGTTTTATGTGAATTCAGTAATAAAAGGCTCCCAAATCTGCAAATCCTTTGCCTATGCGTTTTCTTGAGTAGGTAAGCTCTTACATGAGCTAAAGCCTTCTGTATCTTATTGAGCCATTTATTTATAGCGGATATGCAAAGGCTAAGCCAGACAGCAGCTATGGTTATTCAAGTGACAGAAGCTAATTTGGGGACTGTTAAGTACCACTACATCAATTCAGCAAAGCTTTTTACTTTACATTTAAATTTGGGTTATCCCAGTTTGAGGCTGAAGGTGTTGAAAAACATGAGGAACGCTGTCGCATGACATCAAGACCTGGCAGAGGAACACCAAGCCCAAAAGCTCGTCCTGATGATCTTGAGTTCCCCGAAGCCCCCGGCGCTGGCACGTGGCTTGAGCCGTCTCCTCAGCCGTGCCGCAACTACCTCGCAACTGCAGCTGATGCTTTCATGTGGCAGTTGTCGGACAGAAGTTCTAATGAAGGGTAATTATGATCATGATCTCATACTAATTGTATACTGATTGCTGTTCTAATTATGCTTAAGCATTTCATAGCTATCTGCAATTTTGCCTGTTGATGTAGCATTTCTTCTCCTTAAATTCAAATACTCTTGTGGTATTTGAACTTTCTTTACTGGGGCCCTGGAATTTAAGCACTAATTTGGCAACTTCCTTTCAAAGGGATGTAAGTTTTTATCTGAAAATTAAAAAAAAAAAAAAGTGTTTTTCTTTTCTACTTTGTTTACCAGCTGTGGATTTAGGTGCAGGGCTTGTCAGGGCTGGTCCAGCACTTACCTAGGGTGGTGTGGCTTTTCCCACTGACCGACGGATTTTGGTGAGAGGACATGAATGAGCTCTGCCGGCTAGACAAAGTGGCAACTCAGAGGAAGAGGAATCAGGAATTTTATTCATTTCTATACAAATGGGAAGAAGCCATTTGTATTTTCTGGTTAGTTTTTTTTCCCTGAAAAACATGGTGTACAATAAACTCAGCAAAACACACTATTAAATGGGGGCCTTATTGCAGTAACCGTTCAGCAGCTCGCAATTATTTTTGGAATTAATTAACCGCAAAGCCCCTATTTCCCCCCTTTTCCAGAGACAAGGAGATTACTGCCTCACCCCAGGTTGCCGAACAGGCTGGGGCCCAGTTCTCCTCAGCACCGATCTGCGGACTTGCCTGGGCATTACAGCCATTTTAACTGCTGTAGTAATGCTTAAATTAACAGATTTAATAATATTACATGAACAGATGAGGTAATAACTGAGGAATAAACGCTTTAAATCTCAACAGTCCCCAAACTCCTGCCCACAGATTTCCAGCACAAGGGTGGGGAGCCCTCTCACAGCTCTGAGCTGCGCGCCCACCACTGGCAACGCTCTCATTAGCCCTCCGGCGTGTTTGAAGCCATTAGAGGCTTAAAAATGCCTTAAAGGCATAAATGCCATGAAGGATGGCCCTGCGGCTGGAAGCGGGGACGGCCCCGCTCCCGCCTCAGGGCGGTGGGAGACACGCCCCCCCCGCGCTCCGCCCCGTCCCCATGGCAACGCGCGCGGGGGGCGGGGACTTCCGGGGCGTGGCCGGCGCGGTGCACGGCGGGAGCCGTCGCTTTGGCCACCGGCGTAAACAGGGCGGCATGAGCGGGCCCGGCCCGACGGCCCCCGGCTCCCCCCGGCCCGGCCGTGCCTGCTGCCAGGGGCTCGGAGGCCTCCTGGAGAACCTCCGTCACAGGTGAGGAGACCGCACGTCCCTCCGCCGGGTCCCGCGTCCCCGCGAACGGCCGCGCCTGGCTCGGCCCGCCCGCCAGGCCCCTGAGGGCCTCCGGCGGGTCTCGGCTCCCCTCACCCCGGCCGGGCCGGGAGGGGAGGAACGGTACGGGCGGCACCTGCGGGCTCTCCCCACAGCCTCTCCCTGCCAGTGCGCCCGGGGGTGCTCGCAGGCCGCTCTCCCTCGGGCGCACGCCGCGCTCCCGTGTGCCCCAGGGGTGGCTGCCGGGTCTCCGGCCCGAGGGGGAAGGGGGAGGCGGGGGAGGCAGACTCCCGCTTTGCCGGGAATGCGACGGTGGTGCGCTCTGGGAAAAACGGAATGAGGCTTATGGGGTGCTTTTGGGATGTTCTCGTTTGGGGGCTTTCTCCGGGGAGGGGGGAATAGTGCAGGGTCCCCAACAGTGTCTCAGACAGGGCATTTCTGTCACCTCCTGCTTTATCATCTTCCTTCGGATGGTTACGTATTGGGAGGGGGGTGTCCTAAGCTAGCTTATCAGTAACACCTGATTTTGATGTTCTTGCTCATTGTGCTGTATGACTTCTGTATGACCTTATTGAGTGACTTCCGAAAGCGCTGTAGACCTGTTACTGCTTGTCTGAGAAGTTGTCCTGAAGCACTTCTGGCGATAGTTACAAAATGACTTGTTACTTTAAGCAAACAAGCAAATAGTATGGATAGCGGTATTTCAGAGCTGGCTAGTTGATGAATAGACATGTACAGATGTTTCTCGTACAGACATCTTTTTAATCTTTTAAAAACAAGTTATTTTAGGTGTTCTTGTTTATGGGTGCTTCAGGGGCATCTGACTTCAGGAAAAAGGTAAGTGTATGTAGTGATGCAAGCTTTCTGGAGGGGCTTTGGCCTGATGGATCTCAGTCACCAGTCAGTTCCTCTGAAGCTGCCTGCAATTAGTGATGCTCCCCGGCCTGTTACTCACTGCAGTAACTACAGTAATTGGTGTCAATTAGCACTTTTTTTCTGGCCAGAGGAAGTCTCTCGAGATCATTTATGGTATGCTGTTATGAAGTTGCTCTTTAAGCAGTACCTGTTTTCTGTCTAATACAGAACACTTTGATTTTCTGGGTCTCATGCTAGCATCTCAAACATACAGAATTAGCAGAAATAACAACACCATGGCCATGAGAATCTAAACTTGCGTGTAGGTAGTGCTTTTACAAAAACGCTATATATATCTTCACTGCTATTCTGTTCTGGTCTGGAAGGCCACTAGCAAACAAAACAGGAATAATTTGCTGTTTAAAAGACTGGATAAGAGTACACAGAGTATATTTTTATTGTATAGAAAATATTAAAGGTGTGGACCCTAGATAGGGAAGATACGTGATCTAAATTGCGGCATTAGAAAATGAAGGGAGAGGGAAGGTTAAAATCTGAGTGTTCTAGACTGCATGCTGCTTTAAACTATGTCATTGTGTGCAGATATCCCTCGTATTAGGAGCAGACGTATCTTATGCCTACTGAGAGCCTGGTCTGTGTGAAGTTTGGTCACCTCTTTTGTAGCTTCTCTGTTTCTGAGCCTATGGCTGAGCACATGCTGCATGAATGGACTCCGTTCTTCAGCTCCTCTGAAACCTCTGGGAACATAATACACTTCAGACTTCAGCTCCACTAATTTGGTTGCATGAAAAGGTTCAGGAGTTATTTGGGGAAGGAGAATTACAGGCAGACAGCCAGCATGATTGCATAACCTTTGTTACCTTTGGAGACCCAGCTTAACAGGTCTTGTGATGATAAACAGACCTCTTCTGCCTGGCATACTTCTGTTGTATGTACTTTAAAATATAAAATAAAAGATATATTTGTACTTGGTGGTGTTGACAAACGAGGAGTAATTTTTTTGCCAGAATGTGAGTTGTATGCTTCTGTTGCCTCTGGGAATTGTGCTGCAGAGGCAGTTGCCTCTTCAGACTTTCTTGAAGTGATACCTTCTATCTAAACAACTTTTTAAAATATAAAATGTAAAAACTTTTGTTAAATCACTGGAGCGTTTCAGCTTTTTAAGTCCTGCTTTGGAATTCTGCACTGATCTAATTTCAAGTTGCCTGTTCTGAGACCTGAAGTACCTGACAACTGTTTCACTCCTGACTGCAGTCCTGCTTTCGGTTTGCAGTTGTGCTTAAGCAAACAATGAACCGCTACTAATAAGCCGTATGTGCAAGAGCTTGAATTTGGTGGAGGAAGCTGCTGCTTGATTATGTCCCCTATCTGACTCTCGGTGAACTAGAAGGGAGTTCTCATGCATATTTCTTTTCCATCTGTTCTCATAAATCTGTGTTTTCTTTAAATACTTGAATTCTGAAGTGCTTCAGAAATTAGCCACCAGATACTAAGCTTCTGAGACTTTTGCAAAAAACCCCAGAGCTATACCTTAAATTCCATGTTAGACTTTATTTGCCATATTTTATTTCCTAATGCTGGTACTTTGTCCAATCTAAATATAAAAATTACTGCATGCATAGATCTCTGTACACAGGTCAGTGGTATCTGTGTTGTGTGCAAAATTATAAAGAATTAGGTTTGAGGTGTCTAAGATAATAAGTGAAATGAGGCAGAGAGTTTACCTTCTGTGTTTTGTACAGACCTGACCATGTTGTGATTACTCAGAATTCAATCTTCAGTGGTTGCTGGTGAGACAGGCAGTGTTTGAGCAGTGTGGGCGATGAAGTAAATAAATTATATAGTTAAGTGCTGTATTTAACACTGTGACTAACTTTGCAATTAGCTTTGCTTTTCAGACTGAGGCCAGATGCTTCATGCTAAGGGCGATTTGCAGTGAACATGTACAAATACTGAGATGTCCTGAACTAAGAATGTAAACCAGGTAGGATTACTAGTTTCAGAAATATCTGCTGGTATCACTTGTATGTAGAAGATGGTGCTAAACAGGCTCCCTCTAAGCCCCCCCCAGGGGACCAGCACAGTTGGCTAAGGCTTGAGCAGGCTCTGTCCAGGCTAGTAAGGTGGATGCAGCTCAGTGCTCAACAGTTGATTTAATGTCAGATTGGTGTAGAAAAACAACTGCAAAAATAACATTTCTAACTTTTATGGGAAGATTGCATTGTGCCCAAGTGCTGCACAATTTTCTATGTACTTATCTCAACAGGGTATCACAACAGTAGTACTGTTATTCCTATGTTACGAATGCAGAACTGAAGCACAAAGAGACTAAGGCCTGGTGTCTCAAAAATATTGAGACATCTTAGTCCTGCTGGCTTAAATGGGAGGTGAGGGATCAAATATCACTACAGATCGATGCCTGGTGAAATGCCAGAGATTAGAGAGAGCTCGTGGCTGACCAGGGAATTTAATTCCGCTCTCGAATCCCAAACTAACACTCTTTCTCTGTACACTGAAGATTCATGGTTGTTTGAAAAAGAGCCACCTGGATCTTTAAAAAGGTCTGAAGTGTACTGTTTTTGCCTTTTTAAGGAAAAAGCTGATGCCTGACTGTTTGCACCACTTTAACCTAACGCAAAACTGCAGGAACAAATGAAAGTTTCAGGCTGAGAGCTCTGGGGTTTTTTTGGGGTTTTTTTGTTGTTTTTTTTTTTACACAAAAAAAGTGGTGGTGCAATGGAGTGGCCAGAATGATACCTTTACTGCTTCAAGCTTCACTTCTGTCACTGACACAAAGACACTGTGCTAGAACCGTGCTAGAACCTTGTCAGAACCTGGGCAAACAGCAAATCTATGAGTAGAGTCTTGGTTGTCTCTAATTCAGTGCTTGGGCAGAGCTGTGTTGCAAAACACCGCAAGCTGTGCAGTAACCATTTTAGGCATCCGTAATGATGATATTCAAAAGCTGAAAGGCTCTCACCTGATTTTTTTTATACTGCTTTGTCTTGCCTTGAGAAGACCATACTTATATATTCATGTGCTGTCTAAATAGCTGTAGCACAGACTAATGAATGGGATACTGAAAACCCATGCTGGTAGAAAGGAAACGATCTTTCAGGAGCTAAGGAATGTGATGTGCTACCTGTGGTATCAGAGTGAGAAATAGGGTTGGAGCCAATGGCTGTTCGCCTCCATCAGCTTTTACATCCATCAGGATATCAGTGTTCTTCATTGAATCATGAAAATTACTTCTAGAAGTGTAAAAACAAGATCTTGAAATCTGCTTTTGCTTAGCTGTCCATCATGTAAAAGGAAATTGAAAGGATGAGATCCCAGATGAAGCGTGGCTTTTAAATTGCATACATGACATGAAAACCTAATCTTGTTTCAGACAGTGGCAGGATCAGATGGATAAAATGGATGCCTTGATCTCTCAGACTAAGAAGCAGAAAGGGTTTTTTTCTTGTTTTCCTCTGTGCAGGGCAACTGGGAGGAGGCAAATGTGTGCGGCTATGACATGGACGCATTTGTAGGGGAGCGCACAAACCCATAGATAAGCATGCCTAGCCATATGGGTGCATGCAGTCTCATGTATCTGCCTGTATCACTTGCACATGTGCAGCCTTCCTGGCTAATAAGAATTTGATATTATTTTTTAATAAGCAACTTGAGGTACTTTCTTTGATTGTTGCAGGGTTTGTAATGTGAATATACTGGAATCTTCTGTCTTACCAATTGATTTTTTTTTTTTGCTCATGGGATGGTTGCTTATCTTCAGATGCAATTTGTAATTATTAAATTAGATCAGCTTTACTCTTTTCTCCTCCTGAAAATAGATTCTCTTTTAACTAGATTGTAGGTGAGGCATGGAGTTTGTTCTTAAGCAGTCTGATCATCCTCCTGGGCCTATACCCTTGCATTGCTTTTGGCAGGTACAGATGGCCCCATAGCTTTTTCACAACCATAAATATTTTTGATGGTTACTTGTATCTGTCACCCTTTAGTAAGTTCTGGCAGGTAGTGCTAGCATATCTCTAGATGTACATGGCTTTAATGCGCAAGTGTTAAATATGTACTTGATTTTAAGTTCAAATCATTAAATAAAATACTTGAATAGCACATTGGGTCTGTAAGCCAGGAAAGAGTTTGGATTTTTTGGAAATCTGTTTTAATGTGTTGATACATTCCTGTGAGAAGTTCTGGGGAGCTGTCCGTTTGAATGAGTTCAGCTAAGTATTTCCTGCATTGAAAATGGTCTGCTCTGGGACTTGGAGTGGGGAAGAAAGGGAGAAATGAACTGCCAGTCTCAGGGTTTAGAGTCTTTTCTGGGGCTGCTGGAGGGAGGGACTTGAAACAACACCTTAAACTGAGCAGAAGCCTCTGGCTATTTTGGTGGGTCTTGTGTGGATATATACATGTTCAGGCACCTTTTCCCTTTAAAACAACCTAGCTCTTGTTCCAATGAGGAAAAAAGAGAAGTAAAAGCTTTGAAGCTTGGTTTTTGTTGTGTTGGGGTTTTTTTTGTGATAAGCTTGGCTGGCAGATCAATCTGAAAGACTACCAGTCTAGCAAAAATGGGCGTTCTGCTCTGAAAAGGTTATGCTCTGTGAAATGCTTTGTTTCTTGCATTTTGAGAATTTAAATTATGAAATAGTTTTATCTTACTATATGTTGTTTTTTTCTTCCAGTGAAACCAAAAGGCTGGAATTAGAAAGAAAACTGATGGAATACAGAAGGTCTGATGCATACCTGTAAGCCTACTTAAAAGCTTTTTATAGGGTATTTTATTTTAGTTACGAATATTTGGGTATAATTTTAGAATGTTATCTTGAAGTTTTTTATAACAAAAAATTTATTTTCATATGTTAAGTATAATGTAAGATTCATGCCTCTAAATTATTGAT
Organism: Burhinus oedicnemus; assembly: GCA_008921705.1. Taxonomy (NCBI): domain Eukaryota; kingdom Metazoa; phylum Chordata; class Aves; order Charadriiformes; family Burhinidae; genus Burhinus; species Burhinus oedicnemus. The sequence goes on along the minus strand of VFFE01007661.1, from coordinate 553,159 downwards.
GAAATAACTTAAGCAATAACATAACTACCTTATTCTATTAATACTGACATTTTATTATAGTAGCTAGCTAGTAATAGTAGTACTTAGTAATAACTAACATGCAAGTTGGTTTTATGCAACTTTTACAAAATCACTGTACATAGTTTGTGCTAGAAAGTACTAGGGTCTTAAAAAGTCTGAAAGTTTTAGGAGGTCCTAAAGGATATTCCAGGTTCTGGTCCTGCTCCTTGTATTGTTTCTGCATTATCTATTTAATGTAAATTGTATATACAGTCTGTATGAAAAAAAAAATAACCCAACAACAGAAGAGGGCTGAAAAGTGTCTCATCCAGTGTTCCTTTCCTCAAATGTGTTTTGTAAAGCTCATAGAGGTGACTCTTCTATCTTGGCTCAAGGGACTGAGGGCTAGGTACGATAATGGCCAATCCCTTAGGAGCTCCTCTTCTGAAAGAGGGCCTTTAGATTAGAAAATGAAGGCATGAATTTAAGAAAAAAAAAAATAAATGCCTGAACAGGTGGGGAAACATCACATATACTTTGTTTTGTGGTTTTATTTGATTTATTTTACTCTAACAGGTTTTGAATTGAAGTTTCCCTGAAAATATTGGCAGCTTGGGGAATTTAGGTTGCAATTTCACAACCGATTTAAGTAGACTTGTAGGTAGATTGAGACCAAAAGATGCTCCTAATGGCCCCTGGTTCATGTTTTCCCTTTGTTGGCACTAACGCTTCTGTGGCTGCCCTGTAATCAGATAAGAAAATAGGTCTGGCTGAAGGGAATCTATTTTTTTGGCTGGGTGAGAACTGGTTTAGATGGATTTTCAGCTGAATTACTCTTGGCCCAATTTGCCATGTGGCCACATAGCAGATAGCATTGGCACCAAAAAGAAAGGCTTGGAGTGAGATGCCCCTTTTGGTGGCAGCACGGACTTAGGTTGGCTTAAAGCAGTTGTGGAACTGCAGCCTTAATGTCACAATTGTATGACTTTCAGAGCATGTTCTTCTAACTACAGTTTTCATTTTGATTTAATGTGATATGACTAAAACATAATCCATTTAAAACAAAATTACAACACTTTTTAAATATACTTATCCTTTTGAACACCAAACACCCTGTTTCAATTTGAAGGTATATAAGTGACATCCTGTCAGTTGTATAGTGTAGCTTTGGACAGTTGTGGAGAAGAATGTGTCTATTAATTTTTGTGGGGCTGGAGGGGGCAACTTGTACATAAGTGTTAGTATGTATGTGTCTGAAGCAAAGTGATTGTAACAGATGTGTTTGTTTTATTTTCGTACTCTTTAAGTACGGTTTCTTTTTCCCCTGTAGAATGAAACTAAAATACATGAAGCTTAAAAAATACTTGAAAGAAATAGATAAACGACAAAAAGGAGCTCTTCTGCGAAACCAGACCTTTTTAAAGGAATTCGACCAATTTGAAGCTCATATGAAGACTTCAAGTTCAGAGATGATTCGGAAGATGGAAGTAACTTTCTATAAGACCTAATACGTTAGTGTTTGCTGTTATTACAGGGTTTCTAAATTGGTTTTGTCTGAGTATTATGCACATCAAGACTTCAAATGTTAGTGAAACCTTATCATATGTTTTGGAGTGCTTAAAGTGGTAATGTTTGGGAATTTGACATGAACCCAAACCCTGCTGATATACGATCTAATAGACCCTACTGTAGCTGCACAGGTAGTCAGCAACGCTTCACAGAACTCTACATTTGGTCTACAGTAAAGTGCCCTGTGCTCTTCTGAGTCTCTTGGAAGTGAGGGAGAACTGAGATTAAAAAAATATGGAAATGGATCATGTGTTTGGAATGTTAGTGATAAGATAATAAACTAGCAGTATCTAGGTTAGGACAAAAAGACTACTTGAGTTGTAATAGTTTCATAAAGACTTTGTTATAAAACTGTATTTTAGTAAGGCTTTTATTTCTTAAAAATACCCAAATGCATTTCATGGAAGTCGTTTCAGGACATATTTTTAATTTTGCTGGTGTGAACACCCTAAATAGCCATAGTTAGTCTTGCCCCTGCTTATTGCTCTGTCTTCATCAGCAGAGGAAGTGTAAGAGTAAATAACTTCAGTTACAACAAATTACTGTGAGCTATCTGCACTAAAGCTAAGCTAAAATGAGGTCACCCTTAGTTCTATTACTAAACAGTCAACTAGCAAAACTTGAACAGCGGTAACAGAAAAAACTACTTCCTTCAGCGCTCTGATGCATCACTCGGGTCTTTGCTTTTGGTAACATTTTTGCATGTAAACAGAGAGATCTGATTCATGGGCCTTCAGAGTTGGAAGTTTTGAGCTTTCCTTCTGAGCTGGTAAAGTAAAGCCTAAGGAGTGTTTCATCACCTTGTATACTTGAGTTGTGCATCAAAACTGACAGGGTAGGAGTGTTAGTACCAAATGACCAATTTTAAAAGAGATGGTGCCCAACAGAATATACTTCTGTCATCTTTGTACCACCTTTGTTATCAAAGATGACTGCAAACATGCCGCTTTTCCTTTCTTCGCTCATTGCCTTGACTGCTGCCAGCTCAAAGGTCTACAATTGTAAAAGGGGTCTTATTACTGACTTCACTGAATATCATCAGTTTGAGAACTCATGCTGGGATGAATTATCCTTATGAAAGAGGCTGTTAAACTAATGTGCCTGTTCTCTTTTTAAATGACTAATTTCTTAAAAATTACTGCAACAGTTAGGAAACATGCATGGTCATTACATTTTAAAAGAAAGAATAAAAGCTTTTGTGAGGACAAATGAAAGTGACCATTCAACAACTACCTTAGCCATCCTCTGATATCTGTTCTGCCTGTTTCAGTAATTTTGGTCCGCAATTCTCATTGCGGAAACAGTTGCCAAAAGTCAGCTTGACTCTGCAGTGTTTTCCTTTTGGAGAAAAGTATCTGTCTTCTGGCAAGCCCCTACTGGAATCTCTCTCCCCATGATGACTAGAACTGATAATGAGATGGGGATTTCTGTACCTCCAGTATGTAGTCAATCTACCTCAATATCTTAAAATAATATAGGAGGAAAAAAAGTGTGGAAGTAAAAAAAACAAACCATTATAGTAATTTCATTTGTGTTGAGATAAAAAGATCAGTTACCTCTATGTCTAAATTGCTATGATGGTTTTTTTCATGCTGAAGTAAAATTTGATGATTCTCTTAATTTTTCCTGTCTTTCAGACCCTCATTTGCCAATGTGAACAGACTTTTTGCTTTTCCTGTTTAGCCCTATTGGGGTAAATGGTTTCAGTCTTTTCCTTGTGGTTATGCATCATTACTGGTATTTGTAGATTGAATAGTTACCTTAGTCTTGCCTTTTTTTATAATTAGTGCAGAAATAAGATGAAACTCTTCTATACTAGTAAAAAGATTTCTGCATGTCTTAATGTTTGAAACAAACTTGATAAGAATCCATATTTAAGGTTATAAAATAGACAGGATTTTTTTATCATAAGTCATGACTGAAGTACTTTCAAACAGCTAAGCTCTAAGGATTTTTGAATTATTGTTAATATGGTGTCTTGCTATTCACTGAAGAACAATTTGGGATGTTGCAAGTGATATAGATTGGTAATAAACTCAGATTTAAAAAAAATAAAATTGTGATGTGCTCATGCCACTAATATGTGAAGTCAGATTTCTGAGGAGGTAAAAACTGGAAAGGAAATGTGTTTGTATCTACTTTCTAAGAGCAGTAGCATTCTTCAGAAATATTTGGCAGGGGCTATTTCTGTCCCTTTGCCACTCCCTTTTTTTAACTTGCTGGAAGGAAGGAGGGAATGAAACAAACTAGCTGAGGTATTTTAAGTCACTATGATGTGGTACTGGCACAACACTTATTTTTGTGTGGCTGTCTAGAACTCAGTTGTGATTATTTTTTATTTCTCTGAAATGCAGTTTGAATTAAAACAGGAGCAGTGTTTTTTTGGAGCGTACTGTTTTTCTTCCCACTCTTCTCTTCAGGGGTACTCACAGCTTGATCTGAGACAGTAGAACTTAGACTGTGATCCTTTTAAAAGGAGGTATCTAAAAAGCCTGGGTCTGGGTTCCAGAAAATGTGAACATGCAGCAGCACCCCTGGATGACAGTGGGTACAGGACTAAAAGAAAAGTGTGGGGTGACTGAGGGGCTCTGATACAGCAAGTATCTATTCTATGATTCTAAGTATGTGAAAAGAAATATATAAGCACTTCTGGAAAAAGGCTAAGAGGAGGAAAGAATCAGACTGCAACATAAAAACAGGTGGAGTGGAAGGGGAAAAAGTATAAAACATAGGAGTTTGAAAACAAACTAGCAAACCTTACTCTAAAATGTTTTTTGAAACTTCTCTCTTGATATGCTCTGGAAACACTGCACTGGGAAGTGTTATTAGAGCTTAGCCTGAAGTAGGGATGTATAAGCAGCAATGTACTTCTCCCCCCACCGCCCCCCCTGCCTACTGTCTGGTTTGGCTTTCACTAGGTGCATCACAGTAAAGGGCAAGAAACCCTTTGTATGCAGTTCTTGCATTAGAAAAGTTCCTTAGAGAAATGTATGACCTGAAGTGTGAGCCTTTGTCCTTTCTAAAAATCTTCAGTCCTTTTAACTATGGATGTTAATGCAGCATCTAGTCTTTTTTGAAGCCTCATATTATACTGATTTGCCAAAAAGCTTATGTACTAGGGCTAAAAAACCCCCAAACAAAAAACACACCCCCCTTCCCCAATTTAATTGTTTTTAAATTAGTTGTCTTTGATTTAGTTGAAAATCTGTGTTTTTTATTAAGAACAACACTGACTAGCCGGCCGCAAACAACTCTCCCCATGTTAGCTGTAACTTGCAATGTATTAACGCTGCCTTCCATATTTCATGTTAAAGTAAATAGCCTCAACCTTTGCTTTTCTCATCTTATGTGGAAGATTTTTATGTATGGTATTTGAGATGGGGTGATGAGACCTGTTTGTGTTGATTAACATTTGCTGTGAAACACCAGTAGATTTGCACGAACGTTTCTTATTTCAGAGGTGCTGTCCTTGACTTCAGCATACAGAGCCAGGGATTTGGGGGGGGGGGTATTAGTTGGTCTCCGTGCCTTTGGAAGTAAGGAAAAGAGGTGGCTGTCTCTTATGGTGGCAATTGATTTCAGCTCTAATAAATTGATGGGCTGGCTAACCTCCCATGGTTGCATACCCACATTAATAAATTCCTCGCACAACTGTAGCCCAGCTAGTGCCTGGTAGTTCTTTTAAGCCTGTTGGGTCTGGTGACATGCACAGAGCATCTTTTCCTTGCTTCAGCTTAGTACATATAGTTTAGAGACTGTCCCTGTGTGTGCGCGTGTGATTTTCCCCCTTTTTTCTTTTTTTTCAATTTTTATTTAAAGCAGAGCAGGAGGGGGTATGTTGTGATGCTAGGTTTACCCTGGTTTTAAGCGGGTTTTTTTTTCTGAGCACACCGGTTTGGCTAGCAATAGGTTGTTATAACGTATTGATGTGAGTCACAGTTGTGCCATGGGTGGATCTGCAGGCAGTGTTTTCATTCATTGCTTCCATTTTGATGTTTCTATGCCATCCATTTTATTTTTGCCAGGTTAGACTTACTTTTTTTCTGAGCTGTTGAACAAAGCACAGATTACATATCCTTTATGCTACAGTTATGAAAAGCCCCCTTGTTGTGGGTTGCATAAGAATTATGGAGCATGTAATCATTTAATCTATCATGAAAGTACACAGAAATTATTACTATTTTCCTTTTTTCATAGAGAGAGAATACCCTTTAGGAGTGCTTTATCATAACTACATACATAGTTTATTATGTGGCTGTAGCTGACAAAACTTTTGTTTCTGAAAGATTCACTATTTTTCCCCCTCTGCGTTTCTATGTCTGCAATTTGTTCAGTAATTTTGGGGAGTATATGTAAATTCACTTAAGCTTTCACGAAAATCCAGTAGTTACATGAGAGTTTATTTTGAGCATCTTTAATGCTTATGTGGTTAGTTTTTGTTTCTTAAAATTTCATGTTTACGATTTTATGAACAGCTGCTATTACCTGGGAAATAGCAGACTTGCTGAATGCACCATTGGAGTAAAGTGCAGGGCTGGTTAAGTTAATTGTCTTAAAGATTTATTTTCATGCATATTACCTGATGCAGAATAGGTATTGAAGTGCTTTCATTCAGGGCCGATGTAACTTGTTATTGGGGTTTACAATTACTAACAAACAGGATTAATTATAGGTGCTGCATGTGCTTGGCTTTTAAGCAGTAGTCCTACTATGAATGCATTACATTTGGTCAATTAAACAATGTAGTGGAGGTGAAGATGGTTTATGCAGTTGTTTGTTAGTAACACTACAGCAAGTTGCCTTTCATGCTGGGTTGCTCTTGATAACATCTGCCATATATTTTTCCGTATAATAGCTCAATGAGTTGTAAGATGATGTACGTAAAACAAGAACAAATTCTAAAGCTCATTTCATCCCAAAGCAGCAGAGTCATTGTCTGGATACAGCAGAAATAATTTAGCATTACAAGTACTAGTTGGGATGAAACAAATCTGAGTCAACAAGTTATTACTATTTTGTAGGATTCTAAATTACATGAATAAACAAATGTGTATTAAAAACCTGCAAAAGATTGTGTATGGGCCACGTCATTTATTCAGGGAGCGGAAAAATTTGAAGAAAATGGGATCTCTGGCTTTTTAAATATAGTCCAAATAAAAAATGCTGCTAGGACATTACATCAAAAGTGCACAATTTGCAAAGTAATATTTGTTGATTTGTGGAGGGGTTTTTTTTGGCCTTTGATTTTATGTAATGGATTTGTTCACATTTAGGCATGGTATGGAAGAGAAATTAAAAGTGCGTTATCACTTCAAGAGGGTAACTTGTCAGCAGAAGGTGACAAGGAAGAAGAATACAATGAGCAGGTAATGCGGAAGAAGTTGGGGGGAAATGGTGTTTTATTACATTGACGGGCTTTCCTCTGAGCTGCTGCATGAAGAGGCAGGCATTGCTAAGCAGTCTTTGCGTGGGGATTTTTGTTGTGGCGTTTGTAGTGCGAAATATTGTTTAGTGCCTGAGTGAAGTAGAATAACCTGGGTAAAAAGTGCAATTATTTCAACCAAAGAATTAAAAAGGGGGGAGAACTGTATCTGTCTATATTGATCTTCGTGTTGGTTTTTATAATTCCTATGCCAAATAGTGTGAAAATGGTCTTGACCGAGGAGGAAATATTCTTAATGAATGATATTTTTAAAAATGCAGCAGTTGATTCCTGCGATGTATTTATAATTTTGTGCGTTTTGACCTTTTCTCAGAAGAAGCAAAAAGAGATTGCATATCTAAGTAACAGACAAAAAGACTGACAAGGAATACTTAAATATATTCTGCTATATATCTGCAGTAATGCAGGCTTCTAATCCCTCCTCCTATCTCCATATAAATGATACAGTTCAAGACCATAGCTGTTTTCTTCACTAAAAGCAGTAAAGCTCTTTTAGATGAAATGTCTAAAAACATCTTGTAATAACTTGGAGCATGCTGGCAAGAGTAGTCACTTGTGACTATGTGTGAAACCCCCTCAGCTAGTCGATATTGTAATAAGCAAAAATGGTAGCATCACTCCATTATTCAGAAAAGCCAACAGCATGCTTGTCCCTTAGGCTACAGCATTCATTAAGAAAAGCTTACTGGGCTGAAAGCTGGAAACAGATGATAACGGGATATGATTTTCATATTTAATGCATTCCTTGGAAGAGTATGTGTGCTGCAGATTGATAGAAGAATCAACTGCTACTTTACTAAAAGACTTTCTAGTTTGCCCTATAGCTACCGATGGAATCATTCAGCCAAGAAATTAACTTTTTCTCCTTTTACCTGCTTTATATATCTGCTAAGCAGGCTGCCTGGCTGCCAGTAAATGTTATTATGCAGTTAAATGTTTGGTATTTAAGACTCTTATCAGAAAAGAAACAGAGGCCACACTATTTTGTTTTTATAGTAGGAGGAAGGTTTTTGGTTTTCTTTCTTCAGTGCATTAGCAGTCGTTAATCTGAGTTTATAGGAAGTTTTCCCCATAGATTAGAAAGTTAAAAACCTTGAATTTAGAGCATTCTTTAAACTGTAATATACAAAGCAATGAACCCGAGCAACCTTGACCTATATAAGCAGGCCTCCAGCAGTTTGCGAATTACGTTTTTAATTCGGACGTACGTGAAAAGGTGAGTTTATTTTTGAATGCTGGATTCTTCAATTAAAAGCAGTCAGTGTAGGAGACGTGATTTCTAACCTTTGGAAAAGTTTACATAAATTCTAGAACATCAAAGGCTCACGGTGTGACTTAGATTTTTAAAAACTGTTAGCAGGTTTTGGACAGTACAAACTTGGTGTGTACCCAAATATGTCACTTTATGCTGAATTACAGTTAGTAGCTTGATTGTGGACTCTTTCCTCCCCTGTCCCCTTCTTTCTCCTTCTCGACTCCCTCCATAAATACAATGGTAACTTCAACTAAATTGTGCATCCTTTTGCCTTGTCTGTGTGCCGCGTCTCAGATCTCACTCTGTAACTCCGTTTTTTTCAGACTGATTGTGCCCGTTTCCTACCCCCTTTGTCTCACTTACTTAAAATCTGCTTATTCTTATGTCCAAAATACAAGAGTTTGTTCTTGGCGATGTGGCACCAAGTCAGTTGTAGTGAGCACATGCAGTTAGCAGGTGGTATATCCAGGATGCAAATTATCACAGCTTGGAACTGGTTTTATTTGCCAGCGCTGGTATCGTAATGGTTTCCTTCAGGCTAGTCAGGATGCCACTGATCGTGTGATAGCCTTGTTAGTGAGGCATCTTGGAGACCAAGAAGAATAATCACAGAAGCAATCTTGTAAAGATGGTCAGTATCCCAATGCCCATAAAACACCAAGGTGAATATCTGGTACTTCTCTGAGCCATGGGATATGCAGCTGTTTGGACTCTCAATTTTTATGGGGGTCCTTAAGCTCAGAAATCATACACCTAAACAGTGTTTGTCTAGAAAACCATGATTCTCTGTGGAAAGGACTTGAGTGCCAGTCTTTTGAAGCCCAGTGTAAGGCAATCCAGTGTTACAAGTTGGAGGAGACATCCCGTACTAAAGAGGTCCTTCTCAGCTGGCAGAACTGTATAACCTGGGCTCCTGAAACCCTTCGTGCAATGAAGTTTGGCTTCTTCAACTTTGAAGCACTTTCTTGAAGTCTCTTGAAGATTTTGGGCTTGTGCATCTTGGCATTGCCATGTCTGTTGAACACAGGGCATAGGGCACCACCCAGGAACACCTGTGGGTGGCAGAGCATCCTTCCCTGAGAAAGGGGGTGTCACCAGGTGAGAGTGACACTGGTGCCTGGAAGAGATGAGCCTCTGGCTCGACCTCACCTCCCTAGCTTCACGTGGTGGTCTACTGCCTGGGGAGACTGCACCCTTTTGTAAGTCCTAATGGAAGGCATTCTATTTTTAATCTTTGTTCTGTTCAGAACACTTTAATGATAATAAAAAAGATTGTATTTGTTACTGGAGGAAGAAGTGGGGAGTCTGCACTCCACAACCAAAAAGAGGATTGTAAGTGTGCTTTGAGCAGAGACTTGATTTAACTCTCAGCTGGAGCAACATGAAGTTCAGTAATTGTGTTGACTGTTTTAGGTAAGTCATCTACATGTTTTTACTGTTTTGTTTTTGGTGGTAGAAACAATACCCAGACCAATGTTTTCTGTCATACTTTTGCTCTAAGAATGTAAAGGCAGTGAAGAGATTATTTTTTTCTGCAGTCAAAGAGGAGCTTGTTAAAGATGAGCGTCTGCTATGACTCTGCCAAGTACTTGTACCTGTTTGAATTGCATTTGTTTTGGAACACTACATCCAGGAGCTGCTAAATCCATAAAGTACTTGCTAGATGCATTTTAAAGCAGCAAATCCAAGACCCGAAAAGTAATTAGAAGGAACCCGAGAGCAGTGGTGATGGAATAAGCTGTGAACTTAATCTGAGTAGCAAACCTTTACTCCGTCTTAAAATAACTTCATGGCTTTTTGTTCTGCTTCTTGTTACGTGGAATTTGAGCTTTTTTAATGAAACTTGGTCACAGACTAGACAAGATGCCTTTGTTTCCTTTAAGCTGGGCTTGGCAGCTGACTTTGTATGGTAGGAAGAGGTCAGGCAATGAAAGAGAAGAGAGAGGTGTGGAGGTGACTATAAATTGTCCTGCTGTGATTTGGGGCTGAAAAGTAAGCCCTGCTTAGTATGAACAATGGTATTACGATAGCTAATTTTGGCTTTGCATAAACTGGCGGTGACCTTTTAGTAGTAGTGGTGGCAGTAGCCCCTCCTCCTAAATTGTTCTGATTGAGTAGATTTACAAAGAGAAAAAGGCAAGTATGAAAACACTGGGATTTAGAAGCAGAGTGGTTATACTGTTGGAACCATTTTTATGCAAGTTCAACAGTTCTTGGAGGAAAGTGCCATTTAATATGTTTCTGTTCAGTGCCCAAAGTTGCTTTGTGGAAAATACGATTTCATCTGCATGGTGTTAGCTGAGTAGCTGATCTTCCTCTTTAGCGTGATTTAACAGACAGGAAAGAGCAGGAAAGATGACAATGAATAAAGTGATTTTTGCCTCATTCTTACTTGCTTTGCTGACATGCTGTGAGCTAAGCTGGATATATAGACAAGTAAGCAATGGCAGATGTACGTTTCAAACTCTCTGGGGACCTTTTCTTATCCTGTTGCCTTCTAGAGAAGACCATGAGAAGAGTTGGAGGAGGAGGTTGCTCAGAGCAGCTGCTGCGATTGGCTTCAGAAAGGCCAGCTGTGCCATGGACACTGCAATGAGGTCCTAATGATCATGTCTTGACTCTGGGATGCTGCAGTACCTAAACCACAGGCTACCAGCGGCTGTAGAGAGTCATGCACAAGAACAGCACAAGGGTTCCACTTGAGTCAGTAACTTCAAGGTGTTTTCAGTGACTTTGGTGGGTAGATCTAAATGTCATGCTTTGGTCCAGGGTCTTAGAAGCCTTTGCAGGAATCTAATCTTAAAAGTTTGCCTGCTTGTAAAAACCAGTTACTATTTAGATTAATTTGAGTCCTTCGTGTATTTCAGTCCCTGTTAGTCAGGTTGGGGGTGCAGTGTGCTTTTGCCACGAGTTGTTTTGGTTCACGGAGCTTCACTTGAGGTCCAGGCCCTCACTTTCACACTAGGATGCAAGGAAGGCATATGGTGTGTTTTTATAATAATAATACTACTACTATACAAAATACTTGAATTCTGTGACAGTTTTCTCTCCAGAAACCAACACATCCTCTAGAAGCTCCATTTGCAACATGCTGCCTGTTTGTTTCCTTAAGCCTTCTCCCACTTGTGTTTTTTAGATGCCGTGTGTTGGAAGACAGCCAGGAGTTAGCACTGAGACAGCCGTGCCAAGGGGACTGTATCATCCAGCAACAGTCTTTATGGGCCACCACACATCAACCGCCTTGGCTGCCGGAGGTTTGGGCACATGGCAGAAGCCCCTCCAGCCCACAGAGATCTGCTTGGTGCCCGACTCGCCTTTATGCTCTCCATCACTTGAAGGACTTGGTCCAGAGACCAGAAGTGCTGATTTAGAGTGTGATGCATCAGTGGACGGAGCAGTGAGACATGGGGACCTTGCCACCAGTGAGGAAGGCTCTGAGCAGATCATCTCCTCAGCGTCTGATCCCAAACCTGAGGAGGAGTGGCTGCAGGGAAGCATCCCAGGTATGGTGGGCTGCACGTCTGTCTGCCTCTGCCCGGTGCTGGGGCACACGCATCCCAGCCAGAGTGATGACCACGGCTGCTGGTTTCTCCTATGCGTGTTGCACTCTGGTTGAAGCACAGCAGCACTCTTTTTTTCTTGTTTCCTCTTTCTTTTTCCTTGTTTTTTTCTTTTGACTCTGCTTCCTACCAGGCCACTCATCTGGACGTGCTAGGAGCTGAGCCTGTTCAGTTTCACCATTAGAAAGTGAAGACTTCTTCACTGCTCTGCCCATGGTTGTCTTGAAGTAGTCTGAGCCTCGTTTTAAGAAGTTTAATGTAAACCTACTTTACTAGAAGAGTACATCACTTCTGTTTCAGGTTGATCCCTGGAAGTGTTCAAGGCCAGGCTGGATGGGGCTTTGAGCAACCTGGTCTAGTGGTAGGTGTCCCTGCCCAGGGCAGGGAGGTTGGAACTAGGTGATCTTCAAGGTCCCTTCCAACTCTAACTGTTCTGTGATTCTATGATTTCCTTCTTCCTCAGATGCTTGTGCACAATAGTTCATCCATTTCCAAAACTGGGATTTGGCAATGGAGACTGAGAAATGGTATGTCCCTGTATGTGGCTGGATTAACTCCTTGATTGTGGTTCTCTGCCTTGTTCTGGACTTTCCTGAAAAAGGCAGTGCAGACCTCCCAGCCAAGAAAGATGCTCTTGCTCTGGGATGAGATGCGCTGCCCTGGAAGGCTGCGTTCCAACTTCTCGTTCCTTTTTTTTCTTCCACCTCTGTGCACCGCTGCCCCCCCCCCATCTTGGCAAAACGTGTTCTCTTCTGTTTTACTGGCTTGGTTGGTTACTTTGAAGTGAGCTAATGGACTTGGTTTTGAAGTCACAGTGACAAAAATTTGTCACTAAGTAACAGTTTCTTCCTTTTTAAGACCTTGCAGAAATACTCTCCCCTGCTTTGCCAGTTAACATAGCAATTTTCAACTTAAACTAGTTTTCCAAGCCCCATAACAATTGCTAAAATGGAAACTGGTGGCAACCCTAATGATGCAGGGACTCCTGCTCTCCTGTAACGATTATGGTTTTCTTTATAGAGGAAAGCTGACATCCTGATCAGATGCTCTTCTGTGCTACTTCTTGGGGTTTTTCTGGCATCCTCTTTCTTGAGGCTTTTTTTTTTTTCCCCATTCCTTTTTGTTTCTCTAAGGAATTTATTTGCCTCTCATTTTCTTTCATCTGATGCATTTGCCACTTCTCTGTTTAATGAAAGCCTGTTGTTTCTGGCACTGGAAGGAGACCAGTCCAGCCTGGCTTATGTTAGCCCAGGGCTCTGCCTGCAGCTCTGCAGAGTGCTGGTTCCTCCCCATGGGGAAGGCTGAGGTGGCCAGCATCGTGTCTGGGAAAGAAATACCCATTTAATTTCTGGAATGCGGTATCTCTACCTTCAGAGAAACTGTACAGTTGGGTTCAAAATCAAAATTAGCTTTTTGTCAAACGGCACAGTAATCACCTTGGGTTGCTGGGGGCCATTTTATGTCTGGCTGCTGCCAAATGCGTGTTGCAAAGCGAACAGGCTAATGTGGTCCAGGTTTGAATGTGTGGAGGGGACTGGCTTGTTCCAGCTCTAAGCTTGACCTTCCGCGCTGCAAATGATGGGAGCTGATGAAGATGCTTGGCTGTCCCATACCAGGAGCGAGCACACACACAGCTCTGCTGCCAGCTTGGTGCAGAGTGGTGCTCGCCAGCCTCTCCTGCTGCTCCCTGGATGCTGCTTGGCAGTGGCAGGACTAAATATAGGAAGGAACAAATCCTGTTTTCCCCCACGTTAAAGAAGCAAGAATATGGCCTCTTTCTCCCTCTGACAAACTGGAGAACAAAACTCCGTTCCTCTCCATCCTCATTTCCCAGCAAATGCAATAGTGACATTTCTGTTGCTCATACTTGCTTCGTGAATTTGGAAACCAGGCCAAGAGAGCCCATCCTGGCATCAGCTACTGTTTGGCATAAACCTCAAGTGATTCAGTTCCAGTGAAACTCCATGGCCAGGACAAGCAGAAATGCTGGGTGCTGTAGCGTTAGCAGGTGTATGAACACTGGTTAATTTAAACCCATGGTAAATTTTAGGGCAAACTGGGAATTTCTGTAGCAATACTAATTTGTTACAGCACTAGCTGGTCCATTAACTTTTGGCATTCTATAAAAAGATAAGAAGCATGTATCTGTTGTCTTAGAAGCGTGATTCAGCCCTTTACTCTCCTCTTTTAGAGAAGGCAATTAACATGCAGTTTAACAGCCTCCAGGCATGTGTTTCTTCTGCAAGGTTTAAAAAATGTGTACAATAGTAGCCTCTTCAGGTGCACCTTATTCCCCTAAGAAAAGCTTTTTCCACCTTTTCTGTTTCATCATTCCTCCAGAGGTGGTTTAGTGAAGTAGCTGATCTTCATGCCAGTGATGGTTTTTGAGGAGGACAGGGTTTGTCTCCCACGCGCCGAGAACTGCAAACCCAAAAGGCGTGAGCGTGGAGGCTGGAGCCTCCCTGGACTCCCCCTTGTGAGAGGAGTGCAGAAAGACATGGGGCTGTGGGCAGGGAAACCCAAAGTGAAGGGAGAGCAGAGGGATGCTCGCTCACGCATGATAAATGAAAGAGGTGAACAAACAGTGTAAGTAATCTTACTTTAACTCTCTACGCTGTGATGTACTCCTTGGTCCTGCTAATGTTTTGGGAATATTTTGTTATTATTATTTATTATTATTACAGGACCAAAGCCTCACCTGGGTAGCTGGTGGACTTCTAAGGAGGCAAGCTGGGAGAACAGCGTTGAACTCCCAGTCCCCGTGAGTGCTGAGGAGGTGATGCCATGTGTTCCCAGCGTGCCACAGGGGATGGACTTGCCAGGGGCCAGCTGGGAGTGGGGCAGGGATGCCCATACTGCGGAGGGCTCCCTGCTGCAGCCACCAGACCTTCCTGCAGTGCAGAAGGAGCCCTCCGCACAAGATGGGTATGTCCTTCTGTATTTTCTCTCTGCACGTACTCATTCGTTAGCATATGGCCTGGAGGCTGTTTTCACAGGCTGGCTGATATGTGGCACTAAAGCTTACATACAGGTGGGCAAACTTCTGTCTTTAGTATCTCGCTACCTCTGTGCTAGTAGTTAAATGGCTTCAGGTAACTCATTCAGGTCAGACTTGGAGGAGGTAAGTATGTTTGTTGTTAAAATATAATAGACATTCTTTAAATTTAAGAAAATTTTACTTCAACAAGTTTATTTAATAGTATCTATAACTTACTAAGCAGCATATTTTGTGTGGACTAAAATTTCCAGTCAGATAAATTTATTGAGCATTTTGTTTGGAAATAGCAGGGTGAATGAGGGAAGCAGAACACAGAGATGCACAGCTTGTCCTCTGCTGCTGTGTGAAAGTGCTGGGGTTTTATTGCCAACAACTGCAATACCAGAATATCACCTGTAATATCAATCACAGCTGGATTTTCAGCCTTGTGATACCCTTTTAAGACAGGGACATGCATCCCCATCCCGGCAGAGCAATACCCACTACAGGATGGTCCAAAGTGTTTGCCCAGGTTGCACAGGAGAGCTGACTTTGCTCCCTCGCTGTGCTTGAACAGCCCTATGCCAACTGCCATCATCCATTCCTGGGTCCCCACCTTGTCATGCCCCATTGCTGCAGGAGCATCCTTCCCACCTTTATCTCCTGTCTCTTAGTTCTTCTGAAAGTCCGTTTGCCTGCTTCCCTGTGCAGTGCTTCATGTCCACGTCCCCTTTCCCACCAGCCATCCTACCACTGCCTGACCCCACAATTTTGTAACCTACGACTGCTGCCTTTTTCCTGCCTGCTCTTCCTTAGCGGCATGCTTCTGTTTCCTTGTTCTCTGTATCCTCAACACCCTTCTGCCTCCTCACCAGCATTTTCCTGCCCCCAGTCACAACAGAAATATTGAAGAAAGCCTTTTCTGTAGGCATGTGCTGTATTCCAGAGTGTGCTGCTCGTCTTGGGTCTCCCTACCTTGTGCAGGTACCGTTCACATGCAAAATGCTCCTAGCTGGAGTGGTTAGCTACAGCGTGGTTAGCTGGTGACTGTATATTGGGGAGAGACCATGTATGAAAGAAACCAGCGTTTTTACCCCTGGAGAATAAGGAGTACTCTTTTGCTGGCTGGGTTTTGTGGTTGGTTGGGTTTTTTTTCCCTTTTTGGTTGTTTGCAGCTTTTTAATCTGCTTAACACAACTATTCATCCTACATTCATGGTCATGTTGTCTTAGGTACTGATTTCAATATTAGTTTGTATTTTAATATATGACAGTTGAGCAGAAACTAGCGGCCATCAATATACACTTCTGTAACTTTATCATTTCACATTTGCATCAGACTGTTGCTTGCTATGGAAACATCATCTAATTTCCATCTAAATAGCTTTTACCCAGTTTTTCTTTTGTATAACACCTGTTAATCATAACACTTTGTAGGGAAGTTGCATAGAGTGCCTGCCTTTGCTAGAGAAGTCATAGCTGAGCGATGGTAATTTAACCTTTTGTTCTCTCCCTGTCAACGCTAGTGATGCCTCGCTGTTCATAAACTGATGAAAATATTGTGCAATGCTCTTGAAGCCCAGCTAAATTATACAAAAGGTTTCACTGCTTGCATTATCTCCAGAGCACGATTGAAACCAGAACGTGGAGATTTCCTCTCGGATTATGCCAAGCTGAATACCTCTGTTTCTCAAGGCCATGGAAGTGGGATTGCCACTGTTAGCTGTTTCTGTAGAAAAGATACAAATCTTGATTTGTTTTACCTGAGAATTAAAACACGGATAAAATTTCAAAAATGGCAGGCACGGAAGGTCTCGTGGAGGGATAAGCAGCCTTTTCCATTGTTGTGCTTATAACCGAGTGGGCTTTCTAAGTCCATCTTTCCAATGCACGTGAAATTCAGCATGCACGCTTGAGTCTTGCAACAATTCATGAGCTGAAAATCTTGGGGAAAAGTTTTCAAGTAATTAGTACATTAATTTCAATTATATGAATTACACAAACTATGAGTATGCAACTTTTTTTCATCTGAATGCCAGATTTACAGAATGAATAATATCACGGGTCGTGCAATATCCCTTCAGTCCATGTGTTTCTCTTATGAAATTCCTAGGCTGGCTGAAGAAATATGCAGAAATTTTGCAAAACTCTTTATATTTGTTGTCCTGAATTAAAATATCTGTAGCTGGGACTTTCTTAATGCAGCAGTGTCGCTGCTGTGGCATCCAAACAAAGTATCATTCCTCGCCTGTCGTCTTTGGGCCATTTGTATGCTTTTGGTGTCTTATTTGAAATTAGTATGAGTGATGGAGGGGCAAGGAGCTCTCCAGGGCAGGGATCATAGCTCACTTGAAAGGCAAAACAAAATCCTTGTTGTGTGTCAGGAAGTCACAAGTTTGTATTTTTGGAAAAAATGCCTTTCCTACCTTACTGCAGAAATACCCTTGTCTCTTTTTTTTTTTTTTAAATTTTATTTTTATTTTAAAGTTTTGGGGTTTTTCCCCACAGGTAAGTGTTTGCAGGTCATATTTTACCTCTGGGTGAGTTCAGCCTAATTACAAACTGCCTTTTCCAGCTAGAAGAACGGTTATCATGATAACATGATCAGGTTATTAACCAAAGAAAAGTGATATTGCTATGAAAGGTTATTTAGTATAACCTTTGTGCCTTGATTGCAGTTCACAGTGGGGTGCTGTGATTTTGCTACCTTATTTTCTAGAATCATCATTTTTAATAACTAAATTCTGTGTTTCGGAGCACTGCTGGGTGGGTGCATTGATCACAGGCTCTACACGTGCATCTTCTGTGGGAGAGCCTGGGCTGTGTGTTTTCCATTCAGGTCTGCAGCCCGGGAGCCCGCTGGCGAGCGGGTGGCTTGCCTGGCTTTCTCGAGTGGCACCCAATCTTCCCCTCCCACCAGGTGAAGCCACCTGATAGCTTCCGTCCTTGGCTGCTTGTTGCCGGTCTGAGCTGCTGAACCGGAGGTGAAAGGCTCCGTATCCTCTTACCATTCCTTACAGCACCCGGCCCTTTCTTTAAGGGCTTAAACCCGGGGAGCGTGAGGGGGGTAGAGGGTCTCTGAGAATTAGCACAGAGAAAGATGATGACTATTTTAAGGCCTGTGCTGAGGGGGTGGAAAAAGGCAGAGCTTATGCCTGTGCTGCTTCAGCTGCATTGAAGAGGACTTAGCACAGATGGATTGTGCATTACAAAATGTAACACATAATTCAAGCTGTCAGCTTAATCAGACTGTTTCCAGGAAGCAACCTGTAAAAGAGAAGGACCTCTTGTTTGCTGACCTCTGATCCGTAGCCTGCTGCAGATTGTCATACATTTTGTTTTTCTTTATGTTGGTGTCCCTTCCTTCCCCTTTCCTTTTTATTATTGTATCCCTCTCGAGTGGCACCCTGGAAGGACCACCCAGTGGGAGGAAAACAATGGGAAACAAGCCGGCCACTAAAATACAGGGTTTGTAAGACTGAGGGAAAAGAAAAAGCACTGTTTAACTGCATATGTGATCTCCCTGGTATTGTTTTGCTTATTAAATGTCTAGGAAACTCGACTAAATGCACGGCAGCTCCCACTTGATTGTTCACTGTTGCCCAACAGCCTGATGGAAAACACAACTTTCAGTATAGTTTAACATGGCTGCAAAAATGATGCAAGTTTTCATGCACAGATCTTTTCACTTGAGGGGAGCATAAACCAAGGTTAACTGTATAAGTATGTCAGTTCTTACATACCGGGGGGGAAAAAAAGTCTTTATTTTTGCCTGTGGGGCTCTGCAGGCGCAGGCCCAGCTGGGGCATTGCTGGTGGAGACCTGGCCTGGAAAGTCCCCAACAAAGCAGGCAGCCGGGCTGGACCTGAATAGCCATTTACACCTCTGTTCGAGGATTAGCCTAGTGTGTTGTTTCAATGTTTAAGTCCTAATTTGCATGATTATAGAGGTGCAGCTTCATCAAAACCCCTCTGAGATCCCAGTTATGTCCCTGTACCTGTAGGTGGTCACCAGATTTATTCCGATTGTGGAGGTGAAGGAATTAAACTACTTGGAGCAGGGTAATTTCAATGCAGCATCTCAGGCCCTGCCTGATTTTTGGGTGGCTTGTTTGCTCATGTGCTTTTTTTTTTTCTTTCTACAGAGCTCAGGCAATGTGGCTTTTGCTGTTGTCTGCTTTGAAAAGCTAAAATGAGGGTGTTTGTTTTTCCAACTGGTGCGATGGGAATGCATTTAAAATACATGTCGCAACTCAAGTCACTTCAAGCCCTGTTTGCTGTCCCTTCGCAGGCACCGCGGGATGCTGGCGGGACTCTCCCGTGCGCTGCAGTTGATAGAAGACGTGGTGGTGAGGACGAGCCCCCAGCACCGTGCGCTGTACCAGGGCGAGCATGTGGGGACAATGGGGACGGCGGAGCTGCTCAGGTTAATGCCGCTTCCCTGTGAGCTGCCTCTCCTTTCTGCTGCCCTCGTAGAGCCGGCAGGAACCCAGGGAGGAGGGCAGTGCTGCCTATGCCCCTTTATTCTTGTTTGCTTGCTGCCGTACATCTAGTGTAATGCTTGTAGTAATTTTGTTGTTGATAGCTTACATGCTTCTAATTGAATTCAGGTGAGCAATGGCAAGAGGCTGTTACCGAGCAGCTTCGCAGGAGCCTGTTGAGATTTGAGCCAGGGGTACTCGCTCTTGCGGTGACAAATGGCTGGCGCAAAGAGCAAGCGGGTTCCTGCAAACAAACATTGCCAGTTGCTAAGAGGTCACCCTCCCCTTCCACCATTTTAATGTCATTGGAGAGCTGAAATATGGCACTTAAAAGTGCATACGCAAATTACTCCAACAAATACTCTTTTGTAAACGTAGCACTTTTTGCAGCCTTGCTCCACAGATCCCTTAGGTGAAGTAAATACTTATTTCCGAGAATGAGAGCATCCCCTTAGCTAGTAATGCTAATATGATTGACTGAGGTAGACAACATTAACCAGAAAAATAATTTCTTCTTTGAGGTAAAAGAGCAAAGAGAATCACCAAAACTCATGTGTTAACAAAACTGGGGTCAGAAAGTCCTCGCTGTCCCTCTGCAGCGTGGGCTTTTCATTAAAACAAATGGGAATGGCTTTGTAATTTTATTTAAAATTATATGTCAGCCTCCATAAACTAGGATTTTCATAAGCACTTCATGGTTAGAGGGTTTCTAGGGAATTAAGAGGAAGGGTTCCCAAACTGACCTGGCCACTCCGGCCTACCATTGGAGATGGGTTCCTGCAAAATAACCGCTTTGGCCATGGCGTGGCTGCGGCTGCCTGGCCAAGAAGTGTTTTCACTGAGTGGATGTGCACAGGTTCCCCTCTCCCTGTCAAAAAGCAAAGGTGTGAGATTAAACCTGGCATTTTTTAGGTGCTGGGTTTGACCTCCCTGTCCTGTTCTGCATCTTTTGCGTCATGGATGTTCATTCCTCTGGGCTATCCCATCAGTTAACCCATTAGCCAGGAGAAGTGTTACAGATTCTGCCTCCAAACTGATGCTGGCTATCTGGGCTTTAAATGTTGCCTATAATACCTGCTTTATTTTGTAGCTTTTGTAATCGGGCTGGCAGTCTGAAAGAAGACGACCTTGAAGAATGCGAAGCAGTTGTCCTTCATCAGCTTCGGGCTTTGTTACAGAGTGCGCTGAATGGATGCCTCCTACCTGAGAAAACAGTTAATGCTAAAGGTAGAGCGGTGGATGAAAAGCAAACCAGGTATCACAGACACAAAACTTGTGTGTGGGTGTGATTAACATTCTTTTCTTTCCTCCTCAAGTCTGCTCTGCCTCTCCGGTATAGAGAAAGCAGACCGGGGGCCAGACCTCCGATTGCACTGGAAAATAAAGACATCTGAGTGCTGATCTTTATGCATCTTGGCAGCAGCCGTGTGACTCGAAATGAGAACATTAAGCAAATTCATTTCTTTTCCTTTTCATTCACTGATGGTGATTCTTATTTCGCTGGGCAGCACTCAGGCCCGCTCCTCCCGTCTCGCCAAGTCTGCAGCATCTCCCAGCCCTGGCTGCTCTGGCAGGGAGGGAAACGTATTAACTTCAGAGACCTCTTAGCCAGTAATTTCTCTGATCTTCAACATGAGTCTCAGGCATGTAAGGATGGGGAATATAATTTTGAGAAGCAAATTATTTTTCTGTGAAGCGGAAGATGCATATAGCCTTTAAAAACAATAAACCACAGTTATTCAAAATGTGGTTTGTTTGGTTTTTTTTCCCCTATGTGTATGCCACAAGGACAAGTGAGAACTGATTTTTTTTTTGGTTCGTTTTTTTTAGTTCTTTTTAATGCAGTAATGAAAACAATTTCCATTCTTTCTTACTTAGCTTCTGTCTAGACCTTCTTCCCTGTTACAGGCTCAGCAATGCTCAAGTGTTAGCAGGATCGGGGCACTTGTGAGCACTGAAGAATGGTCTATTTAACTATACCTGGTTCTCCTTTCGAAGCTGATATGCCTGCAAGCACTAATATGTTGTTATATTTCCTGAATGGTTTCTTAGGGACAAACACTTGTGGAGTTAATTGGAATTCACTCCTCTGTTTGTGAAACTTCATTGGAGCAACTGGAAAAACAAACATCTTTGGCAAACAGGATTGCAGTATTTATATTTTCTGCTTTAAAACAAAAGGCACTTTTGCCCAAAAATAATAAAAATAATTCAAGGGGGGGAGGGGCAGGGAAGACAAGCCTGGGGAGGTGGGTGCCCAGCAGAGTGCCTGATGGAGTAAGTGAGGTCTCTCTAAGGCTGAGACTAGGGGCTGCAGAAAAGGTTTAATGTCTCTTGGGACAGGCACGATTGTCCTGCCCGTCCTGACATTTGCAGGTCAGGAGTGATTTCTTATATTTTCCACTTTGGATGTTTTTAAAAGAAAGTGTGGATTAAGGACAAAATGTGTGTGATGGATTTTCCCGCTGCATATTGACCCGCTTGTCCAGATAAATGAGTAGCATGGCACCGGTGTGAGTCTCGTGTACGTGGGGTGTGCCACTAATGATGCTTGGGTTTGTTTCTCAGGCCAGACCAGCAGTGGGATGCGGACATGCTGCGGGCTCGCTTGAGCAACCATGCCTTGTTCTTGAAAAAGCACCAGGTTCAGCTCATGGAGGAAGTGGCGGAGATGTTTGGAAGCCTGCTGGTTTCTGGCAAGAAGGTGCAGGATGACCAGGTTGGCACTTGCATCTAATAATATCTAAATCAATGACACCTGGAGACTAATTGGCACCGTTAAGGTGAGATGAGCCCTGTGCTGCTATTGTGATCCAGTGTGTGGGCTTTAAGGGGAATGACAAGCAAGTCTGTGTTCAGTAATCAGCCTTGGAAATGGTTAGGAGGTGAGTAAGGAGAGAATATGAGTTCTTCAGTTGTCTCAGGGCAAACATATACAGCACTTCATACAACAAAGAAAAGAGTCTCTTTAAGGTCTCCAGGAGGATATCTGTTTTTCACCCTTCAAACCGGTTATTTATTTAAACAAGCTCACACATTTGCTGCGGTGCGAATTTATCACAAGGCTTATATCATCTGTCTTTCTCTGTGGCTTAGTAGCTTTTTATCATGAATTATGTGTTTTAATTTTTTTAAACAGTTATGTTTGGTACACTGAACATGCAGAACATTTTACAAATAGTAGCGTGCTCATTTGAAAAAATGTTAATGGAAAAGGTTATGAAGTAACTTTCAGGGGAAAAAAAGTTGAAATTTGGTAAACTCACAAGTCCCCTGACCTCTGTTGCAAACTCAGAGCAGCCAGCCGCGTGGGAAGGGCAGGGCTCAGCTCCAGTCCCCACTACCTCCAGCAGCCATGGCAGGAGAGCTGGGGCTCTGGCACTGGGGCAATGTCCTGGCTGCTTCTGCACCACCCCTGCAGTGGGAATGGGGAGGTCTGCCAGGCAGCCTGCTAGTAAGGAGTTGGCCCCATGCTCTGCCCCAAAAAATATTTGCAAAAAATATTTTTTTCTCTGGTTTTTAATGAGAAATTTAAAAGCAGTTTGAACTGCTTTGCTATATTCTATTTTTAATAGCATTTGAAACAAATAATGAAGATGTAATGTTTTAGTCAGTTGTACGCTTTCAGTTATAGCCAGGGTAACTTCTTTTTCTGTGTGTGGATAAGTAATTTGTATTCTGTTCTTAAAACATTCAGTCAAGTAGAAGAGATGAACAAGGAATGTATCATTGCACTGGTGACAGATAAACAAATACAGTACATAAATTTATAATTGCATGTAAAAACTTTTACGTGGTCAAAGCTCATAACATAAGCTTTATGGGTGAATAGATACAGTAATAATCTGTTCACTACTATGTGTTACTGTGGCCCACACATATGTATTTAACATTTATATTACCTATTAAGTGTGTCCAGTCAATTAAATGTAATGGCAGGATGCATCCTCTACTTTTGAAACACCTTATTTCCAAGCAGGTTGCACAGAGCAGGATTGATATAAATTACACAACAGGTATGTACAGGAACAGTTGCTTTACCGTAAAGATGCATGTAATGTAGCAGTGAACTCATAAGTGGTCTGCACCTAGGGATCTTAAATATTTATGACTCCAAAGTCTGAATTTTTGCTCTGTGTTGTTCACTTCTTTCTTTGAGGGTTTAAAAAAAATAAATCTGTTGAGAACCCCACCGGATGATGGTGCTGTACAGCCAGGCAGCAGGGTGAAGGTGCAGGAGGGGCCTTTGAGCTCCTGACCCTACAAACAGACCTGTCAAGTCTGCCAGCTCTGTCCCCATGAGCACTTGTGGTCCACAGAGCTTTGGTGATGACCAGCAGCAGGTCCACCTTCTTCTGCAGTGCTGTCAGCGTCTCACTTATTCCAGTGGTCCAGAGTCTGTCTGTCTACCTGCCTGTCTTCTCATCTCTTATCACTAAATTATGTTTGTCTTCTGTTCTCTTAGATCTTACTGTCAGTTTTTGTCTTCTCTCACAGATCTCTCCCATTACCCCTGTTAAGAAAACTGGGTATTGTTCCTGTGAACATGGGCCAGCCATAGGGAGCTGGTGTGGTAGAAACACCTTTTCTGAGCAGTGGGATAGTCTCTTGGCTGTGGAAGTTGTGGAATCCAGTGCCCTTTTCAGCCAAGTTACGCTCCTGTAAGAACAAGACCCGCGTGGCTCATGCAGCATGTTAGATGTCTTCATGCCCTGATGGAGACGTCGACTACCCCAGAGTTGCCTCGGTCCCTGTGACTCTGAATACTGAGCTTTGGTTCCCCTGGTGGGACCCTCCCTTCTGCCTGGATTAATTACAATGTTAGAGTTTACATTGCTTGTATTTGTTGGTAGTGGTTCATGCCTATTTGGATGTTAACTGATACTGCAAATAGGTAAACAAAGTACTTCTAGTGTGAGAAATCCACACTGAGATTAACTGCTACGTGGGAATTAATTTCTTTCAATAGTAAAGATTTCCCAATCCTGCCTCTAATTTAAAGCATTCTTTACATTAAGAAAATGAGACTTAAAATCCCCGTTTTTTGGATGAAGTAGCAGCTTGCTCACATTGGTTTTGTATGGACGCTTCCCATATGTAAGTTTAATAGAAAGAAAAAAAAATTTGGTGACCTCTTTGCTAAGACTGAAAAGTTGCCATTCGGGGCTCCTGAATAAATATGGATTAATGAGGAGGGGGCAGATGCAGGAGAAAAACATTTTCTCACGAGTCCAAAATGTTCTGGCTTGAAGCCATTCCATACTTTCAGGTCAGTTACAAATCCTGGAGTTCTCTGAGATGTTGGTCCTCATGGCCGAAGGCTTATTGTTTTATTAAACAATTAGATAATTAGAGCAGAAAATTTAGTAGATTTTAAAGACTCAAGTCCGCATTTTGTATTACAAAATAAAACCAAGAGGAATACCCTACAAGTAGAGATAGGAAGGATGCCCAAAAAGCCTTTGCTGTTCTTTATGAAATAATAAACGCCAGGAAGGATGATTTCTTCTGCTATCAGAAAACTTAATAAAAAAGCTTTATAAAACCACACATAGTATTTTTAACATAGGTGGATGGTAACCTAAGAAGTGCTAGCTTTATTTTAAGCCTGCTTTTAACTCAGCCTTATTTACAATATGTTCAGCTCCCTATAAAGGTACTGGCTTCCAACTTAATTTTTTGTGTCAAAAATATGTTTAATTACGGAGATCTGAATAGTGCTGCTGCAAAGGTCTGCATGCACAGGCAGGAGAGAACAAACTTCATGAACATGCAGGAATAACATGGATTAAAATTAGAACCCCTCCTGGCTGAGGCTAGCTTGGGCAAGCTGTGCATCGGGTTCTCTGCCTTCAGGTTCATCCTCTCGGTGGTGTTTTAAGCTGCAGTTATTGCTAACGCCGTGGGTTAACTTGCCTTATTGCTGCGTGCCCGAAACAGAGAGATTTCTTTTCAGTCTGGTGCTGTTGCAGCGTATTTGATGCACCCTTCTGGTTTTGCTTACCCTGAATGTGTGAGGCAGGGAATACTGAGAATTTCCGGAAAACCTATTGATTAAAAGAATAATTCCAAGTTTGTGTTACTTCAAGGCAGCATGCAATTCCTGAGCTAGCACTGATTTAACTCGGAGGTAATTTAACATCTAACAAAAACACCCTGGAAACAGATTACACTGTGAAGTATAGATTAGCCTAAATGTATGTTGGAAAACGCTCGAGATGAAGGATAATAGGGCCGTGGTTATTTTTATTTTTTTAATGCTGCAGGCTCTACCGGTGTTGAGAGAGGTCCTTCCAGAAGAGTGTGGGGATAGGTCATCTATTCAGAGTAATGAATCATCTTACAGCTTGCCATCGATCCCAAACGACGGTGGGGAAATAAAGCAGGCAAAACACGCTACCCAGCTCGCCGGCGCAGGAGAACAAGGTAACAAGTGTTAAAAGGTCCGGCTGTATGCTCAAAGTTATTGTCCTTCTCTATATATGTATTTTCTATCCAAATCTACAGGGGACTGTATTATAGCAATGGGCAAATTAATGTATATTTGTAATGGACTTTGGGGGTTTTCCTAAATATCACAGTATGGTTTGTCATTCTTTTTACTTCTTAAAATGTGTGATGCCTATTGTGACTATTTTTTTCTGCAGGAGTAGAAAAGCAAGCCTTGTGGTAGCTATTAAAAATGGATCTATAGGTGTGCATGTATTTAAAAAACGTCTACTGTTTAGAAATAGTGGAATATATTCATTGCCTTTTATTAGAAAGCCAGACCACAGAATAAATTTTCAAAAATAAAAGGGTTCCTGCTGAGAAAGGTGTGTGGTGCCATTTCAGAGCTTAGAAGGTGAACACGTTTGTGAAAACCCAGTTAATTTCTTCAGATAAGGAAGTAATATATTAGTCCGGCATAATAACTGGCAACGGCAACTTGCTCGGTCTGCTCTCAGAGCATCCCTTACATCAAAGTCGGGAAGAGACAGGCAATTAGGTTGCAATGCTCTTTACACAGCAAATGTAAACAAACTGCTTTCGGCCTCCTAAATTCATGCGACTTTTATCCGCGGAGGAGACGGAGACTTTGATTTAAACTAATTTTCCGTGGTTGGTATGATATACGCTGCTGCTGTCAGGCTGCCGGACGAGATCGCAGAGTTACTGTGGGTTGTTTGTTTCCTAAATCCCATTGGGTCTTAAATAATTTAAGACATTTGGTTAGCTTGTCCTTTTCTCTGGAAGCTACAGAGAGGCAGGGTAGCCTCACATGCGAGGAAAGTTCACAGTAGGTGCCTCTTTCAAGAACGGTAATGGATAGTTTAGATCAATAAACAAGAGATAACAAAAGTGAGAAATTAAAGGGAGTAGGGCTTAAAAGCAAACAAACCAGTCTGATCACTGCGACTTTGAAATGTGTTTCATTATGGTGTGTTCACATCCAGAAGTCACAAGCTGGTGTGAAGATGAGAGCAAGGAAGAAAGCACGGTCGAAAAGATTCCTATTACAGGTAAAAGTAATGGCTGCATATTAACCTCGAATCCAGTATTCAACTTTATTATATAATCAAAACATGGCATTTTAGTGGTTTGGGTCCACTAATAGTGGGTAAATTCAGCTACTACATACTGAGCGCAAAGATTAAACGTAAGATCATAAAGTCCACGCTTACGTTAACATAAACCAAGACGGAAAATAACAGCGCCTATTTAATTCCTTGTAATCATGTTATACATTTAAACCATGTGAATATCCTGTCATTTAGCCTTTCAGGTCCCGGTATCAGTGTTACAAAGGTCAGTCTCCGTGGGGAAGATCCAGTAATTATATGGCAAACTACAGATGTTTCTGATTTGATTCTTTTCTTTTCTCGAGTAATTGAATGTGTATCATTAGAATAAACGCAGGGAAAAGCCCTGCTAGCTGGGAAGCCGTGCCTTTGCCTCTGTTACAAAAGCTGCCTGATAACACAAAATTTTTTAGCAATAAGGTTTTATCAAGACGTGTCAGATCCTCCCGCAGCAGATGTATGAGGCTTGCTTAGGATCCCGAGATGTCCCTGCTTTTTGGTCCTGGGGTATCAATAACGCATTAGTATTCAGGGCAGGGCTCTTTGCAATGAGTCTCAATTTGCTTTTGCCTGATTTTGTAAAGTGGTGGGCTGCTTCCTTATAAATTTTGATGTTTGGCTAAATATTTATTTATGCAGGTGCGTACTCTGACAGAAAGGTGCGAGGGCATCTGCTTATGCAATGCTCGCTGTTGCTTTTCTGCTCTTTTACGGCTTCAAAATAGCCTGTCTTTTGGAGAGCAATTCATCTCTCTATAGAGGTTTTTCTCTGCTGCTTTTTGAGCCTAATTTGCAGCTGAAATATAAAAACGTGCTTCTTGGATTCCTGAATTATACTGCAGCAGTAATATTCCAAGTTAGTCCAATAACAATTGGATTTTTTTTCTAGAGAGTAGAATGCTTTCCATTTTCCTGCTTCTTAAAACGTCCTTCAGTCATACATGGCAACATATTTTAAAACATGAATTGCATTGATTTTTCAGAGGAATTAAAAGCCACTTAAATCTTTTTCATGAAACAAAACACACTTCTTATTTGAAAATTAATCTAAAATTTTGCAAATCTTGAGATTGGTTCAATTTTGTTTGTAATTTAAGACGATTCAAATTTGAGGATTGGTGTTTAAATTCCCTAAACTGCAGAGAGTGCCAGCAAGAACATCAGGAATGGCGACTCCCTCCAACTAATGCCATCACTGATATTATTTATTTTGTTTTAAAGGAGAATACTGGCTCTTGAGCTTGGATCTCCGTAGCTGCCAATGCCTTTGGTTTGCTTCTCATCCTGAATTTTATGACTTACCAGTACTGGTTTTAGCTATGATTTTGCATACAAATTTGCAAGGGAATTCTCTATTGTAGTTTTTCCTGCTGGGGGACCCTGATGGTCTGTGTGGCTGGTTGCTGTGTTAGATGTCAGTTAGTCAAAAGCCAAGCCACAATGGACATCCCCCTTCCCTACTTCTCCTGTAGCTTTCTTACTGAATGGGCATGCAAATACTAATACTTTCTTTTTGTAAAAATGCTGAGAAACTCTCCCTAACCTAAACACTGAAAGCAGTAACCTCAGTTTAAAATCTGTTCTGAATCTGCTTTATTTACTGTTTCGCTGCAGCATGTAGCCAGTAGCCAGTGGTCGCGTTGTCTCTAGGAGTGAGGCTTTTCATATCTCACTTGAAAGCAAAGTTGCTCCTTTCAGATGTGATTCATCTTCAGCCCATGATCTTCTCCAGGCTTCTTGTTCTCTTCTGGCTCCTCACCCTTCCAGCCTGTCGCTTTTTTCCTTTTTGTTCATCATTATTTGCTGTAGATCGTGGCCCTGGAGCTCTGAAATTGTTCTGTACCTAAAATAGAGGCAGTATCTCTACGCATTGTCTTTTGGGCTCAAATGGCTTGTTTGAGGGTTTGGCTTTATGTTTAGATGAACTGATATTTAACGTCTATTCTATACACGACCATTTTTCTGTACAACTTTTTCTCAGCTTAAGGGGTACAAATTTTGGGTTTTTTCGGTACTTGCTGCATTCTTTAAGGGCTCTAAGTGTTGGTTTGAAACGCTGGAAGCCTTGGGGCTTTTGGGTTTTGATGGGCTTCATTGTGAGAGCTGGGTGGATGTGCTTCCAAGCAGTCGTCTGTGATGGCACTTTACGAATGCTTCTGTAGTTTTTGTTTATTTTTCTTTTACTACTGTTACAGGAAAAAAAAGAACCAAAACATTTCTTTATTTTAATATTCTGTAAATATTCTAGATATATTTGTATTTTCTCTGTAATGCCTGTAGTGGAGGAAGGTGATAGCTGTGTGGCTTTGAAGAGAAAAGGGCTCTAGAGTTGTAGCTGGCATGGTGTTGGAGACAACCTGTGTTGGTACCTGAAACCACTCATGCAAGGACCGACTTCACTGGGAGCTCTTCTAAACATCTGTTGAGCTGTTCCCACCCGTGGCAGTACATGTGAGCTTTTCAAACCCGTAGTCACCTGGGGGTGCAGGGGCAATGTAGCTCGTAGCATAAAGATGGTTTCTTCCCTAGACCCTTGTCCTAAGCTTGTGGAAGGCCATGTTGTGGTAAGTGACTTTAAAAGGATTGTATTTTGCCTATGGTCTCACCCAGTGGGGAGTTAGCTGCTAATAGCAATCTCATTTTATACCAGGTTATATGAGGAGAGAGGAGGGTATGTGGACTCATTCTCACTTTCTTCATGGATGCTTTGTTTTTTATCATGGGAAGATGTGTAAAAGAAATTGTTTAGCTTTTTTGCTGTTCCTGAGGTAGGCGAATAATGGATAAAATCCATTATTTCTTATTTTGCTGCATGACTGTTTAAGAGTCTCATAAGTAGGAAGCTGCTGATTTTTATTGAAGGGGCAAGTTTGTTAAATCTTTAACAAAACCAGATTCTCTCTCTACCCTTCATTTATGTCTTTGATTTAATAGATGTTAAAGCTATAAAGCATTTGAATAAAAATGGTGTTACTTCTCCACTCATCAGGCTTCACTTTCACACCATCTTGAATATCACCTTCTAGCTACTCTCCAGGTATAAAATCTCTAATGTAGAAATAAGGAGGAAAAACCCTCTTAAGAAGAAAAAAAAATTAGCCATTCTTTATATATCATGAGGGAACATGAAAGAGCACAAATCCAATTCTGCTTTCCTTTTTAGGTCACCTTTAATGAGCCAATAATCCTGCCAACACTTTTCCCACGCCTACATGTCCTTCCCGGTGAGGTCCTCCTTTGAGCTTGAAGCTAAAAGGTTCCCGAGGTTCCACTTGGAGTGCACTAATAAAGGCATTAATAAGTCTACCCAACTTTTCGCTTCATTTGATATCAACCCATTCGCAACTGCTGTTATGAAAAAAGTTCGTCTGTACGGGATTAATCGCTGCTGCTGTCGTGGTCTGACAGAACTACCTTGGGACAGCGTGAGATTATATATTTTGCTTAAATGAGTTTAGCTTACGTACTCCAGTAGACGATACTTTATGCTGCTTGACTTAAGTTCCTGAAAGACCTCAGAGTCTTTTTATAGTTACCAATTCTGGGTGAAAATTCGTCGTCGATCTTTAAACAGAAGCAGCGGCTTCTAGAAGTATTCTCACTGGATGGCTTGCTTCCCTGGGATTTCCACGGGAGACCACTGGTCATCCAAGCGTCTGCTCTTGAGAGGATAGTATCATAAGTTGGTATATTATTAGGATAAGAGCATTTATCCTTTTTTTTTTTTTTTATATAGAGGAAGGGGGGAGATAGTTGTTGGTATTTGACCTACTTCTGGGCACCGGTTACTGCAGTGTTCTGCTCAGGTTTTAATTCAGAGATTTTTTTCCTATCTATTTGCTCTCCAAAGAGTGCATCCTTCTATGAGGTTTGCAGGTAGCCTTTATCTTTTCTCTGTATGCAAGTTTTTTGCTTTATCGCAAGGGAACTTGGTGCATATAAGAGCCCATATACAGCCGGCACTCACACCTCTGGTCCCAAGGCAGAGGTGTGCACAGCGCCTGTTTGTGTGCTGGCAGTGGCAGGGCAGCTGACAGCCCACCTTTAATCCTGCGTAGTTCTTTGTAGATTATCAGGAAGTGCAGTAATTAGTGTTAATGTGGTGGAAGAGCTTGTTCAGATTTAAAGTTCCTCTTGGTGGGAGCTATTGTTAGTTTTATATTTTGGTACAGGACCTAGCAGTATGGCAGCCCAGACCTGCCAGGACTTCTGAATGCGGATGTAGTAACTATTGCCAAGGTAACTGTAAAACTACACAGCTTGCCGGCTCAGCTGATCTTGATAATCTTCCTTTCAAGGCATTATTGACTTTGAAATCTAGTGACAGCTGAAATACCCAAGCTGCTAACTATTTTATTGGTGATAAAAGTACACAGAAAAAGCAAAGTTCCTTTTGGTGTAGGCTGTCACTTGTGTACGGGAAGAAAACGCAGATACATGTCTGGGTTGAGTCTGCGAAAGCACTGGGGTCTTTTGCCCTCTGATTACCTCCGTTTGCATACGGGATTATTGATTGTTATTGGAAATAATGGATGATAGCTCTTTATAGCTTTTGAGTGGCATACAAAGTGCTCTTGTTCCTCTCCCGGTAGAGGAGCACCTACTATACTACTGCTATGGCTTGCTTACGTGCTTTGTCGCTTAGGTTGAAGATTTCAGTTTTGCCCACAAACAGTACAGGCTATGCATGAACACAGTGGTATTTCTGTTTTCCCAGTCTGCCTTTTAAAAAACCAGCAAACCTTGTGAGTTACCTTTCCCATTTCCAGACAGGCAGAGTCAAGCACTTGGAAATCGTTTGTAGAAAGATGATTTGGTGTCTGCACATGACTTTTCTATGCTGGGACTCTAGCTGCAGTGAAGGGCTTTAATGCTGGTTTTGATGTTTAAAAAGTGTGGGCTTCTTCCTCTGTGAGAGAGATAGTACAATTAGCAAGATACAAATGTTGCAAGTACAAGGCCAAGAGCTTTCTTATCTCTTCACTTGCAGAAAATTGCATCACATCACTTTTTTAGCTGCCGAGATGTTTGGCTGTAAATTGATAGATGCTGCAACCTAAGCCACAGGGGGAATGCACGGAGAAAATATCATCTTTTTGGTTCTGTGCTCGTACAGTATGTTCTGGGTTAAAGATCACTTTAACTGTTCGGCAGAACAAAATAATAGTGGATCATTATGCAATGACGGTGGTTTTTTTCCTGGAATTGTTGGCTAACAAAGAAAACAATATCTATTTTGTTCAGAACAAAATTGTAAAAGCTGACATGAAAGCTGCTTTGACCCATGCCGACTGCACAATTAATTCAAAGTTGAAAAGTATGGAGTGTTTTTAATTAATAGTGGTATCACAGATCCTTAGCTACTTCTGAGTGGAAGGAACAATGCATAGGGAAAAAGGCCTGAGGAGAGCTGTGTTGTCCGGGCACACCAGCTCCTGTTCTGATGCAGTATTGCTCAAACGACTGGATTAAGAACTTTCCATTATTAACATCCCAGTTTGAGTTTAAAGACTGGGTTTTATCAAGCTTCTTCGTTTGTGTCTGTGCAGTACAGGCTGGCTGTTCAAACTGAGTAAATGCTCAAAGCACCCCATCTGGACAGCTTCACCCCTGTGTGCCTACATTGCTTCGGGGGCATCTCCGGAACGTGAGAGCTGGTGATGTGGTGAGGCCACTCCTTCCAAAAAAACATTTAGGAAGAGAACACCAAACAGATGGCATCTGGTTTTTACCCAGTGTAGCAAGAATTTACTGAATTCGGATGGGAAGGGAGAGGTGCTTTATAGCAAGCCTGCGCGTGGCCCAGGAGGTGTCAGGAGACAGCTGTCAGGAGCTGCTGCTCTCCAGCAGCACTGTTGAAGCCCACAGCTCTCCTCTCTGCTTCTGCTCCCCAGTGCCGTTGCTACCCGCTGAATGATTTCTATGGCACTGGCAATTCCTTTATCCAAAGGTTTCAGTCTGCACACTGCTGATGTGCTCTAAACCCATCTTTTTCTTTCTTTTATTTTTTCTCTTTTTGCCTCTTCTCCACTCAGTGCATCTTTCTTGCCAGGGCTGTCATGTTCTGCTGTGTGCTCAGGGAAAAATGTGTATTTGTGTTTCAGCACAGCACGTCTCTTGCTGTCCCCAGCCCGCAACAGGGAGGATGCGCTTGGCTGTTACAGCACAGCAAGTTAGATGCTTCTGGCAAAATAAGCAACAGAAACACGCACAAGCCAGAATAAAAGTGTCATTTTGAACTGTTGCATTTAACCTTAAACATGACAATTGGTTTTACAAAGGAGATATACTGATCTGCATAAGGGGTTTATGGCACGATGCACTTCTATCAGGAGTGAAGGGCTTAAGAGTTTTCTCTCCTAGCAGCGTATTTCTTGTATCTTCTTTTCTCTGCCCTGTATGTTGCACCAATCGCTTTTGCTTCCTTACAACAGTGAAACAAGTACTGCCGTGTGCCCAGGTTGGGCTGGTTTTGTTGTCAGTGCTGCACGTCTGTAACAGAGACTCTTCCTTTCTGCCAACTTAAATACGGACATGTTGTTAAAGGCAAGGGGATTAAGCGGATGAGTGGGGTAAGAGGAGGTAAGAGCCAGGTGATTGCTCAGCACACAAAGCAGCAGTCGCTGCGCACTGACTGGTTACGCGTTGTCAGATGCTTTGTGGGTGCCGCAACTCAGATGAATCCCCACAGCAGGCTTCCCAGGGAGGTGAGCTGGTGGACTTAGGAGTTCCTAGAAGGATCTCCCATTTCTGTAAGATATGTAGGATGTAAGTCAGCACAAAGATGCTGGAAGGGAGTGACCGGGCTAATTGGCATGGCAATCTGGGGAAACTAAGGCAGAAGTGGGGATTGATAGCCCAGCATTGTATTATAATTGACAGGCAGGGCAAAGCTGGGCTCTGCAGGGTCTTAAAGGGGAAGAACAAGTACTGTTACTGTTTGACATGGTGAAGGAAGGGGAGCCCATGCAGGCAGGGAAAGCATGGACAAAATGGTCTTTTAAGGCTGCTATGTGTGCGAAGGCCATAAGGAGAGCTGCACTACAACGGTGGTCCCGCTCGAGTTTTGGTAGAGCTGGCAACGATCTGGACTTTGAAGTGCTAACTTGAAAGGTGTGGCAGGTATGCCTGGATCAAAGACGGGCTCCACGTCACTGCAGGGAGGGACGGGAAGATCATTCAACAGCAACAGAGAAAGTTACTCGTGCACAGGTAGAAGCACTTCCCTGAGTTTGCAGATGTGTTCCTGCTGCAGGGGACCCCGTTGACAGCAAGCTAGGTATCAGGTCCCTGCTCAGGGTGGGGTTCCCAGGCTTAGCCTGAAACAAAGGGAAGGCTTTGAGAAGCTCACATCAGATGCAGCTGCTTAACCAGTGTGCTAACACCCTCTGAAGCTACCATCTGCACTGGAAACTCTCTATCTGTTGTGGTTGTGATGGAGGAAGAGTGTTCAGTCCATTAACAGACTGTGACGTGGTGGATGTGTCCTTCTACATGTGCAGGGCTGAAATGGGAAGGGTGGTTACAGCTGATGATTTGTGTGGAGACCATTTGCTTCATGTTCTCCTTCACACAAGGAGCAAGCCATGGACATGCTGGGGCCATATCTGAGGGCACGTGTAACTGGATTTTGAATGTTTGCAGTCTTTGGCCTGTGGTGTTCTGTTAGCCTGGCAAAACTCACTTTGTGCAAGGCTTTCTAGCGGCAGAGGGATGCTCTCCTGAAGCAAAGCCTGCTCTGTCCCCAGGCAACAAGTGAGCACGTCATCTCGGCCATGTAGTGTTTTGTAGTTTGAATCCATGCTTGAGGAGTCCTGAAAAATACACCTATGTTAAGCGCTTTACTGCTGGAATGAAAAGCAGTTTCTGGGAGTTCTGACTCGATTAGATTAAATTAGGGTGTTTTTGCTTTCCCAAAGTAATGTACAAACAAGCGTGAATGTTCGTTCCTTTGTGGTCAGTGGTTGCTCAGTGTATGCCCACATTGCTCAGTCTGCAGCTCTGAGCTGCCGTCAGTCTGGCATCCAGGACGTCCTCCATGATCTCCGCAGGTCTCTGCTCCTCTGCACATGTACATCATGGGGAGGGGGGTGTCCCCCCTTGTTGTTTTTTTTTTTTTCATTCTTTTCTTCTTTTCCCTCCATTCTTGACTTTTCTTTTTTCCTTCGTGCGTCCTCTGGGAAGCAGTCCGACTTTGTTCTGTGAAGCGGCATGTTGCTGCCAGCACGGCTCCTGTGCCCAAGCTCTGCCATCTCCTGTGCCTGTCAGATGTCTTGCACCTCTTTGTTGGAAGTGCCTGAGACCGAGCAGGATTTCTGCTGCTGAAATCCAAGTGCAGAGTGGTGTGATCCGCTGGAGCGCACTGGTAACGTGCACAGCCAGTTAGAAAGTAGGAGTGTCCAAGATGTACAGAAATACTAAATTGTCCCGAGTTGGAATGAGGATGATAACAATTAGGGTTTGTTTATAATTTCAGTACTATATATATATATGCAAAGTAGCCTTTTAAAGTGGGATTTGTACTTGAGCATCATGTTCTTTGGAAATGAGTACAAAGATGAGCAATTGTACAATTCCAGTGAATGAATTCATTTACCTCTTCCTTTTTTTTTTTTTAAATCAGTCTCTGCAGAATGGAAATGAGATACACTGAGGGGGGAGAAAGGAAAGAAAGGAAAATGTAGATAAAAGATTTTAAATAGTTGGGTGTTTGGCTGCTTAAGTCATAAAAATCCCAAGATTTGTCTCCCAAACACAGCTCTATTTCCAGAGAGTGGTTGAAAATACTGATGTATCAAATAATATTAAGAGAACAGTAGCTATCCATAATAATGTACATTTTAGGGGAAGGAGAATAAAAATAACCCTGCTTCCTGATTAGCTAAAGTAAATGAGAACTTGAGGATTAAAAAAAAAAAAAGACCCCAGAAATCATTTAAGTTTTGCTTAAAGTTGCCATGATGCAGTACAGCTCTTCAGAGAATCTGTGTTTGCTCTTTTTTTTAAAGTGAGGTAAAATATGCACAAATTTCACTATTCACAAGAAATCATCATCAGATAACTTAACTGATAGCGAGGGAATCTTGTTTTCTTCTGTTTTATACTAATTTCCACCTAACTGTGAGCAAACGGTCTTGAGGCAGATACCCTAACTGCGTGGTGTGTGCTCCTCTCTAGACTTTGTCATCAAACCAAGAGCGTGGCCATTACATGCATCGCTGTGAAAAGAAGAGTGTGTTGCTGCTAGGGACTTGCATGCTGTTGTAAGGTCCAGCCATTATTATTTGAAAACTTATATTTCATGTTTTTACTTAACAGGGTGGGCTAGTGGTGACAATAGCGCCAAAGCAAAAGCAAGCCAAGAAATGCATTTGGAAACTAGTTCTTCATCGAATGAAAGAAGTCCTCCCTTCTCAAGGTAAAGCTGTTAAATCCTTTAATATTTGAAATGCTTCTGTAGAATGAGAAACACTGACAGAAAATGACTGAAGCTCCGATTATTTTATTTTTTCCACTTGGTCTAAGGTTAAGGTTCATATTTATGTTTATCTAATAAAACATCTTAAACTTTGGTACACCTTAGAAAATATTTGTGCCAAAGCCAAGTATTGTTTTGCAGCTGTTGTTTTCTCATTTTAAGACTCAATTGACATCTCAGTGAACCACAAATTAGCGTGTACAGCTGCTCTCAGTAGGGCTACTCAGGGGCCAGACAATAGGAGTTGTCAGGAGAGGGGCAGACATAAAATATAAAGTCTTCAAGAAATAAAGTGGTGGGTTTCTTCTCCGTGTATCCGAGATGTAAACTAGCTGGAACTGGATAATGCTTTTCATGGGCTCGGGGTTTGGGGTTTTTTTTTCTAATACTTGATACTGGGGTATTTATAACATGCCTTTCTTGCTTTCAAACTAAGTATGTTTAATTAATGGACTTCCATGCACCTAAAGGATAGGGTTTGTTCTCTTAAAAAAAAAAAAAAAAAAAAAAGTTGGTTTG
>VFFE01007661.1:483804-507412 GCA_008921705.1 Burhinus oedicnemus | reverse complement strand
CATGTCATACGCGCACAGTTGTGAGGTGAAACTTCGGCTCATGCCCTGTTATGTCTGCTGACAAACACAAGTAAACACATAGGGGCTGACAGAAAAATGCCGCATGAGTGCAATGATCTGGTGAGCCGAAATGGAGTCCGTGTGGGCAGGCAGCCCTGACTCCGAGGCCCTGCAGAGAGAATCATGACACACAGAAGCAGTGGCTGTACTCAGGAGAGCTTGGGGAGAGGAGAACCGCTGCTGCCTTCATCTCCTGACAGGGAAGCCAATGGAGCTGGTGGTCACTTCCTCGAGAGAAGGTCACATTGAGAAAGGAGCTTATCCCCCCTCCAAATGGGACATTAGGCAGAAACTTTTACTGTCAATGAGATTCTTTTTGTCCAGTGGCAGACTTCTGCTACTGCTTCCTGCGCAAGAGAAGACTTTCCAGTTCACTGGTGCGCACCTGGCACAATGGCGGCCCTCTCACTCAGCTCCCCTGCCTTCCCCATCTTGGTCTTAAGAAGTTGGGCTTTCGTCTAGCAAGCACCAGGCGAGCTCCTTCCGCGAGGATGCCAGTTCATAAGTTTCTGCAGCATGAGTTTTGCTTTAGGATATTTGTAAGGATTTGGGGTTGGTTTGTTTTGGGGTTTTTTTTTAGCAAAATGTAGATTGACTTTCCAAGGAAATGTTTGTTGCAGTATTAATTTTTTCAGCAGTTGTTTATACAAGTAATTATAAGATAAGATGATCATATTTCATTTGCATTTCCTAGTGCCGCTGTCTTGTTTTCTTTAGCATTATCAGAAAAACAACTGATTGCCCATCAATACAAACAAAATATTAATACTAAGCTGTCTTACTCCATACTAAATTCCAGGAGGAGAAGCACTACAATAGGAAACTTCAATCAGGGTACGTTTTGTAAGGAACAGATAAAGGACAATCTTTAGCTGATACCACAGATGTGGTGCCAATACAAAGTTGCTGGGGAAATTTATTCAAGTCACAGATTTTATTAAGAGGAGTGACAACAGAAAATGGCTTAACAACAGCTAAGTGAGGCTAAGAATAATGAGAAATACAATACTGGGTTAATTTGTTCTACAGCAAGGTAGCAAGGTTCTTCTCCCCTCCCCAAATCAGCGGCATTAACTCAATAAGCACCGCTGAGGTTTTGTTATTTTTGTTAATGATTCCTAGGCTGCTTTTTCATGTCCTCGCCCCTGTCACTGCCCTCCTAATGAAGTTGGTGTAGACAGGACACAGCAAAGCACAGAATCTTCCTCGTGTTAATCCTGTTTAATATCTGAAGGTTTAATTCCATTTGAACATCATCAAACGGCTAATTTAATAGTATTTGCTTATGCAACAGGCAAAGCCATGGGACGGGGTTTCTTTACGCTGGTTGTTGCAACTGTCACGAATCTCACCAAGCCATTTCACACTCGCTGCTTCTGGCAATGTCCCCTCAGCTCCTGCTGCCCCTCCACCCTCCTGCCAGTGCCCTGACCCGCCTTTTAAACCACTGCCAACAGCTCCTTCTCTCTCCTTCCGAAGGGGAAAAGGCCTCTTCCAGAGCCTCACCATCCAGTCCGACTCCCTTACTGTGGAGGCAGGCTAACTGGCAGGGGAAGCAGCCCCACAGCATTAGCTTTGGCAGAGCAGCCCTGCCCTGAAGCACTTTTGTCGTCTGCCTTCTGCCTAAACCACCCTACACTGGCAAGCTACTTTTTTTTTTAACCAGGTTTTCTGTTAATTGGGGGAAAGTTTTCACACAGGACCTTGCCTGAGAGCACAGGCAGCACGCGCTGCTCCCTCAGACAGCAGTGTAGCCTCAGGCTTTTCCCTTCAGAGTCATCTTTGTGCCTAACGAACCCCTCAAGAAATTTAGGGGGGGCAGTAAGGCCGCGGGCCCCTCACAGCAGAGCTGGGCAGGACGAGCCTACCCCGCAGCACGACCACCGCCGGCTCTCCCCTCAGGCCGCCATGGCACCCTCAACCCCGCGCCTGCGCATTCTGCCGCGCCCGCCTCTAAGATGGCGGCCCCCGCCGCGTGCGCCTCACGTGACCTCCCCCCCCCCTCCCGCCGCTACCGCCCCAACCGCCGCCGCCGCGGGCGCGCGCGCTCCCCCATGGTGCCCCGCGCTGCCCTCTGCCCCCGGAAGCGTTGCTCGGCGCCTCGCCCGGCACCGCCGCCGCTCCCCGCGCCCCCGGCCCGCCATGGGAGTCCCGGCCTTCTTCCGCTGGCTCAGCCGCAAGTACCCCTCCATCATCGTCAACTGCGTGGAGGAGAAGGTGAGGCGGGCCGGGCCCCCTGTCCGGGCTGTGGGCTCGGGAGGGTGAGGGCAGGAATGGGGAGTGAGAGAAGGAGCTGGGCTGGCCTTCATAGCACCAGGGTTTTATGGGAGATTAAAACGGTATCTTGGTGTACGTACGCTTCCTTGGGCTTTTATTCTCCTAACGAATACTCCGCAGTTGTATCATTTTCAGATCTTATTTTTGTCAGTCTTTTCTTTCACGTATTAGTCTTTCTGCTGTTTCCTATTTTACTGTGATTATTTTTTTTAATGCGTCCACCAACACAGGATATCGTGCTTGAATCCAAGACTTAAACCAAGTCTGTACTTGTACTCTTTAGCCTTCAGCAGCTCCAGCATTTTTTTTGTGTCTCATTGCTGATATTTACAAGTAGAGCAGAAATACCTCCTGCCCAAACAGGGAGCAGGAGCGGGACATCCTCTAAAATCTGACTTTTTGTAGCAAGAGAAGATGCTTTTTGGTGAAGACTTAGTCCCAGCCTAGCTGCTCCACAGGTGGTCTTCACTAACCCGCCACTCGTAGTAGGTACGGTTTGCCGATTGCTTTTAGCTGGCTGGTTTCTGCCTTCGGCATGTATTTACCTTCCGCCCGGTGCCAGCGCAGAGGTGTGCACAGTTATCGGGGGAGCCCTTTGTAGGAAGTAACGCGGCTGAAGTAACGTTTGTTTATTTGTTTTTGCTAGGCAGGTTCTCAGCTAGGCTGGTTCCTTCGTGCGCGCCACTGCGGCCACGGGAATGCCGTGCCATCCTAAGGGACATGGTCCGAGGTGGAAGGTGACAGGGAGGATGGGGGGTGTCTCTCTTCAGCGACAGCACAGACTTACACTGAATTTCAATAGCTGCACTCTGGTAGCTTTACAGTGCAGTGTATGTGGCAAGTTATTCTCTTTGGGGCTAACTTAGCCAAAACTTTTCTGAGTAGGCAAACTCTTGAGTTCATGCTTCCCAAACTGTTTTTCCTGTATGCTTTCCCAAATAATTTGTATGATCTTTTGTTAGGGTGTACTAGCTGTGTTCTCTTCTTCATAATACTGTTTTTGAAAGTTCATGTCCCTGCTGCTGAGCATGTGCTGTGGCTTCTGCTTCTGCGCTACCTCCTATCCTTCCCTGGGAGAGATGTGCCTCACATTTGGGAAATGCTGTGCTGTGAAGGAGATAGAAATGTGTGAGCCAGGTAGAGAAGAGAGTAAAGTGATTGAATTATGTATTGACACTGAGGTTTTTTGACTACGTGTATCACCTACCTGCCTTCGGCAAGATTTCAGTGTATGCAAATGGCAGGCAGATCAGTTTTAGTATTCAGTTCTTGTTACAGGCAGGATGTTCTTGCGTTTCAAATTCAGGTCATGAAACAGAATCGTAGATTTGCATTAGCCAAATGTTGCACACTTAAAACTGTGAGTTACTCTTTTGCTTTTATTAGCATTGTGGCTTCAGTTGGCCTCTCTCAGCATGAGGGAAGTATAAAGTTTATTTTACCTGTAGCTGCAAGAAGGGAATTTTTTACTCCAGTGGATAGGTAAGATTTGAGGATTTGTCTGCCTGGGGGAACGATCACAGAAAAAAGCAGTTTGTGGTTTTATGAGTGTAGCTTATTGGCTGCTGGTATGAGTGCTTACTCTGGAAGGAGCTGTTGGCAGCTAGCAGTGATTGTTCTGGTTGCTTTACCAAACTTGTTTTTTGTGTCTCTGATGTGATTTATTCTGAGGATCTGGGTAACTCTCAGTTTAGAGGGCTCTCGGGGACAGTGTGTCATGTCCATGGGTGGCAAGGGTATCAGGGGGAACTGGGAGAGCGATGTGTCCGTACCAGCTACACCTATTGAGCATGAGACTGTTAACATGGCATTCACCTTCTCCCAAATGGGGCTCTGGATCTTCAGAGTACTAGCATCTGAAGATGTGTCCACATATCCTACCTGTGCACGTATCCTACCTGTTGTCTTCCACTCACGCCGGTTGATTTCCCCATTTCACCAAAGCGGGGAACTGACAAAGGTGAACAGTTTGGCCTTTTGCTTATAGTCAGCATCACAACTGGCTGTATGGTCCAAGCCTTTTCATTCACCAAATCCTCCTTTCCTTCATTATGTCAAAGGTTGACTTGCATGAATGAACATCTATTCCAGCAGTAAAGTTAGACTGTGGAGACAGCAGCTCTGTCAGTTATCGGTCACACTTACGACCAAGCTGGCAAGATAGCCTTGGTGCTCAGCAACAGCAGGGAGCCCACAAGGTGAAGTTTAGTTGTGGTGTTTTAAAGCAGTGTTCTTCTGATCAAAAGGACGCAAATAGAGTTTTGAGAATATAAAATAGATTCTTTTACACTTTTGTCTTTACTGTAAATGATTGGTTTACATTTTTTGTCTTACAAGCTTGTCCAGTTCTTTCTGGATAACACTTTAAGATCTGTGTATTTAAAAGCGGTGACAATTTAAACAGCAAATATATCTGCAATCCATAACAAGTTCAGTTTTCTCTAAGAGCAGAAGTCTTATCTTTTTCTTAACATTTGTAGACATTTAGGTTAATCTTCATTTAATCAAAACTGCTGTGTGTTAAGATAAAATAAAGATTTCTATAGTCTTGGTTTTACTGAGTTTGTGATTGTATGTCCTTTTTTTTGTTTTTAATAATGGAGCTTGTAACAGCGAATTTTCTTTATTAAAAGAAATGGAAAAATACGACAAATTCCATTGGGCCAAATTAGATTTACTGTAACTGAAGTTTCAGATCTTGATGTCTTCATCCACATTACTTTGTTCCAACTTAAGAGCACGTTGTAATTACAGTAAGGACAGAGCATGGATAAATCATATTCATTACAATTTTTTATATTTGGATCTGGTCATACATTTGAGAGCTGACTAGGACAGTAGTGAGAAGCTGTAGTTTGTCTTACTGTAGATGAATTTAAACTTCTCTCACGATGTAATCAGCTCTGTGTGTATTTTAGGATTGCTTATAAATCTCTCTAATCAGAAATTTTGTATCTCCCGGTAGCTTGTCTTTTTGAAATATTAAAAAGTTGATCCTTGTTCTCTTACCTTGCTAGATTATTTCTTTTTCTTAAATCTGATTAATCTTCTTCTTAAGCTGAGCAGGAAGAATAAGAGGAAGATCTTGAAGATAATATAAAATCCAGGAGAGAATATTCTTAATCAAATTCATACGAATTAATAAAGCTGCAACTAAAGTATCACGTTTGAAGATCTATTTTCAATGGTTTCAAAAGAGGCTGTAGATTAGAAGTGAACAGTTTAGTTATATCACAAGAGATATCACTCCCAGATACTTAAACCTTTTACAAGGCTGTTACATTAAAAATCTGATAGGTTTATGAGGATGTAATGGTAAAGTTGCTGACATAGTGGTATGCAGATGAAAACTGAATGTCTTTCGAAGCCATCTAAAACAGATCGTATTTATTTTGCTTTACCTTGAAGACTGAAAATAAGATCTGTGACAAGGGCAATTTTATTTCCCATATCACATAGTTGTAAGCCTTTGATATCTTCTGAGTCACAGTTAGCTCTGGCAAGAGGTTTGATGGAAGATCAAGTAGAACACAAGGCA
Source organism: Burhinus oedicnemus (assembly GCA_008921705.1). Taxonomy (NCBI): domain Eukaryota; kingdom Metazoa; phylum Chordata; class Aves; order Charadriiformes; family Burhinidae; genus Burhinus; species Burhinus oedicnemus. The sequence goes on along the minus strand of VFFE01007661.1, from coordinate 501,537 downwards.
AGCTTCTCATCCCGTTATCTGATATAAGCCAGAGCAAATACTCTTCTTTTAAAATTGTAGGTCTTGGTTGCCCAGAGTAACTTTATTAAAACTGCAAGCCACGGTACAGTGTTTGCACCTGACAATTTCTGCTAAAACCAAGTGATTTTTTTTTGTGTGTGTATGTGTTCTGGAAAGTTCAGTAAAGGAAGCCAACAGTGGTCAAGATTTCATTTGTCAGGATTTGACTAATAGTAGAAGAAAGATGTGAATTAGCAGAAATTTTATGTGTATTAAAGAGGCAAAATAGAGGGACTTAGTGTTCAGTTATTTAAAGATGATCTCACAAAATTGTCCAAAAATAATTCCATATACCTATAACTGTGGAAAATTTAAATACCAAGTAAAGACTTATTTTGCTTTAGAGGTTTTAATTTTTGGCTTTTAAGACTGGGATAAGTTCAGCTAGTTCTGCTGCTATTCTAAGCAGGAAAATTATGAGAAAGTCGATGGTACGATCTGCAAGGTGGTTTTATTTTTTCTTTTGAATCTGTTAGTTTGAGCTCTGTACTATAGATGTAGGAGGCTCATTTAATGAGTAGTGTGTAGCACATCTGCAAATCTAAGTTCAGAGGAAGTGCTTGATGTTGGTTCATCAGTTACCAATAAGTTTCACATGAATGGGAACCAGCACTATCACATTTTTCCCTCCTGTCTCACGTAATCCCGTGATCATAGCCTTTCCGTAATAACATGACAGTCGTTTTTTAAATTTCGCTTTACGCCAACCTATTCAAGATCACACTTCATTCCAACTTTGTGATACGTTATAACCCTTTCCAGTCGTAATTTCTCTGAAAATTCATTTGACTTTTTCTTGATCAGCTCGTGTCTCTCCCATCGCTGATGCTATTGGTGTTTAATTCAGTGGTTTATATGTTTGGCTGGTGGTATTGCTTTGAAAGGGAGAATGCTGAGTTGCTCACAGTCGGTGTGAGAGTGTTGCTAATTGCCTTTTGACCAAACTTTTTTAAAAAAAAAAAAAAAAGGCAAATGTATGGTGAGGAAACAAAATTTAACATGGTTGCTAATCCACCTTGTAGAGGAGCCACTCTTTGAAACAATCGCCAGCATTTCAAAACTGCTTGCTTTAATGGCTTGAGAGAAGGGGATGAGGGTTTTTAATGTAGGTATTATAGTGCCAACTCCAGTCTCTGGGGCTGATTAGAGGGACTGTTGTCTTCACCTAGGTAGTTGCTTGTCATTGACATGACAGCATACGCAAAATAAGGTGATATTGTTTGTTACTTCCAGTTAGGCTGAGATTTGTTTTCTTTGTACTTCTGGGTTTACCTTGTATAGCTTGTTGTAAGTGTTCAAGAATGTCAAAGAAGTACAGGAACATAGGTGGCTATAGATGGTTTAGGGTGATTAAAATTTAGCACCAAGTTTACCATCTGCACTGTGGCCTGGGTTTCGTGTTGCTTAGGCAGCAGCCTGGCAGTAGAAGAAGCACTGATGTAAAGGAAATGAAGTGTTATAGTCAAAAGTTTACTTATTTTCAAAAGTAGAAGGTAAGGACTGCGTTTTATTTAGCATTTCAAATATATCCACAGACAAACTCGGAGGCAGAGGTTGAAGAGTTCAGGGGTTTGAGCATCTTGGTGCATTTGATAGTCACCCAAGAATAGTAGTACACATATACCCAAATTGGAGATTTAGCTGGTGGGATCTGAAAGGGTCTCTTTTCTTTGTGTAGAGGAAGCTGGGAAGAGTCCTCTTTCTCGTTAAATCTCGTTGTCCTTTGCTTACCAGGATGTGCTGATATACTTTTGGAAGCTTGTCATGCCATCAGCTGGGCTCCAATACGTCATCAGCTATAGGTGAATCACTTTTACTGCCCTGCCTCCCGTGTTGTGTATGTGACTTAAACACCGGATTGCAGTGAGAAAAGGCAGAGGTGCAAGTTTGTTTGGGTGTGTGAATCTGCAGAACTAAGTGTTTAAAGTAGGAAGATTTTGATGGTTCTTAGTTATCATGTTAAGGTTATAGCATCATATTATAAACTTAGAAGTCACCTTGCTAAATTTTGAGGGAGTCAGTATGGTCCTGGCAGTAGAAGGAATTGCTTTCTTGAATATGAGTTATGGAGTTGTGTCTATAACACATGCCAATCAACAGAAATGAACCAACTCTGCCCTAACACATCATAATATCTTCTAGTTGTGCTAGTTTATAAACATCTTTAAAAAAAAAAAAAAAGGCAGCTATTTTAATAGTGTAGGCATGTACTTTCAGGTAATTATGTGGGTAGCTTGTTGCTATCTTTTTTTCTACTGCCCTTGAAAAAAATAAACTTTTATGAGTCTGTACATTAATGCCTCTGTTGGTTATTTGTGATACTTCTCTAATCACCTACTGAAATGCTTGTTTCAACTGTGTTCACAGGCTAAAGAGTGCAATGGCGTCAAGGCTCCAATTGATACAAGCAAACCGAACCCTAATGAGGTGGAGTTTGATAACCTGTATTTGGATATGAATGGTATAATTCACCCTTGTACACATCCAGAAGACAAGTAAGGCAGTTTTTTGTCTCTACAAATAGGATTTATTGATAGCATTTCAGATGTTAAATTGAATGCTCTGTGTTTTAGGCCAGCGCCCAAAAATGAAGATGAAATGATGGTTGCGATTTTTGAGTATATTGACAGGATCTTCAACATTGTAAGACCAAGGCGACTTCTTTACATGGCTATAGACGGAGTAGTAAGTATTGTTATTTTTAGTTCCTGGTAATGACTGTTTCTAAAATTAGGGTAGATGCCCTCCGCTGTCCTAAGATCCTTTGGGAAATAGTTTTTTAAAATTAGGGTAATTAAAAGTATACATGGGTTTTCTTGTCCATGGGGTTATATGAGCTGGCTAATGTAATCTATTGTGGTCTGAACTTTGCTTCTGAAAAGCAGGAAACTTCTGTAAGACAGTAACATTCTGAAACTACTTATGTTCCTGCATTCCGTGGCTTTAGTAATAATTTATGCCACAGGCTGGGAAAGACCAGAAAACAGTTTAACTAGATGCACTTAAAATGGGCAGTGACTGAATTGTGCTGTGGAATATTTCACAGGCTAGCTTTAAGGCACGTTTGAAGCTAAAAGCTTGTCTTTCTCCATACCTGATTCTCATCTCCTCTTGGTACATCAGTTGGTCTAAACAAAGATATCTGCTCTTCTTAATAACTGTGCTTTACTGAGTATTTTTCTATCCAGGTTGCGTAGTCTCGCTGGGAGATGCCAAAATGGCCTAGCAGACTGCTGGTAGGCCTCTTAAGCTTTGGTTGTTTTTCTAGGCTTTTCAGTTTCTCAAAGGTGAAATGAGTATCATTAAGTAAAAATATTTTTAACCTGAATTTAAGTACAGGAATTTCTAACGTACGTGTGTCTATAGAAGTAATCCCACCTAAATGTTGATGTATCCTTTCAAAAACCCCAACATACCTGTCGTAAGTAATAGTTAACTACTGTCTGCCATAGTATTTTTATTTTCAAAAGAGTTATGAATACAATTGTAGGAGTTTTGTGTTGGAGAAGGGATATGTAATAAATGATGCTTTCTGGATACATGCCACTGTAAGCTTCATTTATTTTGCAAGGGAAACTTTGAATCCCTGAGCACTGTGTGTTTCTGAGATGGGGGTACAGCCGTGCCTGTTGCCGGCTTACCTCACAGAGAAGCTTAAGAGACCTATTTAGAACATGTCCAGCTCCCTGTGCTGCCATATGAGAGGTAGTGGTGGCGTGAGGGAGGGACAACAGAAATCCCTGTTTCAGTTAGAGTTTAGGCTGATGTCTTATTAAATGGTTGTATAATCACAGACTGACCAATTGTCCAGATGCAATAACCGAACCAAGCATCATGATACCTTTTTTTAGGCTCCACGTGCAAAAATGAATCAACAGCGGTCAAGAAGATTCAGAGCATCAAAGGAGGGCATGGAAGCTGCTGAAGAGAAGCAAAAAATAAGACAAGAAATTCTGGCAAAAGGTAGAACTGTGGCCATATCTGAAGTTTTTCAAGTGAGAGTCACCTTGTTTGTTTTGAATGCTTCAGTATGCATTAGAAAAGGGGTGTCTCGCTCAGTGGATGTTTGCCTGTGCATTACTAGGAGAAGGAGGGGCTAGCAAGGCTACAGAAGGATGAATCTGTGTTTTCCAAAGTTAAGAACTAAGATAAAACAAAATGTCACTTTTTTTCTTCTTCTGTCTTCTGCCTGAAATGGATTTGTGTTGAGTACTCTTAATTTGTTGAGAAAAAAATTGAACAGAAGAGCAGGGATAAATGTAGTAGTGGGAAACTAACCAAAACTCGCATGGAAGGAAGTACAAATTTGTAGGGCTTGATGAAAGGAGAGTTGAGGCTTAAAAGCGGGGATCGAGTGAAAATACTGCTGCACAGGAATAATGAACTGCGAGAAAGGGTAGTTACTTGACAGTGGAAACTCTAAACTCAGTGAGGAAACAAAGTCAGTGCAACTTTCTAAGGGCAGCTTTCATAAGTGATATGACTCGAGTGAACAGAGTGTGTGTAGCTGAAGCATGCTGTCTGGGCTGGAGCAATTAATTCAGGTGACTGTGTAGGAGGAATGAATGCAGTAGCCCAAGTCAGAGGGCCATTTTGTAACCTAGGTAGAGATTAAAAAGGAAGGACAAAGACTTTTTTAACATTTCTTCCTGTAGCATTTCTAGACTACGAAGACCCTTTATGAAGCTCAGAGATGAGAGAAGTTGGTGTAACCCTGTTTGTGAGCCCAAGTGAATAGATAGTGGAAACATAGGGGAGAATATGTAAGAAAATAATTATTTCCTAATGTTTTATCTCATTTAGCAAGCTTAGTTTCTTTGAGATTTCTTTCACAGTCTTATGACAGAATAGGTAGTGAAATCACTTTTCTTAAGTAACAACAACATTTGTAAAAGTACTAATACCTTATTTTAAGATGGAGATAATATAATGGTAAGAGATGTTTTAGTTTTGTTGGGGTGCTTTTGTTTTAAACAAACTAACTTTCAATAAGTGTTAATTGCTATTAGGGGAGCCATCTGGGTTTTTATAATGCAAACATGTTTTTAATGCTCTATGTTGATTTACTTCTGTTAAATGTTTTTATTGCTCTAGGTGGCATTCTTCCTCCAGAAGAAGTGAAAGAGAGATTTGACAGCAACTGTATTACCCCGGTAAGTAATCTTGCACTTTAACCAGCAATTGTCAGTGTCTGAATGATGGTTTAATTTATTTCCTTCTGTCCCTTTTTAGGGAACTGAATTTATGGACAATCTTGCTAAATGTCTTCGCTATTACATTGCTGACCGTTTGAACAGTGACCCAGGATGGAAAAATTTGACAGTAAGTTTCACAGTTTCATACTTCAGGAAAATTAAGGTGATCTATTAGTCTGGGTTTGGATATGATTGAAGAGTATAAATTTAACAGATTTGTCTCATCTTCTGGCATTGTGCTGTTATTCATAATGGACCAACTTGAACGTTCTGCTGGGGCTTCAGAGATACATTTCATCCAGATAACACAATCTAAGACCACCATTTGTTTTGGTTTCATTTAAGAGCAATGAAAAGATTGGATCGTAGAAGCCACAATTTGATGGAATGGGGGACAGGGTTTTAGGAATACTTTTTTCTTCTTTTGGGTAAAACTGTCAAGATACATTGTATGTGTATTCTTTTCACTATTTCCTTTTAACTCATTTGCTACCTCAGGTAGGCTGTGTTTTCTCTGTTACTCTAATGATGGATGACAGTAGATGACAGGCAACAAAAATAATACATGTCAGCTTTCTTGCCTTTCTGGGGCTTTGAGATTCTGTCCTCCTGTTCCTCAACCACTCCACCCCTACTGAGTTTTGTGTCTGACAGCCCTGCGTTTGCTCTGTACAAGAAGGCAGAATAGTCTGTCTTCTCTGATGCAGCTGGCTGTTTTATTTTCCGTAAGTTGACTGTTAAAGTGGTCTAATTAGAGGGCAGTTGACTCTGCTTAATTCCCTCCATCAGACATGAGTTTTATAAAAGCTAATGCTCACCTGGACATCAGTGTAAGGAATTGTATAATGTGGTAATGTATCAGTGTATCTGCAAGTTTAGAAGATCTAAAGGGAAGCCAGCATGTCTGCTTTATCTGTTAGTTCTCTAGTGTGTAGTTCGATTGTCTGGATAATTTTCAGGAAACTTCAAATATGATAGTTAATGACGTGATAATTTCAGTGGTATTTGAATCAATATGTCAGCTTCCTACTAGAATTAGTAAAGAAAAATGAAGGTCTATTCATTGGCTCCAAACTCTTAAATAATTTAATTTTTGAATCATAATATTTTAGTTGAAACTGCAAATTAGGATTTCGAGTATTCATAAGTCAGATTCAGTATATGAACTAGGTAAGTTGTTTGGTTTTTTACTGTGGCAGCGTAAATTGTTTACATGATCTGTAAACATTTCACAGGTTATTTTGTCTGATGCTAGTGCTCCTGGTGAAGGTGAACATAAAATCATGGATTACATTAGAAGACAAAGAGGTAAAATTCAAATAATGTGAACATTTTGTTTTAAATTAAGATATGGTCAGTAATAATTTATTTTACATGACTTTGGTTGACTAACTGTAATTTTCTTTTGTATAGCCCAACCCAATCATGACCCAAACACTCATCATTGTCTGTGTGGGGCTGATGGTGAGTCCTCTTTTGCTAGCAATACGTCCTACTAAGCTTTCTTGTGCTGTTTTGTGATTGAGTTGGACTGTAGTTTTTAGGCTTTAACTTGCATTTGTTCAAATAATCCAGTGTATTTGTTAGTTTTTGAAAGCTCTGTGTAATATATGTGGAAGGTTCTAGCACTGTCCGTAGCTGAAGAGCTAACTTTCACTTAGTTGTGCCATCTGGGTAGTTTGTGGGTAAGCACGTCTGTGTGTTCACACTTGCTTAAGGTAGAATGTACTTCATTTTTAAACTTTTTTCTAAGACAAGCTTCATAATGTTTATCCTTCATTATATTTTATTCTGCTCTTTTGATTGGTAGCTGATCTGATTATGCTTGGATTAGCTACACACGAACCAAACTTCACCATAATTAGGGAAGAGTTTAAACCAAATAAACCCAAGCCATGTGGTCTTTGTAACCAGATGGGTCATGAGGTTAAGGATTGCCAAGGTTTGCCCAGAGAAAAACAAGGCAAGGTAAGAATTTTGCTATTTCTAGAAATTCTTTTTAACTATAAGCTAATTTATGTTCTAATGAGATCCTCAAATTGTTCTTGCTGTTGAATTTTGGCTGAAACATGATGCAAATTATATTACTGGAATTTCCTAGCTTTCCTCTTATATTAATAAGTAAAAATTGTACTTCTGAAGCACAAAAATATTATGCCAAACCTAATGTCCTCACTTGTGGTGTTTTGTTGTGGTAATTTTTCCACTGGCAAGAGAAAATGATCAGTAACATCAGAAATGCAAAGTAGCAAAATGCATGCTTGGCTTAAGAACTTGAGAAACTGTACTTGGATACCTCTTAACTCCTCCCAAAGTAAGCCTTTAAAATTGAGCTGATGAAACTTTAAGGTGAGCTTGGATGTAATGCAACTTTCCTTTTATTTTAGCACGATCAGTTTGCAGACAGTCTTCCTATCGCCGAACAAGAATTTATCTTCATCCGATTATGTGTTTTGAGAGAGGTATGTTGAAGCAGTTACTATATCAGCTTTATATAAATATTTTTAAACTCCATACAGAGTGTTTTCTAATGTCCTCTTTTGTGTGTGTGTTGCAGTATTTGGAAAGAGAACTCACTATGGCCAGTTTGCCTTTCACTTTTGATTTTGAAAGAAGTGTTGATGACTGGGTCTTTATGTGCTTCTTTGTGGGAAATGACTTTCTTCCTCACCTGCCATCTTTGGAGATCAGGTAGTTGAGAATACAGAGTTTCTTTTCCTGCAACTAAACCTACTGTGGGTTTAAATAGTAAGAATCTCATGCTTTTGTTTGTTTGTTTTTAGGGAGGGAGCCATTGATCGCTTGGTTAACATATATAAAAATGTGGTGCACAAAACTGGGGTAAAAATTTTTGCTTTTTCTTTAAAAGGACCTGGGTGTTTGCTAAAAAAATAGACTTGTTTTTCACCTATGTTATTTTCTAATTTGCAGGGATACCTCACAGAAAGTGGCTTTGTCAACCTACAGCGAGTCCAGATGATCATGTTAGCTGTTGGAGAAGTTGAAGATAGTATTTTCAAAAAGAGAAAAGATGACGATGTAATTTTTTTTGTTAAATTCTTTGAGTTTGGTTTTAATCACTTGCATTACTGTGAGACTGATGCTCCTGTAGTAGAGTAAGGAGAAAATCCAAACTTTGTATTTGTTTTGTTATAATCTCTAGTGAATTCGTGCATATTCAAAAAAGGAATTATGTGCTTCCAGTTGAATTTGTTTTCCTGGACTGCAAGGCCTGTTTTTCTGACTGTTATCCCAAGTAACAGCAAAATGAAAACTGTATGTGAGTTCTGTTACTGCCTGCAGCTTTCTGAATAGCCACTGTGAAAACTAAAGGAGGAATTGTTTTGTAATTTGCTGCAACCTGTAGAAGAAGTACAAGCCATGAGCAGGGGTGGCATGCTAAATATGAATTCCAAGTGCGTTCTTGCCTTGCAGTGCCTCCTACCATATGAAATGTGTCCGGAGATTATTGGCTTATTGTTCTTTTGGTCTCTCTGAAGTTTGTCTGTACAGTATTTTGCAAACATATTACAGTTTATTCATTAAGTGCAGGGGATAAAACTCCTTGTGAATGAAAGAAAAGATTTGTATTCACTATCCAGTCCAAAAATACTGCGCGAGTGCTGACAAAACATTTTTTTTCCTCTCTTTTTTTTTTTTTTGTAGTTGCCCCAGCCTACACTTCTCTTGAAGTGGAAATGCCAGTTTGATGTTCAAGTTTTCAGTTTCCTTGTCCCAAGAGCAATAAATATCTTTCCTTGAGCCTCCTCTTTTCCTATTTCTAGGACTTTGATGTCTCTCCTATTTTGTTTTTTTAAGTTTCTTTTTAGCAGCTGTTCTAGTGCAGGCAAGGAGCTTGTATCCTTTGACACTGATGTCACCTTGAAGTAAGGCTATAGCTAAACTTAGTAGATGATATAAGCCGTTACCAAAATTGTGGGGCTTTGAATACACAGCTATGGTTTTTTTCCCCATAGGTTTGCAGGGTAGTGTAGAAATTTCTATCCCATTTTTGTTGGATTGACAGACACAAGGATTGACTTATGGCTTATTCAGAACATTACGTAAAAACCTCATGACTGACTGACTTTGTTTCTCTTTATTCTCTACTTAGGATAACTTTAAAAGACGGCAAAAAGAAAAAAGAAAAAGAATGAAGGTAAATTCATTCCTTTCACAATGCAAGAACTAGCAGGAATTAAAATGTATACCATAGCTTTCAGCAGATATATTGGTTGAAGCTGCAGTTGTAATCATGGTATTTTTTGGCCTGTGTATAAACTATTTTTAAAGGGGGTTTTATGGCTTTTTATAGACTGGAGCTTTGAAAGAAGAAATTTCATATTAAAGGCTTCATGAAAGGGAAAGGAGAGAGTGAGTTGAATATGCTGGATGATAGTTGTATCTTGTGTCCTTCAAATCTGCACAAATCTGCACTTTCATGATTATTTAGCAGTGCTTCGGCATGGTCACTGTACAGGAATTGCTTTTCCATGCATTAACACAAGTCTTCTCAGCAATTGTTTTGCTGAGGGCAGTGGAGTTTAGCATGAGAGTTTAGGTTTAAATATGTACACCAGTTTGCATAAATGGATTTGCTTGATTAGGCGTGTTTCTAAAAAGGCAAGGAAGGCTTACCCCAAACTATAGTTATCTCACATCCTCCCTGCAAGTAAGTCAGTGTTGCCGGATCTCTCTCAAATGTAGTAGAGAAGCATTAGCTGTTGTGGGAATGTGTTTGCCCTTTCTGGCCTATGTAAACCAAATTCTTTAAAATGATGTTATTGGAAGGATGTCGATTTTTCTTCCAGTCACAAAATATTCTGATATTTTAAAAATGGGCTCTTGAACGTTCATTTCAACATAGCTTTGTTCTTAATTAGGACATTCAGGTACGTGTAGCTTCCAAAACTTCCAAGGCATATGGTTTCCCCCCTCTGAGTACTATGTATATCTTGTGTTTATTTTCTAAATTATGTATTTTCTGACAATCTCTGTTAGAGTGGAAGAGGTTACTCACTTTGCTTACAAAGAATGGAGATGAAGTTAGATGAAATCTCACTTCAAAACTGCCTTTCAGCCCATATAGAAAGAACATGGGCACAAAGTGCAGGGTTTGTTTGTTGTTGGTTTTTTTTTAAAAAAGCATAATAAATTATAGGAATATAACGGTCTCACTTGTGTCATCTTCTGTCTGGTTGGAATTGTTAAATGTAACTAATTTAAGCTGAACTGAGTGAATTAGTAAATTATGCTTGTTTTATATAACATGTTGATCTGAAAATTGTGAGAGCGCATCATCACAGTGCTGTGGAGATTACACATCTTTTTCAGTGTACCGATATATATTTATCTTTTAGAGGGATCAGCCTTCTTTTATTCCTGGTGGACAGTTTTCCCCTCAAGCTCTGGGAAATCGATCTAGCCCTCAGGCAATCAGTAACCCTAGACAAGCCGCCTTTGAGATGAGAATGCATGACAGACAGAATTCTGTAAGTAGATATTCAAAGGTATTTACACATAGAAGGGGAAATAATCACATGCTGTGTTACTCTGGACACCTTTTTCTCTACCCCATCAAGGTTTCTCGAAAAGCAGACCCCAAAAAATTTGTTTTTAAAGGAAGTGTCTTTTAATAACCAATTTTTGTGAGACTACTTGAATAAAAGCGTGTTCTTTATTTTAATGTTTAGTATGATACTGCTTGTTAAATAGTTCTGGGAGGGCAAGTGTGAGGTGAATGTATCTGAGTCAAGTATGGTGGCTCTTCCCCCCCAGACTCGTTTGGCACTTGTGGAGTGGAACCTCCTGTGAGTACAGGTTTAGCAACTTCCTCAGTACGTTTGTGAGAGAGACAAACTGAATACGTGAGGTAGAGGTCTTTTAATAGTCTTTGGAATTTGAATACACACACAGACATAGATACCTGTATTTTGGAAATTTGTGATTTGCATAGCTACGTGTTCATCACCTGGTTTTATTTTCCAAAGCATTGCTTTTCACTGGGAAGAGGAGAAACTTAGATGAAATTTTTGGAAAGTTATTAGAAAGTGAGGGAAAACTGGAACTAAGTTGAATGGTCTGTTAGAAGTCTTGATTGTTAACTTTAAATAACAGTTATGACAAATATTTTCTTTCTGGGCATAATTCTTCATCCAAACAGTGAACAAATTTTTTATAAAAGGCCTTTTTCATCATAAAGCTGTGTTCTGTCTCTTAATTCTAAATAAATAAAATACGCTTTTTGAAAAAATATTTCTGCTATTTTTCCCTTTTAATCTTGAAACTTTTGCACATGGGTTAAGCACATCAGTTCTTTTATGGAATGGGAGAAGTTTCTTTTAGACTCTGTAATATTAAAATAGATAAATTTGAAAGGAGTTTAAAAGATCAGTTGTGAAGAAATGTAGAGTATTTCTGCCAGTTCTGGATTACAAGCAGTATTTTTACAGTAGTCTGCATATGTGTTTTTCACTGCTGTTGTAAAATGAAATTGTAACATAAGCTGTAGGACTAGAGAAAACAGTTGTATTCCAAAATCAGAATATATTTAAAAATGGCATGTTTTATCAATTTATACTGTCTTGTTTATTACATCTTTTTCTTTCTCAACTATAATGAACTTTTTTGCCTGTATATATCAATGCCTGCCTTTTAATACAAAGATGCGTTCTTCCTTTCTTTTGCTACTTGACTTAATAGTTTAAGGATTGTGTGGCTTTTTGCCTTGAGTTTTTGGGGAACTAAAAATAATGCATGTGATTATCACAAAGCTGTTAATTTTAACTTGAATTTAAAATGCCTAATAAATCCTTCCCCCCCGCCCCCTCTATTTATCTGTAATAATTCTGACCCTAGACAACTTCATCATCTCCAAATACCAGCCTCACTTCTGATGGCAGCCCATCACTGACAGGAGGAATTAAGCGAAAAGCTGAAGATAGTGACAGTGAACCTGAGCCAGAGGATAATATCAGGTGAAGCCATTTTTTGTAGCACTTTGTTAGCAAATTGCTGAAATAGATGCAGTCTAATTAATGCCATTTAGCTTAGAGCAGCAGTGCCTTCAGATGCTTTTCTATGATCTTTTTATCCACCGGTAATTAATGTGGAGGGTTAGAATATTCCGTAAATTCCAGTGAGATGTGTAAGCTATAGCTGTTAAATCTAAGTATCTAGATTAGTATGCGTGCAGGTTTTCATCCTCCAAGCCACTACTCCCTTTGAGACCGAGCACTAGATTGGCTAGACATTCACTGTTCAGCTTTGATTATGTGAGCTGAATGCTGCTGTTTTGCAGTTGAATTTTTGAGCTGTTTAACCCATAAAATTCAGTTACATTCGCGTGTGCAGTATTATTTATCTTGACTATCACAATATATTTTCCTCCATCTTTGATTTGTAGCAGGCCCTGTTTTGTCTATGATGAGTTCTTTAAATATCTTAGGGTAGCTGATCCCTAGGTGATTAAGGGATAGGAATTTTATGAGCATTAACTGACAGTGAATTGCCAGTGAGCGTGAGTTTATCAAAGGTTTAAATCAAGCTATCACCCTTTTAAGTTGAGGGCAATAATTTTTTGTTAAAAAATTTTGCAACCAGTAAGTTTTTGTTTTCTGTAGAGTCAGGGGACATAGGTGGACATGGGAAAACAGTAAGAGTTATTCATATAAAGTACTGATCACTAGTGTCCAGCAGTGTTGTCCTGACATATTTGTGACATCCAGCCATCAGATCTTCCAATATCAGGTATTCTAGCTCTCATTCTTACTTTTTCCTGTATGTGCAGATCTGAATGGATTGATTTATTTTTTTTTTAATCAAGCAAGCAAAATTTTTATCTAAAATCAGGATGTTGCTTTCCATGTGAATTTTAGCAGAGATTCGAAAAGAAGATTTAAGAGTTTTATAGCAACTAGCATGAATTAACCGCAGTGATTTACAACTAGCAATAGTTTTGACAGGGTTGATATTGTCAAGCAAAAGGGTATGCTACGCTCATCTGCAGTTATTTAAGCTCTTTTGTAGGTCAGAATATTTATGCAGATCCTTTTCTAAGTGGAAAATAATTTTATGCTTTTCACTGAAAGTAAAAGTAACTGCATAAATGCACTAGATGCAACAAAGTTGTTTGCGAAAATACATTTTGTATTTAGAATGACTTTAAAACTAGAACAAATAGTTCTAGTCAGCTAGCAGATTGTTTTTTGTTATCTTACAGAAAAGGTTTTTGAAATGTATGTCAGTGTCTAGCTGCCAGGGAGCTCCTAGGGTCAGATTGTCATAGACTGCAGATGTTCTTGACTCTGTCCTTGAAGACTTCAGCGCATGTAGCTCTGTCCTTGCTCACCTGGCTTTCTTAAACTCTTGAAAACATTTCTTGGTTTCTCCACCTCCTCATCAGTTTGAATCATATTTGAACTAGCTTAGGTCAGATTTTAAAAGGTATCCCTGTACTGGGCAACCAACTTGAAACAGAAGCAAGGGAAGATCATTTTTGCAAAACCAAAAGGATATACATTGTGAGGGAGGACAAAAAAAAAGGAGGGGGGGGTATAAATCGATCTCTGCTGTGTCTTAAAGGCTTCATACACTATATTTATTGCACTATGAGATTCTGACAAGTGTAAGTTTGAGTTGACCTTGCAGGTTACTTGTGTGCTTCAGATTCTGTATGTAATTTAAAGTGGTCACAGCCTTTGTGGAAAGGGATCTTGCATGATGATTTTCAGATACAACGATCAATGCCAAGTGTTGAATTGCTGAGAATAAAAGTCTGTTTAAAAAAAAAATAAAAAATAAAAATCATTATTAAGGGATTCTCTGATTTAACCAGTTTCTTCTGTGAGGGAAGCCAGTTTTGAAGCATGATATCATCGTGTTTGAACCAAATGTTAAGTAGAGCTTAATCTTTCTGTTACTTAAACTACATTTTTAGATGGCAGTCTCTGAATTGAATGGGAATTTCCCCCAAGATTGTGTCATGTCTGTTAGGACTAACATCTTGAGTTTTATGTGCATATTAATAGCTCCTTGCCTGTGGCACAGCTCTTCTCCCAAAACTGACGTGTCACCTATTGAATGACAGGATCGCAGCAGATGTAGTGAGCGGATAAAATGTCCAAGGAAGAAAAGCTCTGGAGCCTGTAGGCAGTGATTCCTTTTGCTGCCTATGCCCACCATGGCTGTATTCCCCCTGCCTTCTCAGTTTTTCGAGGAGCCTATGGTCTGTGCTTACTGTTAATCTTCACAGAATATTCTTGCTTGAAATGTGACACAACATAAGCACATTATTCACTTTTTTCCTAACATTGTACAGTAGAGCTGAGGGATTCAGATGCTTGCCTGTCAAAGATGAGCAAGTGGTTGTTTTCCCCTGCCCCATCTGCAGTCAGACGTAAGGGGGAGCTGTGTGAAGTAAGGATAAATGATGTCTGAGATTGCTCTTTTGACACCAGTATCCATCTCTGGCATGAAAGATTGAAAATCCCTGTGTAAAAGGGAACTCGTCTGATGTGAGTAAGCAAGCATGGGATTCCTGAGTTGCAGATAATTCTGCTGGTAAGCGTAGCTTGTCTGAACAACAGTAGAATATAAAAATCAAGCTGCTGCTGCTGCTTGGTATTTATTTGCTTACTTTTTATTTTGAGTAGCAGGGAAACTAAATCACTTTTCTGCTTGAGAGGGGCATTAAGAATAGAGGAATGAACTTGATGTGAGAAGATACTCTAGTAAGAAAGATTTTGGCCTAGGGTAGATTAAGCAAAATAGGAGGAGGAAGAGTTTGTTCTCTTTCTAGTGTTTGGAAGAGTTAAAGAACAAAGTTCAAATGGCAGTTTTGGTAGTAGATTCCTGAAAGATGAAATTGCCAACTAGGAGCAATGTTGTTCTGAAAAATCCTGACAGCAGCAGACATATGTTTGAAAACCCAACCTGCTCCTAACAAGTACTTTGGAGATGTGTTTATCAGGATGGTAGCTTCAGAATTTTATCTGGATTTTCTGTGATGCCGACCGTCAAATTTTATTCTCTTGCTGTTGAGGATCAGTTTTTATGCTTTCATTGAAATGTATAAAAATGAGAATTGAAGTTGCAAGTGACTTTGGCTTGTATTTTAATTCAGATATGTAAATGTGCATATATTAACATGCACTGACATCTATTTGTGTTTGTTATGCAGGTTATGGGAAACTGGTTGGAAACAACGCTACTATAAAAACAAATTTGATGTTGATGCATCTGATGAGAAATTCCGTCGTAAAGTTGTACAGTCCTATGTGGAAGGACTTTGCTGGGTTCTCAGATATTATTATCAGGTACTTAAAAATTTCTTCTCTGAAACTTCAGTTTTCTTTTGTGTCGGCACCCTATTTCTTTTCAGGAAATAATAATTATCCATTGCTCATTTCTGATAAACAGTACTTTTTTTGAAGATCTATAATAAGGGGGTACCCATTCTATTTGACACTCAAGATTTGAATGCAGTTTTTGTTTCTCACATACAGTAATGGCGCTTGTTAGTTTATTAAGGACTGATGCGTATTTTTCCTTTGCAATACATAGCCATGTGTGGTGAAATTACAGATGACTAAATGGGTGAACAAAGGACAAAGCCTGTGAAATGCTAGTAAGAATTTGAAAGAAACAGAGTTGTCAGTCTCCTCCATAGATTGTAATGATGTTCTGTGAAGTGTATTGTGATTGAAGTAATCTGTATCTGATTTAAATCTTTTGATAATTGAGATGTCAGATTGGCAAGAGATTAGTTAGACATATTGGGGTTTGTTGCGCTGATGGTTAATAACTAGCTTCGTGCCCTGAAGACAAAGTAAGTTATATTTTGTGTGTGACCTGGGAACAGAATGTGCTTGAGCCAATGAAGTTTATCTGTCTCAGTAGGGCTTTGTAGCTTGAACACAGTGCCATATTGACAAAACTGCACATTTTTCATAGGTGGCTCACACCTGTCCGACTTAGAGCGTGGGCAGGACAAATACCTCACATGCCTGCAAAAAGCTACGCAGTCTTAAAGTTAGTTTATTTTAATGTGTACCCCTTTCCACCCCCCCAACCTTGGAACAAAAAGAGTTGTGTTCCCTTCCTTCCACTGTACGAATTAGTTGAGTTTGGCTCCGACTTGCATGTTATGGTGGATGAAAATCCTAGAGTTTAAGATTTGCAAGTCTGTTGCAGTTGATCTGCAGGAGAGCTGAGCTCTCCACATCCTCAAGTAGCTCCTTTTGCAAAGGACAAATGTCACCTGGACACCTTTATAGGTGGAAATTCCCATGATCCTGTGTGTAGTTCAGGTCTGCTGAAAGCAAACCGTGTTCCTGTTAACTGTGGCAAGATATATTCCTAGAACTCTGTATGTGCCCATATGTCTCCGAAGTGTATAAGTGAATCTTCAGATTAGCTGTAGGTGTCTACTTGCTGGTAAACTGTCAGTGTGACCTTCAGTGATGCAGTAATACAAAACCACTGCAAAAGGCAGTCTGGATTTCGAGGGAAACTTAAGGGCTTAGAGGAAGGGAGTATATGGCAAAACTGAGATAATATTTATGAGGTGACCAAAATATTTATACTCATTCGAAGATTGTAAAATTAAGTTTGTTTTATTCAAAGAAATGTGCATGGAGTGTGCATTCATTGTTTTGTGATCAGTGGCGATGGCCTTGTGCAGACATCATTGTGTGCTTTTATAACTGTTCAAACCAGGGTTGCGTTTGCATGTATGCTGTTAAGAGATTTGTGGTTCTAAATGTATAGGAGCTGGAAGACAGCCATATACCAAACTTAAAACAATATGGGCAAGTCCCTATGCAACACTCACTAGTTTAGCTTGTAAAAACAGTTTAGTTATTGAGGTATATGTAGGTGACTCCTTGTCCTTCAGAGTTAGTAGACGTTCTGGTTGAAGTGACTGATGTATATAGAAGTGATAGGTGATTACAAGTTGCAAAGAAAATAAATTGATGAGGTTGACAACTTCAGACTTTAGGCAGGACCATAGTGCTCTCAAGAAAATTGAGGAGTGCAGTAAGACCTCAAGGAAAAGTGACTGTACAGAAAACATTTTCTGGTTTAGAAATGTTCCAAAGGAAAACTTAATGAAAGTACACAAATGTTTAGGGCTTTGTTTTTGCCGTTTGGCTTCATATTCAGACTACTCGAAAAGAAGGCAAGTCTGTCTCTAGGCCTTACAAAAATTATATTGCAGACTTAGAATAGTACAGCAATGAGATGCTTGCAAGTACAAACAGCAGTACATGCATAACAGAACTATGTGTAGGCAAGGTACTGTAACCTGCTATACATGGACAGTCTGTTGTATCGGTATGGAGCGGCAGTCAAATCACTTTCTGCCCCTATGGAAGTTAGATTAGGAAGCTGTTGAACTGGGGGAATTTCAAAATAGGTTTGCTTGAGGGTTTTTGTTTGGGGTTTGTTTTTTTTTTTTTTTTTTTTACCATAATAA
>VFFE01007661.1:453775-483784 GCA_008921705.1 Burhinus oedicnemus | reverse complement strand
AAAAAAAAAAAAAAGAAAGCAATCCACCTGGCTTTTGAAACATACTGAAACCATCTGAAGAACTGCATCTAATAATTATAGTCTCTGTAATTTTATACCAAAAATATCACTGGAGGAGCCTCATTGACATTTACTTATTCAGAACTGGAAGTCAAAATAGTAGGCTTTTGTTTCAAGTGGTACTGCTAAGAAAAATAGCTGAGGAGGTGAAAACTTGACTTAGACCTTCTAGAGCCATGTTTCCTTTACAAAGTGCATTGTGTTCTGATGTGTTTTGAATTTACTTTATTTTCTCCTTTTTGAGGATTATTTTGCCTCTTTCAAGTGAATGCACTTCATATTTCCCAATATTCAAGACAGAAGAATAAGAGGGGGAAAGCAAAATGTTACTCAAAGTGTGTATTAGTGCTTATACTGAATAGAAAAGTAACAGTTAAAACCAGAATACTTTTCAACCTGCAACAAATATTGTTCACATTTTCACACCTTGTAGAGTGTATCATATCAGGGTTCTTTGGTCCCTTGTATTCCCAAGTTGGTGGTGCGATTTTGCATTGCAAAACAGTAGTGCAAACCGCATGCTGCCAGGAAGATACTTCTGTTCCTATTGAGACCTCTGTAACGGCTTTCTGACTGGTACGGTTCTGCCGTTTATACAATTACAAAGAACTTGGAAATTCCCGCTCTGTATCATCTGTGCGTATTTCCCTGTTCGAGATGTGGTAGCAACTCTACACAAGTTGAAAATGTGTCCAGTTGTTACAGGCTCCTCAGCTTAGTCCCAGGGACTGGTTCACTGTATGGATAGACTGTGATTTCCTACTCTGCAAGAAATTTTTTGTGCTCGGTTTTACTGGACTTTGTGCACATGCTCGTGTGTTGTTTCTTTTTTTCTGGAGGGGGAGGAATAAGGCATGAGGTGTGTTACACTGTCCTGAAGCTAAGGTTAAGATTCTGCTGTAAGGTCTTTTGTGTCGTTATGGTGCTAGGTCCTGTCTCTTTGGCTGTCTCCCTTAGTGACTCAAACCTAGCACATAGCAAGAGTACTTTGGCATAGAAGTCTATCTGCTGTTCTGTGCTGCCGAGGAAATGCCCGAGGTCTCCATTCACTGTCCAGTGAACTCACTCGCTCTAGTCTGGCTATGAAAAGTTAAGTCCCAACCTGAAGTCCAGAGTACCTTTAGAGGCAAGAGCTCTTTCTTTTCTAATCGTGGGGACTCCTCTTTCTCCTGGTTGATGCTGGGCTAAATTTTGTCATCTTTAGTGACTGGGCTACGTGATTATTAGGTTTTTCTCTTTTCTGATTTGTCTGATTTTGTTTCTCTGTCCTAGGGCTGTGCATCATGGAACTGGTATTACCCTTTTCACTATGCTCCATTTGCTTCTGACTTTGAGGGTATTGCAGACATGCCTTCAGATTTTGAGAAAGGCTCAAAACCGGTAGGGCATCTTTACTTACTTATTTATGATTTAACAGCTCATTAGAAGTGGCCTACATCTGCTTGTTTAATTTCAACAGTTCAAGCCCCTTGAACAACTTATGGGTGTATTTCCAGCTGCAAGTGGAAATTTTCTGCCACCAACATGGAGGAAGCTCATGACAGATCCAGTAAGAATCCTTGTATTCCTCTCTGTAAGGTTATGTCATCTTGCAGTTGTGTGAGCATGACTTGCTGCTGCTTACTTCAAGCAGAAAAATAATGAGGACCAGGAGGGAACGTTTTTGGTAGGTTGCAGAGATTCTTCAAAGATCCTTAAAACTGATTCTTTCAATTCAAATATTTTGATGAAAAAAAATTATTTCCTGTCTCTTACACTGTAGTAAGATTGTTTACTTTCTTAAAAAAACCTTGCAAAACTTAACTGGGGAGCAGAGATCTTAACCTAGTTATCTGGAATTATTCTATCCTGCTTAATTTCTTGTTTTGATACTCTAAGTAATGGAAGTGCCCTACCACACTTCGTGTTTAAATGGCACTTATTAAAAGATGCTTCTAGTGGTCAAAGTTCTGTGCACCCTCCTTAGGTTTGTGTTTGCTCTCCCTCTGCAAAGTACAGTACTAGATGGCATTCTGAATCAATTTCGTAATTGGCTTTAATGATTTTTTATTTTATTTTCTCAAATACAGGAATCAAGCATAATTGACTTCTACCCTGAAGATTTTGCTATTGATTTAAATGGGAAGAAATACGCTTGGCAAGGTGAAATTTCAACTGTCTTTTTTCTGAGCTATAGTATACTGACCTTAGTCTTAAGAATCTATGTAAAAACAGGAAGAAAATGGAAAATTATCTTAGCGAAATAATGACGCAGCAATACACACAGGTAGCTTGCATTGCTTGGTGTGGGGGAGAAGTATTTTGCAGCAGGTATATTTTTGAAAAGAAATTGGTATGAAGAACAAATTATGATTCAGTAACTGATTTAGGATTGACAATGATTATTAGTAATTTCAGCAGTCACTCTAGATTTGTTAATTTGTCCTGAACTAGATTAATCTTTTTTCTATTTTTATCAGCCTTACTGTGTAATTGTCTTTTGTCTCCTTTGCATTTAATTAATGGATCTTGTTCTGTTCAATCAGTGGCTCATTAGTACCTTGTGAAAAATGCTTTGGGGAATATAGAAATATTTGGATGCATACAAAGAATGAAAAAACAGCTACAGTATTTAATGCAGCTTCTTCTTTCTTTAGAGAGTATTAATTTTAAAGGTCTGCGAAATTTTGTGGCTGGTCACATTATTCAGCCAATATTGTAATATTTCAATTGTAGGTATAAATAATTATTTGGGCGCAAAATGAAACAAATGAAATTCCATCTGAGCATAACAAAGCTCGTTTTTACTCTGAGGGTGGTCAGACACTGGAACACATTGCCCAGAGAGACTGTGGAGTCTCCATCCTTGGAGATATTCCAAACCCAGCTGGACATGGTCCTGGGCGACATGGTCCTGGGCAACCTGCTTGGGGCAACCTGAGCAGCCCACGACTATGCTGGAGCAGAGAGGGTGGACTAGATGATCTCCAGAGGTTCCTGCTGATGTCAGAAGTTCTGCGATTCTTCCCCCAAGGCAGCTCACCTATGTTTTGAAATAGCCACAGTTAGACACTCGAGTATCTTACTCAGGACAGTGTTCCAGAAATCAAAGAGAATATTCCAAGGTATTATGAGACGTTGCATAGCAGGTTTTCCCTCTGTAACTTGAAGCCCTTTCTTACTCCTGTTGTAATTCTGGCAACTTTCTTTAGTCTTTTTGTCCAGTTATCAAATCTATAGTCTAAAGCAGTTATGTTTTAAGTAGCTCCCACATGCTTTCAGGAGCCTGTAACGTTACTTTGGATTCATTTACTGCTTAATTGCGTTATAAGGTCTTTGTTCTGGATTAACATCTGGAATTCTCATCTTTAAAAGGCAGTTGTGAAACAAGAAATATTTCCCAAGCTGGAAGTACAGACTATCTCTGTTAAAAAGCATCTAGTATACCTTGTCCTTACCGCATCTAGTATACCTGAGATCTGCCTGCTGGTAGAACTGGTACAGGCACAAATATGAAACTATAAATATCAGTTTAGTAGAAAGCCTTTGCTGTCATCTTGGTCAGGAAAAGCTCCAGTGTTCACGGTAAGGGAAATAAAAACTGAAGTAATTACTCCAGATTCCAACCGATAATAAGGGTGACAGAAGTAAATCTTTGCAGAATTTCTTAGTGCTTTTTTGGATTTTATAATAGAATAAAATAGAAGGAAACGTATACTGGAGCATACCATGGAAGGCTATTCTCCAGCTTCATCCAGTATGATTGAGTGGACTCTGAGATGTGCTGCTTAGTGAGGGATTTTGATCCTGAGAAGACCCTCCATGTTATCTCGGAGAAAAATTAATAGCTGGTATGAATGGTCCCTAATGCATAACACCTGTATCACCTCGTCACTGAACTTGGAGTGATTTCTTCCATTGTTTTCTCTTAATAAATTAATTTGAATAAAGTAGCATTGAGTTCTGTCAGGGGACGAATGATGACTGTGTTACTGAGCTCATCTTGCTCCTAAATGAGGCAGGTGTGGGTAGGGGTTATTGCTTCCCAGTGCCTACCCAGGACTGGGGAGCTAAACTATTTTTCTCTAAACAGCCTGCAGGGTCACAACCTCTGAAAATGCAGGGTTTTCTTTTCTGTGACTGATGCAACAGTTATTTCTTGGGTAAAGAATCTATTGGAGTTTTCCATGCTAGTGTCTCTTTTTTGTTTGTGGTTTTGTTTTGGTTTTTTTTTTCCAAAAAGTGTGGGGGGAAAAAAAATTATTTGGCTTTACTAGGTGTTGCGTTACTGCCGTTTGTTGATGAGCGACGCCTTAGAGCTGCCCTGGAAGAAGTCTACCCTGACCTCACTCCTGAAGAAAGTAAGAATTGTGGTATTTTGTTACAACTTGTTATTACTGCTGGTTTTCACCCTAAATGAGCAAGGTATAATAGACGTTTGGTTGGATTGAATTATGGCAGGCTGTAGCCTCTTCTTCATGGATGGTGCTGGTAATTAGAATGATCCTTGATGCATTTGTTTTTGTAGCTTTCGCTGACTTTTCTTTTACTCAAGTAGACCTGCATAAGACTTAACTTGAAAATGAGATAGCAGCTTAATCGTATGAAAAGCTTCTACCAGTATACACCGTCAGAGTACTTGTTAGATGAATATGCTGCAATCAAAAGAAGAAACTGTTTCCATGGTTAGCGTTGATGGCAAAACTTGATAGGTATATTGGCTGTTCTGACCAGTAGGCTGGCTGTGTCCAGTTACGATTTGTGAAGCTTCGTGTTCAGCCTATGTAGGCAAATGGGTGTGTTATTTCCTCCATTGTACAAAAATAATAGCTGGTTCTTGTAAGTAAACTGCATGGAAGGTGTGTGGGTTTTGAGGGGTTTTGGTTTGTTTTTTAGTTTGTTTTTTTTTTTTTTTTCCACCCAGCCTGTCTGTATCTTCAACATTACTTTATTCTAAATTCAACATTCCTCCCAATGAACACAAGATTCCCGTTGTTCTACTGTCTGCCAACTACCCTTGTGACCAGAGACATCCTGTTCTGGGCAGAGACACTGTCTTTCCAACACTCTCAAGGAGTGTTCAAAGCTTACTCCTAAATCACAATGAAGCTTTTCTTTTGTGGAGATGTCAACAGGATGGTGTGCTGGTCCACTGTACTCCTTCCTTCCCTCTTTGCTCTGAACTCTTATCCCATTGTCTTTATCTTTTCTAGGCAGAAGAAATAGCCTTGGTGGTGATGTTCTCTTTGTTGGAAAACACCATCCACTTTGTGACTTTATTGTAGAACAGTACAAGACCAAAAATACAGAGGTAGGTTATACTTGTTCTTAAGGGATTGTGTAAATGGTGAGGGTGGAGGTATAATAAATAAAGTCCTTCAGCTTTCCGCTTCAGCTGAAAGATTATTTTTTCCGTAGGCAGTTGATATGCCCCCAGAACTGTGCCATGGAATCCAGGGAAAGCTTACACTGAATGAAAATGCCGTTCTTCCAGATCAGTGAGTATGGCTTTTGGTATGGGTTATTTGATGCTAAAGGACATTTCCTTCAGTTATGTCTGCATTTCAGTAAAAATACCTTTGTGCCCACAACAAGAAACCTAAAACTCCTGACAGGGCAGTGTATTTAGTTCCGATGCTAAACATGTTTTCCACTAGGTTTCGTAGTAGGTGCGTATTATCAGCAGCATATGTAGAAAAACAAACAAGTAAAACTTACATTCTATGATCCTATCTTTTTTATTTCAGAACTGGGCTTTTAAAGTAGCATCAGAAATCTTTAAAGCGCTCTAATGTGTGTGTTTAATTTCTGATGAATCTTATTTTGTGTTTATCATTTCATCTATGGAAGACTGATTTTTATGTATTTAGTAATGTTTGAACTTTAATAGATAAACAGGGCTTGTATAATAAAAGTAGTAGTGATCAGTGGCCTTATTCAGTAAGGTCATGTTGTTTTGCCATCTTTGCTTTTCGATGAATGTTAATTTAATGCAGTCTGATGTAACTTCCAATAGTGCGTGCTGTTTAAAAAAACAAACAAACAAAAAAACCAACTCTGCTTTTCATATGCTAATCTTAATTGCATTAAAGAAAAATGCAGATAGAGATATATTACGTATATTTTGCCATTTTCCATTTAGGCTACAGCACTAAATTCAGGACTGTTACCAGCTATACATACCAAAACTGCTAATATTTTTTGTTTTCTAGATAATGCATTTAGTTTGAGAAGTTATCAGTGCAATCTTCACATTGTAGGATATGTATTCATTTATGTAACTTTGCTTAGAGGCATAAGCAGGTGTTCAGTAACTCATTTGCATTAAATGCGCAAACACTCCTGTTTGGTTGGACAGATAATGTGTCCTAGGTCACACTCACTAATATACATTTCTCTATTCTTGTCATGGCTTGTGAAGAATATGAGCAAGTCAGAGCTGTTCTTGGAGGGAATAGCAGTGCAGGAAAAAACACTCTTCTGGTATTGTCTTCCTTAGATAGGGCATGAGAAATGGGTATTTTTTTACCTAGAGAAATAGTTTGCTAGGAATTCTGTGAAGATGAGCAGACATTTATATTGCCACTTCAAAATAAGTCTTCCTTTGCTAAAAAGATTTGGATCAAATTCAGCCAGCATGTGTACAATTTGTGCCCTCTGTGTGTAACATGGGTCTGTGACAGTTATGTGCAGTAGAGTGAACAAAGAAATCTGGTTTCTGACTGATAAGAGTAATTTTCTCAAGCGTGTTGTTTGTCTGCTTGAATTGAAGGGGTAAAGTTTTCTGGAGGAAAGAAGGAAAGGGTTAAGATGCAACTGCATGTCAGCCTATTAAATCGCAGTTAGAAAGGAGACTCTTTAAGTGCTGTGTACAACAGCTGCTACTTTTTTTTTTTTTTTTAATTTTTTTACTTCAAAGCCTTTGTCTTCCTAGTGAAGCAGGTTTGTGTCTTCGTGGTGCTGCGTGTGTATCTGTCTCTCTGGTCTTTTCCTGCCCTCTTAGAACATGTTGGCTTGTTATAATCAAACCCTAGCAGTACAGGGAGGTTTCCAAGGAGTGCAATAGTAGTAAGGCTTGTAAACAGGCTGTTGGGCAGCGGGAAGTGTGTGAACGCACTGTTAGACACTAGAGAATCCACCCAGATCAGCGGCAAAAGTAGTAACGTTAAGAAATAAGGATCAAGTAATTCCATTGGTTATAGAAGTATTTGATTTAGGGGAAAGGCAACTTAATTTTGAAGTCCCTTTTATGTGTCACAGGAGCGGTAGCAACAGAGACAGTGGAGCAAATGGTGAGAAATGTGTTACATGACGTTTTGACAGGTTTTCCTCTTTACCAGGACAGTGGAGTCTCCTGTTCCAATGCTGCGTGATCTTGCACAAAATTCTGCAGTCAGGTAAGTAAACTCTGCGGTTTAATGCAATGGCGTACAAAATACAGCAATCAAACTCATTTTATTCTGGTGTTTTGTGGTGTTGAATTTGCAACAGAATCCATCTCTTAATAAAATTGAAGCATTAAATGTTTCTGGGTTTCTGTGAGAATTGAATCCAAGATACTATGTTGTAACACAGCCGGCTTGGGTTAGGGTGGTTAAGCAGAGTGTGCGTAGTGGCATGCCCTGCAGGGATGTCCAAAATAGTCATTTCTCAGTGCATCAAACCCAGTGTGTTTCATCCATTCAGAAATACCTTATCTTTCTTGCTGTTGCTTTTCTGTTCGCTCTCTGTTGGGACTTCTGGGTCTTTGGCAAGCAAAGAGCAACACCTACAGAACCTGATAGTCTGTGTCAAGCCTTTTAAATTAAAGAAAACCAAACGTTCATGAGAGCAAGCCTCTCAGACAGAATTGGGTATTGATTAAAAGCCCTCCAGCTCTTGATTTTTGCCTCTTGGATTTTTATCCATTTTTATTCCTAGCAACTCCCAGAGGATGCCTGAGAATATAAGCTTCATGTCTTTAAGAAGTAAAGGAGTAGTACAAACTTTGCCTGAATGTGATGTTTGGGAGAATAATAAGAAACATTGTAATGAATAAAAAACAATGCAGAGTTTCCATGAGTAAATCTTGTGGGCGCAGAAGATTTTAATTATTGTTGCACTTGACTGCAAATTTCTGTAGATTTAGTGTGTTGTATGTCATTCTCACTTAATTTGGCACAGTATAATAGGTATGTAATGCTTGAGCCTGTAACCTTTCACTTCTTGAGCCACATAAGATACTTAAGACACTGAAAATCACTTGTGGTCCGTCTGCATAATTTTTTCCTCCAAGGAGGCATAACTTGGGTCAGCTAGAACAACAGTAATAAATGCTAAGTTGTGGCTTGTCAGGATATTGTGGAAAGGATGTTTTGAAATGGGGATTTAGTTACTTTGAGTGATGAGTTAAAGGTAGTTTTTGGCTTTCCATCTGCCACTGTCAGGAGGTTCGAATTGTTTTACGCTTCTGTCCATTTCTCTATTGCAAGGATTTTTCTTCCTGTCTTTTGAGATGGTATGAGCAGTCATGATTCTGCTCTTCAGTTCTTGTGACTTTGGCTGAATTTTCCAAGGGATCATTATTCTCTTTCCTTTTGAGTCTCATTCCTTCTGTGTGCTGAAAAACAGATGTATTTCAGCTGGAAGATTGAGATTATTCTGCTTAATTGTTTGCTTTTATCTTTCTTGGCATCCCAAGCATTCTTCTGTATCAAATGGTAGGTAGTGAGAGAACAGGAAGCAGGCTGGTGCTGTGTACTTCAAATACGTTCCTAGTGGGACCTACCTGAGACCTGGATATTTACACCAGGAGACTGGAATTGCTAGGAGTGTGGATTAATTTTCCTAGAGCAAACCCAAACTGCTATATAATGCATTATACCGGCAGAAATCAAGCTTTCTGCCACTTTTTGTTCTATTACTATTTAGGTTGTCTAATTCTAGACAGCTCAAAATGCAGGGTCTGCAAGATGTCACTGAAAATAGGTGTATATCCTTCCATGAGAACTGCATGCAACTGCAAAGCCGCCTTTCAGGATAAAAACTCCCTGGCCCAGGAAATCCCACTTCTAAGTTTTGTACACTTCTGACTAGACTGCACAGCAAGCTGATATCCTTCCTGTCTGTACTGTGGCAGCCTTTGAACTTAATCAAGTACAATCAGTGCTTTGAGTAGAGGATTTGTACTCAAGGGTCTGCAGAAGATATTTTCATTACCATGCATAGGACTAATGTCTAGAAAACAGTTAAACTTCTTTTGGGCTGGGTATTGATACAGGGAAGGAGAGATCAGCCTGTGGAAAATAAATGAGAGATCCAAGTCCAATATAGTCAGTATATCCATGTGCAAGAAATGCACTTTGCAGTTTAAGTTGTGGATTCTTGAATCTTATCTTTTCTGTATTGTACATCACTGTTAATAAAGCAGCAATTACTTTTTAATCTTGCTTGTGTGAATTATCAAGTAAACTTAATCCTCAAATACCTTCTCCTAGTATCTCTTTCAAAGATCCACAATTTGATGAAGACTTCGTTTTCAAGGCTATAGTGTTACCTGGTGCAAAGTAAGTATCAGTTGTCAATTTTCAAGTAAATCCGTTTTCTTTCATTAATCTGAGTATTTCCTCTGATGAGTATTCATGGCACTATTTTTAATGTTAAGGAAACCTGCTCCAGTTCTGAAGCCAGGAGACTGGGAAAAAACCAACAATGATGGCAGGCCTTGGAGACCACAGCTTGGTTTTAACCGAGACAGAAAACCAGTCCATTTGGACCAGTCGGCATTTAGAACTTTAGGGTAAGACTGGCAGCATTGTTACTGACTGTCTTGCTGCGATGACTATACTCATTTATTGCTTTTTTTTTTTTTTTGGTTAAAAAAAAAACCAAAAACCTCCAAACAAAACAAAAAAACCCAAAGGGTTTTTGGGGTGGACTGTCAGAGAGTTTAGCTGCTGGTGTTCCATGTTGGAAACTTTGGCATCTGATATTTAAATTCTGTATAGATGAAAGCTGTATATTACCATAGTTTTGCAGTAATGCCTTGCATTCTTGATTTGGGGGGAGGTTCTACTAAGTATTTCTAATTAGCTTTCCCACTGTGGTTTTTTTTTTTTTTTCAACTTGTTTAGTGGTCACTTGTTTGATGTACAGAAGGTACCGTGAGAATATTGCACACAAGTGATAATTAAGGCTATTATGAAGACAGGAATGTCTTTTATGCTTTTAAAAAAGAATAAGTTTTAAGAACCTGTGTATGAAGCATGTGGTACACCATATAGTCCATTTGATTATCACTTTTCAAGACATTGCCACAGTCAGTTTTTATTAGTTCTCCAAAAGTCCAAGCAAGTTTCTCAGGTGCTGCAGTGTAGTACGAGAATGCTTCTGAGTGCAGCATGAGAGAATGAGCTGGCATTAAGTATTACAGATAAAATGAAGAGTTTTTCCTTACAGGGGAGAGCAAGGAGCCATATGTTTATCAGAGCCAGAAAAGAGAATGTTTTAAAGGAGATTGTATTACTAGCAAATAAAAGTAAACTCTGTGAGCACTGAACATGAGTGTCTCTTTAGGAAGAGAAAATATTTTCTTCTTCATCTTACGTCTCTGGAGGAGCTGGAAGAAGAAAAAGCAACACCCTTCCCTCCATTCGTGTGTTGGAAAGCATAATGGTTCCAGTGCTACACTTGGAACCATCTTCTGTTCTTCCATGTCATAGTTATAAAAAAAAAAAAAAAAAAAAAAAGTATAGCTATGTTACTGATCACATACGGTGTCTCGTTAAATTGCTTTCCAGGGTGGCAGACACTACGAGCATCAAAGTCTTAATGTGAATGTAGTTCTGCACAGGAAAAACAGCAAAGGCCTGGCAAACATTGGCACACCAATATTTTTAGGTCCCGCATCTCTATCAACTCTCACTTCTTGGGAAATGCGACAGAAGTTCAGTTTTATTGAACTCTTAGACAATTTGCAGGAAATACAAGGGTTTTTTTCTGCTTATTGTGGCTTGCTATAGAAACGTCAGAATTTTTGCTAGGATCAGCTCACAAAGCATGTGCTTTGTTCATGGTGTGCCTGGGACCCTGATCTGTAAGCGAGTCATTGCATTCTGCTTGTGCACATCTCCACTGACCCACTGGAGAGAGCTGGGGTGTTTGATGGGCTGGGTAGCAGCTGTGCTGTAAAATGGCATTCATATTCTTTTTCCTTTCCATTTCTTACACATAATAGCCATACGATGCCAAGGGAAAGAGGGATGCCAGGAATGTATGCCAATGCAGTACCTCTTGGAACTTACGGGAGCCCATACGCCAGGCCACTTCTGAGTGGGCAGCAGCAGATTCCTAAATTGTTGTCAAGTAAGTGGGTTCTGCTTTCTGCATTTCAGAGTTTGAAAAATAATACGATTTCATTTTGGTCTGTTGCATTATTACAAATAAAAAGTGGATTCAGGCATCCATCTTCATTAACCTTGTGTTGCTCTTCCTTTATGGAATTGCTGTAGTGAAATGTACTAAAAAGTAATTATGTGCTTGTAAGTGGGATCCCATTTTGAATACTGTGCCCAGTATTCAAGTGCAATAGGAAAAATAGAACTTTGTCTACTAAGGGTTCCTAGTGTCTGTTACCCAGAACGTATTCAGTATGTGGCTGAATATCAACATCACCAGCATCACCAGACTTAGTAGAAGCTTGGTGCTTTGTGTCTGAAGAGAATGACAAGAGGAGGATGCTGGTCATGGAAAATAACTAATGCACAAGGCGTGGTGGCAGATGAGGAGAGACTGTAGGACTGACAGAAGAGCTGTGGTTGGTGCCGAGATGCCAGACTGAACTGAAATTGCTAATTCACAATCCTGTATTGGCTTCTCCTGCCTGCAGTAGGTGTTGCAACTTCTGCCAAAGAGGTGGTAGGAGGTGGTCAGGAGGTGAGGGATGCCACTGCTCTTGGCTTGGTGAACAGGTGGGTCACTGGAAGTGGTAAGAAAAATCCTGTGTGACCTAAAGTGGAGTTCTTCATCATGGGAAGGAATTGCCTGTATGAAGGGCTCCCAAAAAGGATGCTAGAGTCCTGTCTCTCCACCTGTGATCAGGAGCTGCATTTCTGTAATGGTGGGATTGTGACAGGAGGAAACGTGGCTAAACTGCCTGAAAAGGTGCTTTAAAGTAAGAAGTTCTCACTGTTCAGCTGAATTATTATGCAAGTGTTTGAAGTTTAAACAGCTGACACAGATAAAATTTGAGCTCCAACATTTTGTCACATATAGAAGACCAGGTTATTGCACAGTGAAGCTGTCAGCCTTTTCGTACTTGACTGGCATTTTTGTTGCATATGAAACAGCAAATAATACCGATGGCACTCTGAATTAAACTTATTGTCTAGTCCCAAAGTAGATAAGTGTAGTTGAGTAGTGGGTGCAGAAGCTTTGGAATCAGATTGGTTTAAGTGGAGAGACAGATTGAACGTGAGAGCCTGGAGCTCTTAACTTTGATTAAAGGAAAGCAAGCGTTTTTTTAAACAAACAAGAAATACGATCTAAAAAGAAGAGTGTGGGGAATGGGTAAGCAGAACTACCAGACAGGCATCACATTTTTGTATTAATCTTCAGAAAGAGAAAGTCTGCATGGTTTTGGGGAGAGAGAAAGTATTCGTGAGCCCATCAGTCCCTATACTGCTGTTCAAGTCTTCTGAAGCTCGAGTCTTGACGCTTTGTGGGAAATACTTATTTCAAAGCAGTTTTCTCTGCCTTATGTACATGGAGCTGATCTTGCCAATTAGATACTTAGAAAGCTTTTGTCCTCATGGCATCTGAGCACCTAGTGTTGTATAGGAAGCACTCCACATGCAAAAATATGCCCCAATGCCATCATTGTTTCAAATTGAGGAGGCTTGAATCTGCTGATTGATATGAAATCCCAGTCCATCTATTGGCCTCAGAAAAACTGGTGGCTTTCTTTCACACGTTCCTTCCTCCCCTCATCTTCTGCCCCTTTCTCACCCTCAAATTGCCTCAGGCATCCCTAGTTGCTGTTCTGCAGGTGTGCCTGGCAAATCTGAAAGCGTGGCTTTTCCCCACACACACACTTACTTTCTTTCTTTCTTTTGTTCTCTCCTTGTGCCACTTTCCTTAATGCTACTTTTTCCATTAGGCAGAGGTTGATCTCGTGCTTTCCTGTTCATGCAACAAAAAGAGGTGCCAGGTCAACCTGCTGGTCTCTCTAGCCACTGCTGAGGTGTGCTGCTTTGCACGCCACCGGCAGTAGTCGTCCAAAGGCATTTTCACAAAGCAGGGGTTGTGTGCCTGCCATTGCTCTCCAGGACGCTTCATCCCAGAGTCAAGAAGCTGGTTCCTGGCACTCTCTGGTTTTGTGGGAGACTGCAGTGCAACATGCTGCAAATGTATTCTTTATCAGTTAATTTTGTTGTGTTTCTCTTCTTCTTCTACTAACGATCGCAAGCTTAGTCTTAAAATCTAATTAACTTCTGATTTAAACTGATGGCAATGTGAAGTCCTTACAACTAACTACAGCAGCGGTTGACTTAATCAATGCCAAGTGGCCACATGTGTCTTAACTTCCCTTTTACAAGGCAAAAGGGTTAAACGTTTGCTTAAACGTTTGTTAGAAAAATATGTCCAAGTGTCATAGCCCAAAATTTCTGCTGAAATCAGTCTTTCTGACATTCACACTGAAGGATGGTTTTGCAAATGGGACCACACCCAGACACCGTAACACATCCTGGATTATGGATTGTGTGGGTTGAGTGTGAAGCTAACCTGTCCAGATGGGAGTGTGTCAGCAATGCTCTGAACCTCACTGCAGTAGGTAGTGGCCATCTTATTGAACAGGACCAGTCTGCATGGGCAATGCATTTGCTCTGATGGAAATTTGTCATCAGAATTGAGCATGTGGACCAGTTTCACCCAGACAATGTTCTGTCCAGGAGTACCGAAAGGTGTTCCTAGATCTGACAGCACAGCTGTCTTCTTGCCATTTGCAGTCACCCCCTTCCGTTCAAGCACAAATGTCTCTGTCAAAGCATGGATATCTTCAACTAGAAAATCAAATCAGAAGGAATGGGAAGGCGTATGCTGAGTTTTCTCAATGAGGCAGGTTATCTCTTGTGTCAGTCGTGTTCATCAGCTATGTAATTGTGAGAGAACAGCTGTATGTTGTGGCATAATTGGATTGGGAAGCATCCAGAACCCACACATTCCTGAAAAACTAGAGCTGATGTGGTTAAAATTCCTACATTTTGAGGGATTGATGCATAGCAACTTTTCATTTTATGTATTATGTTTTTATATGTATGATGAAATAAAATTAGACTCTAGAAGGGCAATGCGGTCAACCAAAGTGCCATCTCTTCCTCAAGAGCCTGCTGTGGGTGTTCCTTACTGTTGTTCTCTGATTTGACTTTGATGTGCCAATTTTCAGTTGATGAATAATTGTCTGTGCTGATAACTTGGAGAGTCAAGTGCAGTATGGCAGTACTCTGTGAATGGCATATTTGGTTTCTGCAGCACAGGATATCTGATTTATGACTTTCATTTCAGTCAGTAAACTTGTCAATTAGCTGCATTTGAAAAGTGATTTTTGATTAGTGCAATCAGTAAACACAAAATCTCGTCTTTGATTGCCACACTGATTAGATAAATTGTTACTTGAGGAGCTGCTAGAGAAGGCAGTTTATTTGGCCTTATAGCTCTAGGAAATGCCTAAGTTTTGAAGACTAAAGAAAATATTGTCACTTCTTCTCCAATTTTGTGCCTTTTTGAAGTGCAATTCACTGCTCCGAGCTTTTTCCCTCAAAGATTGTTCTCTGTCAGATCCATACAAATGAATAGTAATAAGGTGGCTTTAAATGTTTTTATGATGATTTCATTAAACTCTTTCTTAAACTGTTCCCTGGAGCTGCAAAAAGATGTGGTTACAGCAGAAGAGCTGGGTCCTTTCCTTTTCAGAGGGAAAGTAAGTGATTAAATAGGACACCTGTTTTTAACTAGCCCTTAAGCAGGGGTTTGTGTGAATGGGAAATGCTGTACCAGGGCGAGACCAGCATCATCTCACTGGGTTTCTCAGTAGAGCACCGTTTGACCCTGGCAGTGGAATGGAAAATGTGTTAATAAACTTCAATTAAAATGTGAAGTTCTGACCAGGGAAGGTCAGGGAGGTAGAGACTGTATTAGTCTGTATAATTGTCCGGGTACCTGGGGGTCTTGCCTAGCTCAGCCTGCACGGAGAAGGGTGGGGGAAGCATTGCGATTATTCTCTGTGGAATACAGAGGTTTTCTCTGGAAGTTTGTGTCTCCCAGCAAGCAAAAGGAGAACTGAGACAGGCTTAGGAGACCTGCAGGTGTGGTTATGGTGAGAGAACCAAAACCCAGCCCTCAGTGTGACAGCTGCAGATGAAGAACTACAGGTGTTAGTAGCTACAGATGGAGCGGTTTTGTGCATCTGAAAACGTTTCTAGCAGAGCGTGGTTCTGCTATGTTGCAAGCATTTCTGTGGTGCTGGTGTCTGTGGAACTTTGAAATTATTAGAAATAAAAAGTTGTTTTAGGATATTTTTGGATTAAAAGTAGGGGCACTCTTAGGCTTTACCAATTTTTTTATGTTTTGGGGGTTTTTTTAGCAATTTCATCTTTGTACCTTTTTTTTTTTTAAAAAAAAAGCTTCAGTTTAATGTTGTGTCTTAATTGCTTATTTTCCCCAAAGTAGCTGAAGACACCATTATGGGCCAGGGTTTTCTTGTGTTGCGCTAATCTTGTATTCAAAAGCAAACGCATCATCACTAAAGCATGGTGTTCACACAGCCTGTTTATGCATGTAAAAGTCCTTGTAATTCACAGGCTGATCAGTGTAAAAGTGCCACATACCCATCTTTAGTCCTTGTGATGCTTCAGACTGGTTATAGGGTGTATGAAATAACCAGTTACACCTGGTTATAAGCATCAGCTGGTAACAGTATATATGTCTCTGTGTGTGTATGTATGTGTATATGTTGGTTGATGTGTGTGTGTGTGTGTATATATGATGTTTAATAAATAAGTAAAATGCAGCGTGTATCCCTCTGCAGCTCAGGCCGTTGCTGGGCTGGATGAGCTCTGCACAGAGGAGGCCCAGGCAGGAACGGCAGAGCTGCCGGGGATCAGAATTTATTTCCCCTGATGAAACGGTGTTATCTTTGATGGGGGCTGCCCACACCCTCCCCTGCGCGCTCGAGTGCTGCCGTGGAAGGTTTCTGTCCGGGTCAGACCATTACAGCCTGCTGACAATCCAGCCAGAGTTAGGGAGAGGTCCAGATTTTTCCTCTGCCCGGTTTTCTTCCCCTTTTCTTTCAAATTATTGCAAGGCTTTAGTGTACTTGAATATTGCCAGTTTAACAGGGCATTGCTGTCCCATCGCAGTGCATCCATTAGACAGCTGCTGGAACCAGCTGTTGAAATTAGGTCACACTTAAACACCATTGAAAATAATCAAAGGTGTCACTGAAACTGAAGCTTTTGATTGATGCACAATTTGAGTGTTGTGGACTGACTGGGGAGCTATTGATTAGCGGTTTCTTTTATCCTGTTTACTGACCAGTTTATTTAGAAGAACAACAACCATTTAATTGCATGTCCTGTTAAAGCAATGTTGTTACTGCTGCATCTTTGTAAAGAGTTAGTTTGGGTAGAAGAAACAATTGAGAACTGGGTGGTCTTTTTCACTGCTGGGTCTCTGGCCAAGTTTTTACACGAAAAGGTTTAATTCGGTCTGATTACATTATCTAAGAGATCATTAATAGATTTTTATTATATTATCATTATCTAGGTTAACTTCTAAATATATTTTTACTGTCTTTAAATATATCCTAAATATAACTATATATATATAGTTATATATATAGTTTTATATATATATTTCAAAGTGAATAAAGTGGAACTGGTCGCTTTGTTACATGCTCTGGTCATTCTTTTAGTTTGCTTTATAGAATAACTTAGCCTAATCAGAGGGAAACTTGCACATATTTTGAGGATTAAATATTTGTTTCTCACAAACATGGTGTGTTGTGATGATGACAGTGCAGGAGGGGGTGTATATATGTATCTATTTTTTCGTATAGTGTAGTGATGAATGTATTTGTAAGAAATGTAAATGTTAAGTGAAGTCTTCAGTTGTTACGGTAACAGCCGTGGTTTTGCATTTTTAAAAATTCAAGAGAAGATACCCTGAAGTGTCCAAGCACTAATCAACACTAGTTCTAGCAATTAAAATTCATTCTTCTTATAACTTGTCATAATAAAAAAATTAAAATTGCCTTTTATTCTTTAGTACTAAGCTTGCCACTGATGGACATAAGGGCTCTATCAAAATCAGCAACAGTAACCAACGACTTGGTGAAATGTATTTGGTAGTATATCCAGTTTGAGCTTTTCTGTTCGATTTCTTAAAACAAGTTCTTGGGCACGTATAAGTGGAGCATAATTCTTCAAGTATACTTGCTCTTTTTTGTTTTAACATTTTGTTTTACCCTCTAGATCTTAGACCCCAGGAGACTTGGCGAGGTCCTACGCCCTTGTTTCAACAGACACCACAGAGGTAAGGCAAGAGGGATTGAAGTTTTGTAAAATGTGCCCAGGAGGATGTACTTGGTTCTGCCGGGCTTCACAACTTTTTTTCCTTTTTGTTCTGAACTTTGTTGTTTAAATTTGTTT
Organism: Burhinus oedicnemus; assembly: GCA_008921705.1. Classification (NCBI taxonomy): domain Eukaryota; kingdom Metazoa; phylum Chordata; class Aves; order Charadriiformes; family Burhinidae; genus Burhinus; species Burhinus oedicnemus. Next base: position 466,061 of record VFFE01007661.1, on the reverse strand, counting down.
AAATCATGCTGTACAGCAGGTTTTTTTGAGTTAATTAGTGTCCATGATTTATTTATATTTTGTGAGTGCACTACGTGGTGTTCATCCTTTAAAAGCCTTGAGTACTTTGTATTAAAAAAAGAAGGCAAAAACACTTTCCATTAAAACTCAGACTTCAAAATTAACTTTACTGTTGGTGCTTTGGTACCGTTCTTGGTTCTTTGGCCTTTATCTTATTGAAGCTTTTGAGATACTATGAAATTGAACACAGAGAGCTTAAAACTGCATTAGATTTTGGACAGGCTAAACAAATTTCTTTTTAGGAGGGCTGTGGAGCTTAATGAGGCATAACTAATGGTGTTCCACTTTTATCATTTCTGTGCCGCAACCGCAGCATTAGTACAGACTAGCCATTGATTCTTGCTACAAACCTCTTGAAGTCCTAATCAGCTTCTTTGGTACAAGTTTTTCAGGCCTGACAAGCCTATTGTAGGGCAGTGTCACTGTAGGTCAGTAGTTATTAGTTGCCACTGAAAACAGTTTCTTTAACTACTTAAGACTGAACTGAATTAAATGCAGAAGGGACTCAGGGAAGGATTATGGAATCTGCAGTCCAATAAGTGCCATCGAATAGAAGGAATGTGACATGGTTTGATAATAAGGGATGTTTTACATGCGTTCCTTCATTGATAGGTTGTATGTCCTTAAGTCAGATGGACTTTTTAAACTCCAGCGTACCTGTGAAAGCTATGAATAATGATATTTATTTATATTTATGGAGAAATGAGAGCATATGTGAGATCATTGAAGTTTCTGCTTGGAGGCACAACTGTTTTTTTCATGGTTTTATTTACAAATGACAACCATTGAAAATATCAGCTTTGGGAGAATTTATTGAGCTCTGCACAATCACACTTTCCATGGCAACCATTTTGATCCCCATTGAAATAAGTCCGGCTTCCTTGTCCTGTGCCACATCAACATGGAATATTGCATTATAAATGAATCTTGCATTACGAACTTTAATATTGCTTTGTCCGCAGCAGTTGCTATTCCCCCACCTTAATTAAATCCGATTTATATAGTACCATTTTGTGAAATATTGCTACGGGCCTGTAACTTGTTATTACTTTTACAACGCTATACTTCTGTCTTTTTACCAGGCTGTTTATTTTCGCAAAGTGGAAGTTTCTCAATTCACATATAAATAACTTCTTTCAGCCAGAAATTCTGTTTGTTTCACACTTGAAATACACATTTTTATTACAATTGTAATAATCGACTGTCTCTCTAATCAAAATCCTATCATAAGGTTACTGTGCTCGGTTTGTGCTAATATTTTTAGAAGTGACCACACACTGCTCAGATACTTCAGAGCATTTTTGCAGATAGACGGTGTTGGTGATTCAATCTGCTAACCTGTCCAGCGTGCTTCTAGTGTTGCGGTATTGACCTCGCCATTCAGTTCTCAAACTTGAGGAAACTGGTGTCCCCTGAAGCGACTTTAAATTGAAGATGTATCATCTTCACCTAGAAAATAAGCTTTACAGAAGCTTGGAGAATGCTCTTCTAGCTTTTGAGTGGCAATGGTATATTTACAGTGCTTTCCCTCCCTGATGGTGCTTTGTTATACCTCTGATGGTTTATGAAAATCACTAACCTTGCAGGTTTCAGTGCTGGAGATAAGTAATTTTGCCATGTTCTTGGGACGTGTTTGATTTGGGGAAACAAATCAAACAGATGTTTAGGGCTGATACGGAGTTAGTTGCTATACAGAGATAAGCATGGAGACATAAGCAAAAATTTAAACAGAAACATAAAGATAGATAGGCTTGGTGCGGGAAAAAATGGCTGAACCTGTTGAACTGAAACCCCCTTGAGAGGTTTTCAGTTTCCCAGTTAAATCCCTGGGAGCTGTCAGGTTGGGGTACCGCTGTCCCCAAGGCTGTCCCCGCTTGCTGCTGTAGCTTCAGGTGCTCCAGGAGCAACAAGGTGCCGTCGGGGAGAACAGTGAGGAATTCCTGTTCTCTGTTACCTCTGCTCCCGAGAAGAAAGTAATTGAGGGAGAGGCCAGCCCCTGCTCCAGCCTTTTCAGATGAAGTGGGTTGGCAGGAGACTACGATATCCTTGATTCGCAACATCAAGTGAAGGATAAGCAAGGAGCCCTGTCCCTGCCAGGAAAGCTTTGAGCCTTTGTGCTCTTTCAGGGATAGGGTATTGCAGCAGGGACTAAACTAGCTATTGCTTCACTGGCCTTGGTGGAAAAAAAACCCAGTAGTGTCAAGCTGCTTCTTCATAATCCAGACGATCTTGTCTCCTGCGTAAGATTTCTTACTTTTAAATTTAATGATGCAATTCAATGTGCATCAAGTAAAATAAAATTGCTGAGTTGCCGTTGAACGGGTCACCTTTCAGCATGTCCCATTCAGGCTCTGGTCTGACTGAGCTGCATTACTGGAGATTGCAGAAGATTATTTCATACTCTTGCCTTTAGTGCTGGTGATCTGGTATGTTTCAGAGGTGTTATATATTTGCTACCTGGTTTCCTGGCTGATGGAAATTTGTAATCTTTTGTTTAACCTGCTTGTAGAAGTGATTTCCAAAGAGGCTGAGTTTGGAACACAAATGTTTTACTGTATAAAGTTTCCTGAAGTTGTATTTTAGCTACTCTGTCTGTATATGCTTTAGTTTAATCCTAAGTTGACATAACTCTGGTCAGGGCATTTGAGTAACTCTGCCAATGTGAACTCATGTGGTATTCCATGTGGCACAGTTCTTTGTTACCCATGAGGCACAGCTTTGCTGCGTATAAATCTCCACCCTCAGGTAATTTGAATTGGCAATTAGTACATCCAGTAGATGAACAGGAAGTCAAGTGCTGTGAGGACTATAATTTCCTGTTTTCCATTTACCAGATGAAAATTTAAATTTTTCTTTTTAAAAAATAGTACATAGTTCTGTGAATTAAGAGCACCAAAAAGGTGTAAGCTGCATTGCAGCTTTTTTTTTTTCTTTTCCTACTAGGTTTATCCGCTAGAATATGTGGTGGTTCTAACTGAAAATCACCAATTTCACTCTTTCAGATGGCCTTGAAGCAGAAATGCCCCAACATAACAGTGATTTTAATGTTAATGTGTTTCATTTGTTAAATATCCTAACTTTTCTCTAAGCAGTACTTTATTGAAATTAGAAGTTTCATCTCTGTGCCAAATACATATGAATGTGAAATGAAATTTGTGTCAGACTTTCCCATTCCAGGCATGTACAAGTGTTGGCCTGTGATCATCAGTCCCTTTATCACAAGCATGTTAGCAAAGTTGTAGAGATAGAGCAACTGCTGATGAAAGTCCTAGAGCTGGGGCTATATAGGTAATTTGATGTAGTTTTCCTTAAGGGTGAGCAGTGTATTCTTCCTGGGAAGTCTGCTGTTTTCTAGGAATAATGGGGGGAAAAAAGTTAGTACTCAAAATACTTAATCAAAACGAGTATCGTACTTGGAATACCGATTTTGAGTGTTTGGTCCCTGAAAGTGTAATGTGCTATTAACTTTAAATACAGTATTGCTCCTCCTAATGAATGATTCGGGTAACATTGTGCGTTTCTAGACATACTTTTGAAACTAAAAATTAAACCACACAGTTCAGTGTTACCACATAGCTTTTGTGCGTGGTCATTTTTAGTATATATATTACTCATCGTATTTACTAATTGCATATTTATCAGGTCAGACTCATACTTCTATAAAGAGGAATCAAGTTATTTTATTTCTAGAGATGGTAGGAGTTTCTTTTGCCTTCCTAAAATTCAGGCAGGTCTTAATCTGACCAGGTGGAGCAGCTGTCTTGCAGACTTTAGTGTGAAACCAAAAGCAATTTGCATCCAAAATCAGAAAGCCTTCACGTCAAAAATGCCTGTTTTCATTCACCTTAATCTTAGGTTTACCTGTCTTGATTCCAGCTTTGCCCCTGCTCCAGCTGGTGAAATGTGTGTTTAAAAGTCCTTCCTCTCTCAGCATCGCTTCTTCAGTTGCTCAAAGCTCAGTTTGCCCAACATTGTACAGCTGGCTGTGAATCCTCCCTTGGTCGTGAAAGTCCTACCTCCTCCCTGAACTGCCTGTGTGTTTGAAAGAATATATCATCAGCCTCTGGGTAGGGTTGCTCCTCCGAGGCTGAAGTCCCGCCAGTTTAATCCAGCAAATCTAGGCAGAGGCTCTTTGAAGACGTACAAAGTAACTTTGAGTTCAGCGGTGCAGCAGGTAAATAAAAAATGCAGTGCTCGTGCTCTCTGCTATTCCTGTCTCTCAGCAGGCGGCCGCACACTGTTCAGCTGACTCGCTCTAAAACGGGGGTCAGAAAAGATTAACTGTCTTGACTATCCAATATTTTTCCTTTACAACGATATTACCGTACCACAAAATGTAACTGCTATGTATTCTGTAAGGATTTGTACCCTTACCCGTGCTCAGCTTTAAAGACTATATCATGGCTATATCATTTTCCTAAATATTTTAAATCAAACAATGATTTGATGTATTATACCTGTTGCTTTATAATTGTAATGTTAGAATAGGTACTTAAAGGCAATTAAAACATTTCTTGCTGTTAGTAATCTAGGATGGCAAACTACATTATAATGGATGTTGAATTTGCGTTCCCATATAAACTGTACACCAAATGTCGGTCAGTCCATGCCAATTAGTGCTTATGTTGCTAGGTCACCGTGGTCAATTGAAAACGGCATCAATAGAACTTGAAAAGGTTTCTTCCCGATCAGACCTTCTGACATATTGAGCAGAATAATGGATGGGAAAAAGCAGCCAAGGCCCCTACCCTAGATTCAGAATACTCGCAGTAAGAATTCATTTGCAACCTGCAATTAACTAGAAAGAATGGACTCCCAGAAAGAGTCTGGACATTTAGAAAAGAAAGCCTCATTCTCCTGTATTGCACATGTTTACTCTTTGGATGGTGTGTTACATTTAGCTAACTTGGTGATATCTGGGTTTTAATCCACGTTCAAGATCAGTGCGGACGAATTGGCAAATTTGCCCCTAAAATATAAGATGGACAGAATCCTTCCAAGGAATTTGAAAAATCTCTGGTTTGTGAAATTGAATTTGCTGCTTGTGGTAGTACCTGGTTCTGTAGCTTTCGAGCTGTGGTGAAGCAATAAGCAAATGTGGCCTTTTGGTAGGAGAATCTTGGAAGATTCCCCCCCCCTCCGATTTGTCTCTAGCTACTTGACCATCTGCAGTACCACTGCAGGCATAGCTGGATGTGTGACAGTGTTTAACTCTGAGGCAAATCTAATCATTTATCATACGAGACTGTAGAAATTTGGGTTTTGTGGTGTGAAACTCTCTCTAGGAGCTAAGTTCATGCTGCAGTGTGTTTCTTCTTTACGCAGAACTGCTGGGGCTGCTCCTCTTCTTGCCTGGAACCGCATGCTGCAATCCCAAAATCAGTTCCAGCCGAGTCAGTACCAGGGGCTGGGTGGACCAATGAATTACCCACAGAGACCTGAAGATCGGATGGACAGGGGAAGACAGGTATGAAAACGTTGCCCCATTTTGCACGTTTTGTTCTCCTCCTGAGTAAGGCTTCCTTCATGTATGGCTGTGGAGAGTGAATGCAGCAGAGGTAGGCATTCCTGAGCTGGTTTTAGCCCAGCAAGCTGTGTCACCAGTGAAAGCACTGACAGGTAAGCTTCCAGCCTTATCCAGCCCCTCTGTGTATACCCCTGGCAAAAGGCCCATGCCATGAGTATGCCACCACTGCTTTTCATTAAAAGTAGATCGAACATGCTACCAAGTCACGCACTTCTTGCAGCCTGAGAAAATGTAATCTGAAGGCAAGTATTTCAACCAGACTCTTCCTCTTCTGAGAGGAAATCTATCAGCTGCACGTTTTGAGGATAGAAGGGTTTCTCTCCATTATGTTTAAAATGTAGATTCTTGCGACCTCATTATTTTTACCCCTCGAATGTTTATTGGCTTTCTCTTAGCTGAAAAACTACTAAAATGCAAATGTTAGATTCTAGTAGCCAGAGAAATAAACATGTCTGTGAAAGTACACGTGAAAATAGCTTTGTGTAGTTAAATGAAAACTAAGTGAATGTGATAGGAGAACCTCATCCAAAATTGTAGGTGACTTTGTCATCAGTTTATGAAAATGCCACAGAATAAAAATGCTTCTTGAAAGCAGCAGGTGATTTTGCTTATGTGATTTTCTTTGTGTGTGCGTTCCCAGTGAAAACATAATCTGCATATACTCTTGCACTAGAAATTTGAGTATTTACAATGCTATATACTAGTTTAAAATGAATTTCAGATACCTGTATTAAACTTTTAAGTTCTGTTGCTGTTCTGGCAAGTCAGAACTATTACTCAGCTGTGGGCAGATTACTGACCAGTAGTAGGGAAAGAGGATGAAGAGTGCTCAGCTGCTTAGTAACAGCGCTATTTTCCAATCCTTTATATCAAAACTAAGGAACAAACTGTTTGAAATTTGCCTTCTGTTGGGACCTGGTTCAGCTACCTCTCATAAACATGCTCAAGTCACTTTTTAGTGTATGTTCTTAGTTTTTCTTTTCTTTTTCCCAGTCTGCCCATCTCCCCAGGGCTCAAACACAGTCAAATTTGGTGATTTCTGGGGCTGTTTCTCCATGCTATTGGCAGCATATAGTCATTTTCATGTAGGTATAAATTCTACCCTGCAGTGTGTGTACTGGATAATATCCCAGTCTTGTTTGCTTATACAGCAGGGACCGCAAGTACAATCCATTAAATTGTAATGTCATACAGCATATGCGAAAGTCATCTTATAGCATTTTTACCACTTCCCTGATTCTTCGTCTGCTTTGTTTTTCTTTTCTGTTCTGGTTGGGACACTCAGGTAGTGCTATCTATCACAACCACTTTTGCACCATGACGCTGTTACGGCGTGGGGGTTTTGAGGCAGCCGATAGAATAAAAACACGTACTGTCGAACCAAGTTTGTAAGAGAACAGCCTTTGGCCTTTGCTGGGGAAGCTTTTTGCAGAGTGCCGCGTGCTTCTCTGTCTGGTTCAGCTTGTCAGGACCGAAGCCCAGCAGAAACAGCCTGTGCGCTGCTAATACCGTTCTCAGCATTGTCTGCTGACTGCAGGATTACATGGTGCTGCTGAAAAGATCTATAGCCAGCAAGCAGTCTGCCCCAGCGCTCCCAACTCTTAAACTCTTGTTCAGCTGAACCCTTGTTAGCAGCAGTGAGATTCCCTTCTCCCCCCTACCCCGCCCCCAACTCCTACCCTGAAGCATTTCTAGTGCAGAGGAGGCTTTTAAGACTGGAGTAAGAATTGCCTTTAGCTCATTCAGTTGTCGTATTGGTGTTGCAGCAAAAAATGGGGGGAAAAAAAGAGAGGCTAGTATGCCACCGAGCACTCTTGCTTCTAGTATAGCAGGGAGGCAATACCAGTACAAATCATTCCGGGACTGGTTTTGGCTATAAGCAAAACTAGACACCATGGGTCATGATCACATTAGGATTAATCGGGAAACAGTGGGGCTTGAATCCTGGCTGTGCTGTCCAACTAGTCCCCGGTGTGTTTTTAAGTATATTTCCAATTTGGATGAGGTGTATTGATAGGATCAGTTTTCAAAAATCTTTCATTTTGTGTTAACGCTGGTTTGCCTAGAACACGGGAGGGAAAGGAATAAATGCATAATTGCACTAATCCACAACAGGGGCTGCTGTAATAATGTAGAAAAATCAGCGGAGGATTTTGATGCTGGTGGAGTCTGGGTGGTATTTAATTAGGGCTGGAAAATAGATGCTTGAAAAAAGTCTGTCTGCTACACCATACGCTGCTCTACCCTTTATCCTGCATAGTGTAGGTAGATATATTTGCAAAAGGAATCAGCGCTTAAACTAGTTCCTGACCTTAAATCTTCATCTGTAACAGCTACAGTTGGAATCACAAAGGTGAACAGGAATTGTCTTCCAGAAATGGTTGCAGTGTGGGCTCAGGGAGGGCACCCCCTCTTAGTTCACATTTGGAAAGCTGTCTCGTAACTGTGGGGTCTCAGCGCATCGTGGACATCTACAGCCTGGCGGTGACATAAAACCTCTGCCCTCACAGCTGTCCAGCTGTTTGCCACCTGAATGATTAAATAGGAGGCATATTGCTGTTTGGTAATATTGCAGTCTTGCCCAAAAAGTATTTCACATGTCAGTAGCACGGGACATGTCTGCTGGATCGTGAAACGAAGTTAAAACTGGGTGGTGACAACAGTTTTATTTGTATTCACATACATGATGGTTATTAAGGACAAACCTTTCAGCTCAAGTGAATTTGCTTCCTTAGAAAATTTCCTTTGCGGTTGTGTTGCTTTCCAACTCATTTTTATCTCCTTTTAAATTTTTATTTCCTTTTTTCTTTTTTTTTTTGTGTGTTATTTTTAAATGAACTTTCAGATGTCATTATTTCCTTGGGACTGACAGCACTGGAGTAAAATTAGAAGCTACCTTAAAGGGTTTAGGGTGCAAAACCAATAATTGAATCTAGCATTGCTGCCTGTAAATTTCAAAGCTTTAAAGCCTTGAAAAGGGATTCAAGTGGAAGCGGTGACACATAGCAGCATAAATAATTATCTTTGGTCCCTTTCACCTCTGAATTCTTTTTTTACAGCATACAGAACATGGTCTGAAGAGGTTAATAAACGCGCTGCTACAAAGTGCTTACAAAATTAATGCAACTGCCATGGATATGGGTTGCTCTGTGGTAGTTAGTAGGTATTTGTTGGTGTCTCCCAGCTGTTCCAGAAAACCAAAGAATGAACTTGATCGTGTTGTGCAGGTGTTTGACATTTTTATTTCAGTCTGTAGTAATGCACAATGGAACATCCAGCTAAATGTCTTGCACAACTGTTGCAAGACCTCTAAATTGTAATTCTGTACAGGGATTGCTGCTATTTCTATAACTGGAAGGATTTTTCAAGGCACATAGTCAACTTGTTTCCTTTTTTAATTACTTACAATCAAACCCGGAAACAAACATAAAACCTTCCTGATAGTGCAAACAGTGTATTCTGCAGGTTTCTTTCAGAGTCCTTTAAAAACAGGGTGTAGCAAGTTGGTTTCTGCTCAGAAAGTCATTTTTGGGTTGCCTAACACAAGCAGGCTGAAGCGAACCTCCCCCGTCACAGGTTTCCTCGCTGTCTCTTCAGTTTCAGCCGCTATCTCAGAGCCCCCGCAGGACAGGGTGAAGATGGATTTCTCTTTTAAAGAAATGAAAGGAAGCCACTCTTCCCTACCCACCAAAAAACCTCCAAGTAAGAAACAAACAAAGCCCTATAGCTGTCTTTAGTGCATCACATTTAATTAACTTTCTGGTCTCTGCAATGTGTCAGATTCTGAAATCATTTTAAATGTTTCAAGGGGACTCTATGAAATTTTCCAACAGATTTTTCCCTGGATCGTTGATGTACAGAATGCCTCATGTGAATTTAAATACAAAAACATATGTAATTTGCAATGATTTCCAAGGTGGGATTTAGGCATCTTTCATGTGTTATTTAAAATGAATGAGTGCCGAAAAATTCTGTAACAAATAAAATTTTTTTTTTTCCTTAAAATACCTATCTGTAAAAATGTCTGCCTTGCTTTAGCATAAGGTTGCTTACAACTAAAACAGAAAGCTGGTAGTTGAGGGAAATTATTTTTTTCCTCTAAAAAAATAAACCTGACTAATCCTGCTAACAGCATACAGGCATTGCGCATCTCCAATTGATACGTTAGTTAGTCCACGAAAATGACATTTACATCACTACTCTGTGTAAAGTGTAAGCATACATACTGTGAAGCCCCCGTTTCTGTAGGAATTAGAAATTTGCATTTCAAATCTGCCCTTCAGGTGTGTGTGTGTGTGTGGCTTTAACATTTTGTACCTTTTTCCTTCCAGCATTGCTGAAAGCAAGGAGTATGCAGAGGTGTTACAGCTTGGAAGTAACTTGTCCTCAGTGCTGTCTTTTGGCAAATTTATTTCTCATTTAGAAGCCTTGCTCCTCCTGCGGTACAGCTGGGAGCTGAGGCTGGTGCTGTACAGAGCCGCTCTCCGTTGGTGGAAGTTAAAGGTTGTGTTTGCAGGAGAGCATCTGTAAACGCCATTGAGGAGACGTTCGGCTCTGCCTGTGGTGTCTCATTTTTGTATGGCGCCTGAAGCTCGGCTGACTTGTTTACTGTGATGTTAATCCAAAAAATAAATGCTTGCTTTTGTTTGTTTGTAGGCATATGGCCCCGGGAGGCCCTACCCGCTACCACCTCCCTCAGGAAGATACAGCTGGAATTAGCTCGACTCCTTTTTTTTCTTTTTTTTCTTTTTTTTTTTTTTTTTTTTTTTAAGTATAGAAAATGTCTGGGGGTTTTGTTTTTGTTCTTTTATTGGGGGGAAAAAATGCAATCCTTAAGAAACATCCCTGTAGTTTTTAAAGGATGATACTTGTTTTAAATGTGCACATTTCTTACCAAACTGATTATTTTTTTTTTTGTGGGGAGCTATGTCGCTTGGAAATAGCGTATTGCAAAACTGGAGTAAACTAGACTTGCTAATTTGCCTGTGAGACATTTGATGAGGTAGGAGTGCTGTTTTGTCTTTCTTGCGTATACAAGCTGTGCTTAGCTGTGCCTGTCAATCTGAACTCCAAACATCTTTTACTCCACACATAAGAGCCTGAAAACGGACACGGAGTTTTAAAGAATGCATAGAAATCGGATTTTATTAACTCTTGGAGAAGACACAGCAGGCAGCCAGCGGAGCACGGTGTTTAAAGACACGTCTGTCGGTATTCCTTGTCAGATGCTTCCTTGAATTTCTCACAAAAAGGAGATTTTTTGGACTTCAAAGTAAAACATTTCAACTTTTACAACTTGTGCCTGCTTTTGACTTTGTTATTGTAACATAAACAAGCACGGAAGGTGTATTTGTCTGTTTTGATATATAATTTAAAATAGCTACATAGAACAGAGTTTCCATTCATTTTTAGCACTCTTTCTAGGGATTTTCCATGTGAGTGTACCAAATCAGTAAATATTTTTATTTGCTTTATAAAGTGGCTTTTGAAATTCTGAGCAGTATCATGCGAGTGTTTTATTTCCAACCCCCTCCAGAAGGTGTTTGTACCTTTTATCTATACCTCTGTGCACACATTTCTGTGAATATCTTGGAAAATAATTCCACACAGCCTCTACAATAGCATTTTAAAATCTTCATTTAATCAAAAAGATGACATGAACGTCCAGTTAAATGAGCAGCGTTGATGCTAATGTAACGTCTTCCCGTTGTGCCACGCTTGGACTTTTCCATTAAACACACGTATTGTATACATCAGTAAACTTCAGAGCTTTGCGGTCGCCCCTACGCAAGGTTGCAAGGCACGGCGCTCCTGTGAGTAGTTTTTCAGCCCCTTCCTTCGAGGGCCCAGATGTTAATCACCAGCAACGAGGAAAAAGACCAGACCAGTGTAACCTTGGGAGGAAGAAATCATGAAACTGGATTCATTATTTTCAAGTGATTGAGGGTGGAGTGGAATCCTTCATTGTAATGCAAAGAGTTGCCATCCTGCCCGGAGCTGGGAAACGCCATCAGCCCTCGCCAATGGCCGCCTTCCTCTGCTGGAAAAATATTTGGGTCTCAAAAACGTAATTTTGCTTTTTGAGCAGAACAAAACCAGCAGCGCACGAGAATTTTCATGCAAATGCAGTGGTTGAGCGTGAGGCTGGAGGAAGGAGCGGGGGTGGCTCATCCTCACACTGCGGAAGGTGCCCCCTGCTCCTGAGGATGGAGCTGGGGTGCCAAGTAGGCTTTTGTCCCTCGGTCCCTGTGTTTGGGGGTGGGGGTATGAAAATGGGGCTGGATAAACATTCTGGGGAGGGCTTGTCCCTGCAGGTTTCTCCTTGCCTAGCTCTTCACCCACTTGGCTGACAGCTGTGGGTCTCAAAGCTGGCTGGCGTTCCAGAGCGGAGCCAGCGCTTGGCCCTGGGAGATGCGGTGCCCACCCGGACCCTTGGCTTGGCACTTGGAGCAACGCGCTTGGCCGGGGGCTTCGGTTCCGCTGCACCATCAAGCAGGGATGGGATGCAGGACCTGACTGTGGAGCATCACCCTGCCGCTGGCTGTTTGCCTCGGCTGCCTGTGCATCTCCCTGCCCAGGCGTGTGGCCCTGTTGCATCCCAGTGTTCTCCAGCACCCGGAGCCGCTGGTGTATTTGGGGATGGCCCTTGGGGACAGGATCCCCGTGACGGTCCTAGAGCTGCTCTACTTTTATATATAT
>VFFE01007661.1:421909-451982 GCA_008921705.1 Burhinus oedicnemus | reverse complement strand
CCCCGGCCCCCTCCTCCCGGCCATTGTCCTGCGCCCGCCGGACGGCTCTTAAGCCCGGCCGCCCCGGGGCAGCGCCGGAGCGGCTCCGAGCGGCCCCGGCCCGGGCCGAGACCCGCGGCCCTCGCCCGTAAGTACCTGCCCGCTCCCCCCGCGGTGCGCTGCGCGGCAGGGGCGGGGGGCGCGGACGGCACCTCTGCGTGTCTGCCCCAAAATCCACCGTGCCCGGGGCAGCGCCACGGCTGCGGCGGCGCGGACCTCGACCCGACGGCGCGGACCCGACGGCAGGAGCCGGGGAAGTCCCGCTACCCGGCCCGGTTTCCCGGGGGGGGCGGGCGGCCCCGAAGCGGGGCAAGGCGGCGGGCTGGCCCCGGCCCCTCGGGGCGGCGGGACGGAGCTCCGAGGCCGCCGCTCCCCCGAGCCGCTCCCGCCGGGGTGCGGGCCCGGGTGGGGACCCGCGCAGCGCCAGGTGCCCTTTCAGGGATGATGCTTCGTTTGCGGTTTGGTTTGGGGGTTTTTGGGGTTTTGGTGTTTTTTGGTTTTTTTTTTTTGGTCTTTGTTCGTTTGTTCGTTGGTTTTGCGACAACGAAATGTTCCCTCGGAGCTGCCCGTACCCCCGGCTGGGGGCCGGGGCGGACGCGGGACGCGCTCCCCCCGCCCTGGGCTGCGGCTGCAGCCGCTCCTGCGGCGCGACCCGGCGCCCGTCGGGGGGCAGCGGCCGGGGCTGCCTCCTGCCCGTCCCCCGCCGCTCCCGGCGGGCAGGAGGGACCTGGGGCGAGGGGACCTGGGGCGAGGCTTTGGCGGCCCTTTGCAGGCTGAGAGGACGGGGCGCAGCCAGACCCCGCGGCCAAACTTTCCCCCTGTCCCCCTCCCCGGGCCGGGGCACCGAGGCTCCGCTCTGCGGGGCCGGGCGGGGCGGGGGCGGACCGGGCGCTTTCCCGCTCCGGGGGGCCGCGGGGGGCTGCAGGAGGTCTCTGCTCGCTTTGTCCCGGCGAGATGCGACGGGGCGGCCGGGCGGTGCCGACCAGCGGGAGCTCCGCGCATCCCGGCGCGGATACACGCGTTCCGCCTATACTCCGCTGTACGTATGTGCGCGCCCGGGCGGGCGATAAGCAGCACCTGCACTGCACCCCCCGGGCGTGTGTCCGTCCCCCTCCGGTGTCTGTCCCCGGGCCGGCCCGGGAGGCACTGGCCGCCCTCCCCATGCCCTGCTCTGGAAGGAGCTGAGCCCCGTTCTGGGGAGCCAGGAATGTCCTGCACCTCGGGTCCGGACCCTTTCCTTCGTCTCCCGTCTGCTCTCCAAACCCCATCCTTTCCCTGATCCCTTTGGTGAGAGCTGCTGGGCAAAGCACCTCCAGCACTGGGGTGATTGTCAAAGAAAAATAAGGGATAAAAAATCAGAGGGAGGACAGTTCTCCTTGAAGTTTGTGCTCCCCCCTTTAAACTCTGAAGACCCCCCGGCGCAGGGCGGTAGTTAAACGTGTTCAGATCTCTGCACGCACTACCGCTCTGGCTGCTCCTCTGTCCGAAACTCCCACTTCCCACCCATTTTACCTGCAACAATTTATTCAATTACAATTTTCCCACAGTGTCGTGGTTTGGGCCAGATTGGCCCAATCCGGTGGAACGGCAGAAGAATTCTTGGCACCTGCATTATTTTTTCCTGCTCCTGTTTTCCCCCTCCTGCTTTAAAAAAACGTTTTAAAACCCCTTCCGTCGCTGCCCACCATTGGGAGCAGTGCTGAGGGCCTGCGCCTGGAGGTGACCCACCGGTGAGACCTGCCTGCCCATCTGGGTGACCCTGGGGGAACACAGCTCTGCCCACTCGCCCTGAGGGACGGGGCCCTGCAGTAGAGCCCCCGCTGCCCGTGCCCACCAGTCCGGGCATTTCCAGGTGCCGAGGGTACAGCTGCGCTGCCCTCCATGCTGCTGAGCATCCTCTCAGCTCAGCTCTTACTTCACCAGAGTCTGCCTCAAAAAGCTGGCAATTACACTTGTATTTGTTTTGTTTTGTTTTGTTTTGTTTTGTTTTATTTTATTTTATTTTATTTTATTTTATTTTATTTTATTTTATTTTATTTTATTTTATTTTATTTTATTTTATTTTATTTTATTTTATTTTATTTTTCCTGAAGGCAGTTTTCTGTCCCTTTTGGAGCTGCTAGAAACTCTGTCCTCCCCAGACTGAGAGGTGCTCTTTTATTGTCAGGGCAGGTGGCATTGCCCCGGTGGATGGGGATCCGGCCTGAGTGCTCCCGGCCGTGCGGGAAGAGGGAGGGTGACCCTGGTCAGCCCTGCGGGGAAGTAGCCCTGGGGCTAACCTGGGGCTTGGCAAACCAAGGACCCTGCAGCAGCACCAGCTCCGTGCAGGTGAGACCCCCGGGAAGTAGATGGATGGAGATCGGCTGGGAGAGGCGCTGACCAGTGTTCCTGCTCTTCTCCTGAGAGGGAAAAAGGCTGCTCCTGGTGCCCTGGGGATGATTCCCTCCAAACCACTGGGGCAGGGAGGAGTTTTGGCATCTCCCTGAGGCCTCAGTGCTGCTTCGGTCTCAAAGCAAACAGCTCACGCACTGAGGTGCTTACGCACCGAGACAATTGACTGGGGACCTTGTGCACAGGGAGTGAAATCCCGCGGGTCTGCCCAGCAGGAGAGCGGCCCAGGAAGGGTGAGCCCGTAGGAAAACGACCCTGAACACAACGGCCACGGCCAAAACTCCTGTTAGAGGAGCTGGGACGAGGAGTGACGCGGGGTGTTTCACCAGTGACGGTGGCGCTGGGACGGGCTCTCGAGGTCTGTGGTGGGTCCCCTGGGGAGCAGCAGGGACCGAGCCGGGGTCTCCTGCCTGCTGGCTCCTCCAGAGAGCTGGGTGACACCCCTCGGCCCGATTCCCTGGGGACAGAGGCCACTCCTCCCCGTAGCCCCTCACAGAGCCAAAGGGGAAGCACAGCCTGGGGGTAGCTGAAAGAAATGCAGCCAAAAAATTCCTCGTGATTGTTTTACACCGAAAACACCCCAGAATCTTTCCCACATCAGTAGCATGGGGTTTTTTTTATAAAAAACATAACATTGTAACGAAGTCTTTCTTAAAGTCTTTCTTAAACCGGGCATTGTAACTTTCCTGAAACGGAGCCTTTTGGCAGGGTCGCTAAATATTTGGTCCTCACTGAGATGAAGTATCAAGGTGATTTTTCCCTTTGCTGTTTGACTCTAGCAGAAACCCAGCGCGCTCCTTTGTTCCAGTTCAACTTCAGGGACTGGATTTTCTGATGGGGAGAAAACGTTTAATTTCATTAGAATGTGCTCGACTGGTGCTAAAGAAAATCCTGTTGATATGGCAAATGTTTCGCAAAAAAATCCCTTATAATCATCCTCATTTACAGATTGTGTATTTTTTTAACTTAATCAGTCATTACTTGGAAGTGCCATGCAAAAATGGACTGTGTCCTTCCATAGCCTCGGAAGATCAAGCTGCAGATTTCAAGCAAAGCAGTTTCAAAAGCGGATTTTCAAAAAAGACATAACAAATACAATAATGCTGACAGTGACAAGAAAGAAGCTACCGAGAAGTCAAACTATTAGGTTTTAATTTTTTTGAATTATTTTCCTAGCTTCTCGATGACACGCCTTCCACAGAAGGTCACCTTTCTTTAAAGCTGTGGGAGTGCAGATGTTATTTCAGAGATCAGTTTGTCTTTCTGATAATAATGACATATTTTGGCCGTACGGTGCTCATTTCCACACATAAGTTGTTCTTGCTATTTGAGACCGTGCCTATTACAGTACAGATATTGACCTTGGCAAGACACAATTGACATATAGATAGAGGCTGATTTTTTTTTTTTTTTGGTGTTTTTCAATAATCCAGTATAAATGCTAATTTATTTCTGTGGCAGCTTGCCTAAAAGCAATAGTTTCTTCTAAATAATCAGCGATAGTCGCTCATTGCCGAGTTACAGTGTTGTGATCACGGTTGATGGCAGTTTGCCTTGATTCAGCTCTCACCAATAATTTGCAGAGATTAAAAGGGTCTTGGAAATGGAGGCTTAAAGAATTGCTTTCTAAAGATGTTGTTAGATTGAAAAAGGAACCTGGGGTTTCCAGTGCACTCTAAAATGATTTCCACACAAACCCCAGATTTAGTAGTTTTAAGTGTCACTAAATGGCCTGTTCACAGGGAAAGAAAGATATTTATGCGGCATAAAGAGATCTTTGCTCCTGCTGCAGATGTTGGTCTTGCTGCCTGCGCCTAGGTGGGTACGCGTCTCCTTTTCCAGAGGAAATTAAGCACTTAAAAAGTAATTGTGGGCAGGAATTAATGGCTGGGGTGTTTGCTCGGGGGGGAGGGTGCTTGCTGGCAGGAACGCCTGGGGGTGCCACCGCAGGAGACGTTGTTGCAGATTTGGGGGTTTTGCTTACACTAAAGTCAATGCCAGGCTTATGGGGGTGGTGGTGGTGTGTGTGTTATTCTCGCTGCACCTGACGTCTGTCCACCCTTAGGGTTCCCTTCCTGCGTCCTCTCTTTACGCGATGAAAATTACCATCAGGCAGTTACCGTTTACAGTATTTTTCCTTGTGACTGTAGGTTTTCCTTAGGTTACTTCTTGGGCAAAAAGCCACTAAACATACTGAACTTCTCAAATCCTTCCCTGAAAGTCCTGCTTGCTAGACGGATTTTTTTTCCTCGGGGCTTTTTTCCTGAGGAACCTTTCTCACCCTTTTCCCAATGCCCACAGCGGGCAGGTGTCTGCAGTGCCTCAGAGATGCTGCGTGGTGGGATGAAATCACCTCCCGAGCCCCCAGCTCTCCGTCCCATCACCTGCTGCTCCCGGGAGGCACGGCCTTGCGGAGCGAGGACACGTTTATCTGCTGGTCTGTGCCTGCCCCATCCTCGCTGTCGGCTCGGGGCCGTGCCTATCCCGTCACCCGGGTGGATGCTGGCTGTGCCCTTGAGGAAGCCCACGAGGGTTCATCCCCCCTCTGCCCTTGGTGCCCAGGCACACGGACGCCGTGTTTGGCTGCATAGAACCCACCATGTGCAAGCACAGCTGGGCGCTGGCGTGGCTCCCATCGCCTTTTGGAAGTAAACTCTTCCTGTAGCCATTTACCGCGCTGTTAATTTGGAGGGTGGCTGAAAATACTAGCGGTCCTTTCAGAGTTTCTTCTGAACTGCTGGAAGAGATGCTGAGCAGCACAAGGCCCCTCTAGAAACACCCTGCGGGTTGGCAGTGGGGGCAGCTATCGCCTGAGATCACTTGCCGATCCTGTTAACGAGGATTACATTGATTTCATCCGGCGCTGATTCTGTGTTCAGTGAATCCCTTGGGCCTGGCTTAGATGATATCAGCAGTTACCTCCGCTAAGCATGTGTTCCTCTCCTTGAAATAATGACAAGACTGCTCACCCCGGTGCGTTTTGCACGTTAACGGGCACCGACTCCGCTGCCAGCTCCCGATTCTCGCCTTTCTTGCCGGTTGTTGGTGCCCTGCCGTGGAGCTGGCGGCCCGCCGGGGTGAGTCACTGCGGCCGGCTCCTTGTGGCTCACACAGACGTGGGCTGGTTTTGGGAGCCTTGGTTGACTCCTGCGTGGAGACACACAAGTTTATTAAGGCCCACGGGCAGGCGAGCTGCTCCCCAGGAGCTGCCGTGGGCTTTGCCCCCCGCTTCTGCTTTGCCTGGAGCGGGGTTTGGGTGGCAGCTTCTGCGGCCAGTTTTCCTCCTGCCTGTGGAAAGGGCTGTTTCCAGCTGCAGAGATCCCAGGTGAATGTCTTGTGTCCTCGGACCTGGCTGGGAAAAGTTTCTGGCAAGAGAAACACGGCAGCGTGTGATGCTGTGAACAGAGCTGTCTCCTGTGGGGCTCTCAGCTGCAGGGAGCACTGGTCCTCCTGGTTAAGTGAAATATCCAAGAGCTGCTTTTAACGTTTTCCTAATTAGAAAATATTCCAACGCTGTGTGACAGTGGCATTTCATCCAGCTTTTCCTCAAATAACAGAATGTAAATATTTATTTGGCATCCCAGCCTTTTCTGCAAGGTTCACTGAACCCTGCGCCGCTTCTGGCTAGCAGCGGGCTTGTGCCGCTGTTGGCTCCTTTGTGCTGTGCCGCAGCCTCCTGGCCAACTTCCCCTTCTCTCTTTGTTGACATAGTGTTCTTTTATTCCATATTGTTTTCCCTTCCTTTTTAATTAGTAGGGTTGAATAACGAGGCTGGCTTTCCTCGTCACTGCGCTGTGTGGGGCTCGATGATTTCTTTGCGAGGGAACGTCGGTAAAATCTGGGCTCCTGAGTCATTTTCTGTAATTGTTTAAAATTCCCACCCGGTGCGTGTTGCTCGTAGTTGCTTCTGGCTTTGGGAGAGGAGCCCTTTCACACGGGACATGGCTGCGTGTCCACAGGCGGTAGCTGGCCTGGGCTGTGCTTAGTGCTGGCAGAGGGGTTATCAAACGTCTTCGTGCCCCTTGGCGACTTGGTTAGATGCACACACAGGATGGCGGGGCTCTGATATACCTCTGCGCCGTTGGGGTGAATTTTAATGATGCCTGTCGTATCCTGCTCTGTCATCCTGGAGAGACCTTTCCGCTGATGTTGACGCTACCCAAATCCATGTGACTTCTTTCCTCTGCCGAAGAAGGCTCAGTGTTTCCTCTAAGCCCCCTTACTTCAGTATTTTACTCACTTAACACTGATTTTTTGTCTCCCTGTAGCCATCCTCTCCCGTGCCCAGGTCAGGAGAGAGTTGAGCTCTATATCAGCTCTGACATCGTTGCTGGTTTGCAGAACTCTGACCCCCAGTCTGTACTGGTGTTTGCTGTAGCTGCTGGGTCCTCATCTGCAGGAGGGTTTCATGGCTCTGTGTGTTGCTTTCCCTTCAGGAGGCCAAACTCTTCTGGAGTGCAGGAAGGCCCTCAGACACTGGTCTGTATGCATGTTCAGGAGTCTGTGTTGCAAACAGTTTATTTGGCAAACTGTCCAAAATATTCTCTATTATCGGGGAAGATGAGAGTCAAAGGCTGCCCATATCCAGCCTGGATGGTAGGTTGAGAAGTGAGACAGTCTTCAGACACAGAGTTGGCTCCATGCAAAACCCCAGATAGGCATTTAGCAACACACGGGCTTTCTTTGGAAAAGAAGAGGAGGGGGGGGAAAGATGAAAAAACCTCCATACTCTTTTGATGACATCTCCTGTTTTCTTTTGTTGGCATCCTTATGTCAGCGCATGGTCAAGGTGACTCTTTGGGTTAGATTTAGATACCGTGTGAGGAAATCACAAAGTGGAGAGACTTCCTGAAGGATCCTTTCCATTACCTTTGAAGTCAGAATAACATTCCCTGTACAATTAGAAGTAACCATAGTTACTCAGAGCCCTGGCTCCGGGAGCCTGAGCAGAGCAAGGTGACAACCAGAGGGGGAGAAAACAAACCTTGATGGAAGAGGCTGAGCCTTGGCGGGACAGTTTTGGAGGAGGAGTTCCCGTGCAAGCCCTGCGGAGTAGGAGCGTGTCTGATGGGCAGCGTGGGTGCAAGACCCGGCACAGGCTGGGGCATGGGGAAATGGTTTGTTTCCCAGTGATGTGGAGAGTGAAGATGGTCCGTGGGGCTTCGTTCGTTAGGGGTGCAGGTGCAGGTGTGGGTGTTGGTGTTAAATGGCACTTGGCCGTGAAGCTGGGCCTTAAGGATGTTTCTCCCTCTGCGAATTGCCTATGAAGGCAGGGCTCACCCCATCTGGCTTGATGAAGTGAAGCGGAGCCGAGGAGCAGCTCCTGCTCGTCCCTCCTGGGAGAGGAGGACATGGCCATTTCTACGGGGCAGTGTGGGTGCCTGAGGTGAGGCTGTCTCCCCAGTGGCAGCAGGGATTTGGCTGTTTTGGGAGATGAGGGTTGTAACAGGGTCATCACTGACTGCCAAAAGCAGTGGGTAAAAGGGTAGAAATATGGTCCTCTCTCTTCCCTCCCTCAGTCCGTATTTACCCTGGAGGGGGGACGTGGTGGGGTTTGCATGCAGTAGAGCAGTACGCCCCATGGCGGCTTTCGGGGCTTGCTCCCCTGTCCCCTGATGTGGAAGGGACCACAGACCAGACATGGCAGAGCTTCCTCGCTGGGATAGACCTGTGGGAGCTGTGATGTGGCAGCCAGCTCTGCTGCTGGGTCACCTCAAGTCAGGACCTCGCAAAAGGCACCTGAGCTTGCACGTGGCACGCTGGCCCCCCAGTCAGCTTTTCTGACTGGGCTGCCCTTGGTCTCTGTGTGTAGGTCCCTGCGGTTGCTGGCGTTGGGCAATTACTGGTGGTGTTGCTCCCTGCTACGGGAGGACTGGAATATGCAGATTAAAAGAAGAAATACTCTGAAGAAATCAAAAATGGATAATGGAGCCACCAGAAAGAGAGTTTTCTAAAGAAGAAATCAGGTCTGGGCTTTTTCTTTTAATTAAATTACACTGAGGGAAGCCAATGCATGTAAGATGACTTGTGGTGTTGGCTATCAGGAATCAAGAGGCAACACTTGAAATTAATTAACCGAACTGAGCTTGGGTCTGAACGCTGTCAGATGGACTGAGCAGAGCTGGGCAGGCGTGGGAGGGGTGGCTGGTGGTGGGGTGCAAGGTGATCTTTGGCTGGGAGAGGGAGTCTCCGTGCCCTGGCCACTCCATTTCTCTGCCCTTTTGTGCAAAGGGAGGTTTCCCTCTAGGCTACTCCACGCCTGCTCGGGGGTGGACGGGGTGTCTGGCAGTTTGTGTGATATGAGTGGGGTTTTTCAGACCTCAGGAAGGACCATAAAGCCTAGTGAAAATATCAATGGGAGTCATGCTCCGAAACGGGATGTGGTCTCTGCAAGGGCATCGGGGACTTCAGGCTGCAGTCTGGCCCTGCTGGACCACTCCAATCACCCAGAGCATCCGTGCACTCTGCGGTCAGGTACCAGCCGGGGTCTTTTGTGTCTCGGATGCCTGTCTGCACCTCCAGGCACTGAAATAACTTTATAAATCCCACTGGGGTGAAACCAGCTCTGGTTTGAGCACTGGGCAGCCACGTTGCCGCCTCACCATCCTCTGCTGCGCTGCCCTTGCCTGGCTCAAGCCAGGGTTGGTAGCTTGATGAACACATGGTGCTGTTCCTGTCACCGGCCAGCCTCTGCGCAGGGCTGGCAAAGGCCACGTACGCGCTCTTTAAATCTGGCCTATGTATCCAATGAGTTTGTAGTTTAGCATTTTGTGGGGTCTCAATGTGTATGAACGTTTGTGGCACAGCCTGGTTGGAGGCGATCCAAATCCAGGAGAGCAGAGCAGCGCAGCGAACGGCCGGAGTTATAACTCCGGTTAAACTAGTTTTATGAATGATGTGAACCTGGAGGAGACTAGTTCTGTCTCAAATGAACAAGGGGTAGAAGGCACTCCGGAAAGCCAGCTCCCAGATTCCTCCATCGCTATAACCAACGTTGCCTAGATCCAAAACCGTTTCATTGGGAAATCACCTTTGGGGTTTGGAAGGCTGCAGGGAGGCGTGTGCCCTGCTGATGCTTTCCCAGCTTTTGGAATAGGCTGCTGCATTCCGAGGAGTGGCGTTCACAGGCTGAGCTCCACAGTGCATGGTACCCTGATGACTGATGAACACAACCGACCCGTTATTTCACTGCTCTCGCCTGCAGGAGGCAGCACTTTGGGGAAAAAAAAAAAAAAACAGCCTGAAAACGTCACATTTTTGAAGTGCTGGAATATGCCATTGACAGGCCAGGCATGTTAAAACAGCAGAGACGAAGGAAAAAGAAGTTTGGTACTTGAACAAAACATCCAAGCAGATGTTTAAGAGGTGCTGGCCTCTTCCAGATTGTGTTAATAAAAGATTTCATTAGGTTAAAAAAAGAAGAAACTTAAGTTAAGGACCTTCTCTTCTCCGCTGTGTGTTTTCTCATCCTCAAGGCTATCCTCTTTTTCAAACCCTGGGTTACTGCTCCAGTTCATTGTTTTCTTCCGTTCCTGTCGCGCATGCTGTGCGGGCTCTGACCTGTGAGTGTCACAGGTTTCCTGGTGGTGCTTGTCACCATGGAGTTGCAGTCTGCAAAGCGATAGTGGCATCAAAAAACAAAAAAAAAAAAAAAAAAAAGACTTAAAAAGCAGCACTGCCTTCCGCAACCAGCAAAGCAGAGCAGATGGCAATGATGGCACCGCTGCCTGGGATGCTCTGGAGATGGGTGCCTGGCAGAGTGGCTTCATTTATCTGTTTACTCTTTACCCCTGAAGATCTCCCACAGGTGGATGGGGACGAGGGGGGAGCTGTGGGTGCCTGGGTGCTACCAGTGAAAGGAGCCACGGACATCTGTAAGTTTTCCCCGCCTCTTGGCTTTTTTTCTGCAGGACTCTGCTTTGTTCCAGAGCCCTTGGACCATTCAGGGTGGGAACCATGTCTGAGCCCCAGAGTCACTTATTTTTAGGGTGGAAACCGTGCCTGGGCTGCTCCATCGTGCCCCATAGGCTTATGAGGGCTGGACCAGAGCCTGCAGCAGCATGCGAGGTGTCCCGTGCTGGGCTTCAAGCGTGGGTGAGTACGCTGCTGTCATGGGGTATCCTCAGCTGGCAACTGGGGCTGTGCAGCCGTTCGCTCACTGACTCCCCTCACCCCCACCCCCAGTGGGGTAGGGAGAGGAGGGAGAAAAAGAAAAAAAAGGAAAAGCCGTGGCCTGAGAGAGAGATGGTTTAATAGAACAGTAATGGAAGAGAAAATAATAATAATGGTAAAAGAATATACAAAATGAGTGATGCAATACAATTGCTCTCACCACCCAACGATCGGTTGTCCAGCCCATCCTGAGCAGTGATCGCAGACTCCTGCCTCCCGGCCAACCCTTATTTATATACTGAGTATGATGTCTATGGTGTGGAATATTCCTTAGGCCAGCTTGTGTTGTCTGTTCTCCCTCTCAGCTTCTATAGGAAGCTGAAAAAGTCCTTGACTTAATATAAGCATTACTTAGCAACAGCTAAAACAACATGTATCATCAACATTATTCTCATACTAAATCCAAAACACAGCAGCTACAAGGATGAAAGTTAACTCTATCCCAGCCAAAACCAGGACAGCTCCCCAGTGCCTGCCACAGCTGGGCATGTCTGCTGGAGAGGCGAGGGCAGGGCTGAGTGTCTTCTCGGGGGGTTTCTTGGGTTTTTATTCTTCCCAAGAGCCAATTTTGATGGGTTTTAATTTTATTTTTTTTTTTTTAATTCACGTTGCATGTCTGGCGTAAGGCACTGGGTTTGACCCAGGTAAAAGCCCCGCCCCCGTGCGTGGGTCCATGGGGAAGCTGGTAACGCTGCGTGCTGATGTGCTCTTTTTCTGTCCGTGGGATGGGACTGCAACCCACATGAGGCTTTCGAAGGCCTCAGGTCTATGTGCAAAAAATGTCCGTGCTGTCACATCTACCCCGTGTAAGGTGGGAACTGTGTTGTGAGAGGCCCTGGGAAGCTGGCTGATGGCCGCTGTCACCATTGCGCTCACTAAAAATACAGAAACAGTATGTCCCCATAGCGGGAGGCGGGGGAAAGGTAGGACTGACCTTACTTCTTTGGAAAGCAGTGGGGTTTGGGGCTGTGCAAACCAGCCCGAGCCCTGGGATGCACCGGGGCAGAGCCTGTGGTGGTGTAGGGGATCCATGCAGCCGAGACCACTGCCTGGCGTGAGCTTCCCCTGCGCGGCTCCTCGGGGGAAGACAGCCAACAGCAGGAAGGTGGGAGACGACAGATTATTCCTCATTCCTCTGTGATTCCAGCTGAGCTTACTGGCTAAGGGATGGAGATTTGGGACCCCGTCGTGTGGTCCCTGGCACACAAAATCCCCAACAACCTCCCCGCCGGGGCAGGCTTACACAGCAAGCGCACGCCGGTGTGGAGGCCCTGTCGCTTGAATATTTATAGCACCTTCGCTATGTTCATTCTAGCGTTAAACTGCTAATTAATTATGACATTTGTACTACTTCATTTTTCACTGTGAATCTGCAGAACCTGGCAGGCAGTTAATTAGCTCTCTCTATGCAAAGGATACTAAGAAAAAATAATTGCTTGAGGAATCATCATCGCGTTCTTTCAGAAAGGTCTTACCTATGAGCTGGCTTAAAGCTTGCTAGATTTGCACTTTGAAAGATGCCTCTGTCAAAGGCCAATCCTTTGGAAGAGAGATTTGAAGGAAAAGGTTATCTCAGAGATGTGGCTCAGTGGGTGTTATTTAGTGCTTGTAAGTCCAAGGGAAATCAATTATCTAAACAGCTCCCGTTCTGGAATGGATTTCTTTATTCTTTTTAAAATGTGTACTCATCTTTGTCTTCGCATTGATGTGTACAGCCAACAAACCTGAGATTGCGGGAGGAAATCTGTCCTCCTCCAGGCTTTTCGCAGCTATTGCCTTGGAAAGGGTGAGGGTCTCGCCCCGTCATGTTTTTGTTTATATTAAACCAGAATTTCTTAAAAAATGGGCGGTGGGGGAATGGTGCTTACAAGCAGCCCCTGGTTTCATACACCCGTCCTCTCTTCCCAAATGTATCCTGACCTCATGAACACACAAATCTGTCTAAACCCCTTGAGGGGTTCGGTGACGTGGCTGAAAGTGCTCGTGGGCTGCTGGTTACAGTGCGTCCTGCCTGTAGGGTTGCCCAGGCTTTCGGATCTTGTTGGTTTTGGCGGGTATTTGCCTGGGGCAGGTCCCGCTGAGGGTTTGGCAGCACATCAGGGGTCTCCTAGCTGGAGCAGGACCCTGAGGCAGCTGCTTCTCTGTTTCTCCCATCTTTGCTGCTGTCTAGTGCAGCTTTTTTGTGGCTCCATATTTTCTTGCTTCTCCTGTTAACAAGAACAGGTCTGTGACCACTGCAGGTTCCTTGGGATAAGGAGCAAGTTTTTATTTTTGGGCGACAAAGACAACCAGGAAAACAGATTAATGAAAATGGTATTTGTGCCTACAGGGATAAACAGGCATTTTCTTAAACAGATTGAAACCTAGGACGGGTATGCTTGCCCTCAGCACTTTCTTTGAGAAACTTGTTTTATTAGCAGATAGTTACATGCTGAGGTTACAGAAGGAGCATTACAGTAATGGAGTTGACATCTATATAATGGAGTTGACATTTTATTGAAAAGGAAAAAGAAAAAACCTTACAAACAGAGTTCCCCTCCCTCCCCCTTTCTTTATTTCCTTATTTTGCTGTCATCAATTGCAATAAGGCACACAAACTTTGAACAGCCGCTGATGCTGGCAATTTAATAAAATTTCATACAGCGGTAGGTGCTTCAGGAATGTTAGTGGGACTAATCAGTCTGCTGTAAACTTGAACTTTGCTGAGAAATCAAGGCAATAGCTTGTTCAACAGCAAATCGTAACAATTTGAATCAATTCTTGGCAGCACACTCTTGTTATTAACTATTACACGCAGTTTGTGTTAGATGCTTTTAGCAAGAAGTTCAAAACAGGGATCTCTTCTTGGAGGACAATGCTTCACTTCTAAACTAGTTAATAGGTGGGCTTTGCTCTGTTGGGGCCACTGGTTAGACTCCGCATCAGTTTTGCATTGAATTGGGCTGAGGTGTGTAGAAAATTCTTTGCACGCCAGATCCTTTAGAGCAGGTTTAGGATAAGAGGGACAAACAAGCCCATCTGGGCTTACAAAGATGAAAGAAGATGCCAGAGCATGATGCCAACTGGGTTGCAAAAAAAAAGATAAGGCATGGAAACACACAAGCATCTTCAGTCTTTGAGCCCACAAAACTGTTGATGAAGCATTGCTCAGACCTCAATCTCCAAGCATATTTTACCATTCCCATATTAACTCGTGACAACTGAGTAGGTGGTGGCTACAGCTACACTGTCACTAAATGGCTATAAAACATGGATCTTCCTTGCTGTGGAAGATGATCCATTCGGGTCTTCATATCTCTGATTTGGGTAATCAAGAAATGGAAATGATCTGCAGTTTCCCTTTTGGTTGCATCTTCCTGGCCTTCACTTGTTCTGGGTGTAGCAAAAGGATCATTTAGGAAAAACAAAAGCTCTCGGCTCCTGAAACGCTTTTCAGAAGTATTATTTTTTTAATTAACAAAAGTTACAAGTCCCTTGTTGGCTTCTGCTCTTCCCTCTGTACTGAAATTTAAGTAACACATCTCTTTTTTCTTCTGATAACTTAGGTTACTACAGCCCATTGACATTTGTATTTCTAATGTAATAATCAAATGCTAAAATACAGAGATTACATTTGGATCAACACATTCAGTTCTTAAACCCTGAAAGTAATTATCTTTTCTCATGTACAATGAAATGAAAATATTATATTAACCATTAGCAGCTCTATTGTCTGAACATCAACTGGTGGAACCACTTGCAATGTCATCCGCTGCTTCTGTAGACTTAAACCTCACAAGTTTTCCCACAGCTGGAAACTTTTTGGGGAGCTGTGGGTGATCCTGTTCAGGAGCCACAATATATGAGATGCACGGCTCTTCCTAGCAGGTGATAATTGGCTCAAGTATAATGACGTGTCCGTGAAGTGATGAGGCTCTTCAAGACTTCATGGCTGAACATGTAGCTGAGGTCTGGTTAACTCCATTCCTGACATCTAATTGATGGAGAACTTTTCAGAGCTGTGCACTTGAACCGAGCCCCTCGAGACACCTCAGAGTGCCCAGAGCGAGACTTGATCTTAGCTGGGGCTGGTTCTCGACCCACTAAATTCAAAACCACAGCGCAGAGAAGCCATTAAACCTTTCAAGGGCTTCTTGCAAATTCACATGAAATGGAGAAAAGGCAAATAATTGTGTGGTGAGGCTGGAGCTGTCCCCAGCCACTGCGTGCCTGTCTGCACGGTGTTGCTCATGCGAGGAGCAGCCTGTCCCCAGCCAAGGTGGAGCTCAGGTAGGTACACCCAGCCATCGCTACAGAGTGAGTCCTTTGCTGCAGAGATCCAGCGTCTCACTCTGGGCTGTGTGTAGCTGTTGTATTTCCACATATTAATAGCATTTTTGTTCCTGAGCCAAAGCCCGTCTAAACGAGGAGAAAATCTGTCACTGGTCCTTGCTGGCCACTTGCATGGGCAAGAGTTCAGTTCACCTCGGCAATCGTAGCCATTGCTCATGCAATCCAGAGGCACAGGACTGAGCTTAAACAGGGGTTTAAGTTCGGCCATGCAAGGCTTGACCCTGTCGTGTTGACGGCTCTCAGACTTTGTGCTGTGTTTGAAATAGATGCAAGCACTGGCTTTCATGGTGGATAAATAATCTGAACAATTTTCTTGCCAAAGAGGTCCTGTTTCCTGTGAGTTACTGGGGGAAGATGAGGAGCTGTTTTCACTTCTCTCAGTTGCAAGGGGATTGCTCAAATGTCCAGAGGTAAGGACCCGGGCTGATTTGTCATACATTTGCCGAAACGTAAGTATTTCTGAACCGTGCTGAGATATTCTTTGTTTTTAAGGTTCAGCAGGTTTCAGTCAATGTGATTTTTACCACATGGCTGTGAAAATGACAAGAGTGGAAATCTTTTAAGTGTTTCACCCCCAATAGTAATCTACACTTGATAGTTCACAGTGGTACAATACAAAATTAAAGTTTTAAAAAGTGGCAGTGATCTGTGGAGACCTATTGCAAGGTTTCTAGAAAAGCCTGCAAACATCATGTTTCATTTCCTAGTGCTGTGAAGTTAGACATTCAAACCCTCCATCAATGTGTTCCCATGGTCTCATAAGAGGCAGGGATAAAGCTGTGAGGCCTTGTTGGCATCTCCTGACGCACAGTGGTGGTCTGCTCCCATCAATGGGATGCTGCATCAGTGGTTGCTGCTGTCCTCAGGTGCTGTTCTGTAAGCAGTTGTGGCTTGTCCTCTTCCATGGAGGAAGACATCCACAGCACCAAAATGTAGGAATGATATTGATGCAGCCCAGTCTATTGTAGTCTAGTCAGTAGAATAGAATCATAGAATTGTCTAGGTTGGAAAAGACCTTTAAGATTGTCTAGTCCAACCATTGACCCTACTCTACCAGGTCCGCCACTAAACCATGTCTCTAAGCACCACATCT
Source organism: Burhinus oedicnemus (assembly GCA_008921705.1). Lineage (NCBI taxonomy): Eukaryota > Metazoa > Chordata > Aves > Charadriiformes > Burhinidae > Burhinus > Burhinus oedicnemus. The sequence continues at coordinate 435,955 of VFFE01007661.1, read as the reverse complement.
ACATGACTTTTAAACACATCTAGGGATGGTGACTCAACCACCTCCCCGGCAGCCTGTTCCAATGTTTGATAACTCTTTCCGCGAAATGTTTTTTCCTAATATCCAGCCTAAACCTCCCCTGGCACAACTTGAACCCATTTCCTCTTGTCCTATTGCTAGTTACTTGGGAGAAGAGACCAGTGCCCATCTCACTACAACCTCCTTTCAGGTAGTTGTAGAGAGCAATAAGGTCTCCCCTCAACCTTCTCTTCTCCAGACTAGACAATCCCAGTTCCCTCAGCCACTCCTCATAAGACATGTTCTCCAGACCCCTCACCAGCTTTGTTGCCCTTCTCTGGACACGCTCCAGCACCTCAATGTCCCTCCTAGACTGTGGCGCCCAAAACTGAACACAGTACTCAAGCTGCGGCCTCACCAGCGCTGAGTACAGGGGCACCGTCACTTCCCTACTCCTGCTGGCCACACTGTTCTTGGTACAGGCCAAGATGCTGTTGGTCTTCTTGGCTGCAAGTGTTTTGGATATCAGCTTGAAAGGCTGGTGCTAACCAGACTTTGCTGTTTGGGCAGCTCTAGAGATCATCCTTGGCTGCAGCTGGGATCTCACAACTAAGGTGGTGACAGCAGGACTGTACGTATTGGGGGGGGGCACAAACAACTGTGGGAGCAGCACCCTGTCCAAAGGGGTAGGTACCTTTTTATACCGAGGCAAATGCCACTTTCCCTGTTCTCTTCCGTTAGTCTGAAAATTAAATCCCTGAAAAAAAAGTGATTACTTATCTTGGAAGGGGATCTCAGGTGAGAGTTACCCATACCCTTGTCCAAAGAGCAATCTGAGCCCATGTAGACCTTTTGGAGTAGGCAGCTGGAGACTGGACTCACTGAGCATCTGCAAAAGCTCCCACACCACACAGAACTTGACAGTATCACCTGCTTCAGAATTGAGGAAAAAAGGGGTTTAGCCCTTATACTTTGTGATTTAGAGCAAGGTCTTAAAACTAGGAGAATGCTCTCAGCACTGCATCCATAGACTTCAGCTGCTGTCCAGCATATCCCGTGTTAGCTTGTATTTCCTGGTTTAAAATCATCGTTAAATTCCTTTGGTTTCCTGGCAAATCCAGCTAAATAGTTGGGGTTCAGCTGCTGCTGCTCCATGTGCAAAGGGCAGGCAAAGGGTCAGTGCACGGTGCGATCCTGTGGCGGGTGCCTGCCAATTCCACCCATGCTTCCCAGGATGAAGTGCAACCCTGCCACTTCAGATGAGAAAAAGCCTTGAAGGCAGGTAGGAAAACATCTTGCTGGAGCCCGAGCTAGCGAGTGCTGTCCGGCTCTCCGGGCATCTGGCTCTCCGCTTGAGTCCCTGTGAAACAGGGATGTGATCAAGGCCCACCAAGTATACTCCAGAAAGCATTTGATGCAGGGAAATTGTGCGAGTTGATAAAGAAGTCGATAACGGTGTGTGTCTGAAGTGGAACTTAAGCTAACTGCTGAAAATACTTTGAAAAGCACTGACCACAATTAAGCACTTAATCAGGAGAGAGCTGCAATTTTCTGAGGCTCAAAGTACAAAAATCATGAAGTACAGATCCAGAGATATGAAGGAAAATGTCTCTTTGGCAATTAAGATCCATTCTGCTCAAAGGCTGAAAATGGTATCATTGAATTACTTTTGTTGTACAGTTGATACACTGAATTATCTAAAATGTAAACCATTGTGCCTAAAATGCCACTCAATGAGTAAAACAGCTTCTCCTGTTCAGCCGTTACTCAGCTCAGCAAATTGCCTTCTGATGGTATCTACTTTCCCTTCCTTAAAATAACATTTTAAATTGACTCCTTTTCCTCCCCCAGGAAATTAAGTGCTGGTTAGAAGGACCCAGGCAAGAATACCAAGGATGAGAGGTTTTTCAGGAACTTTTCTATGTGTACATAGATGCAATGCCTACCCCAGAGCCAATGTGCAAAGCCTCTGAGGAAGATGTTGGTCATCCCGCAGGAGAAAGTACCAAGGTACCTGCCCCACTGTTTCTTTGCAGTTACCGTTTGGAGGCTGGTTCATCCTCTGTACTTCACCCAACGGGTGGGTGTGAGTTGCCTTTCTCCTTCTTTTATCAGGTGTACATCCATGCAACGCAATGGCCAATGCAATTGTCCAAGCCAGTGATGTGGGTGGGTGAAGAAGCCAAAGCCCCATCCACACGGTGCTGAGAGGCTGGGGGGGAAGCTTGGGTAGATGCAGCCTCCTGACCCGTGCTACCCTGCTGGGAGCGCAGGTAAAGGAGGCTGGTCACTATTGCTCACCACTGGAGGCCAGCACTCCTTGAACCCCCCATGGATCACCCCAGATCACCCAGTAAAGGAAGGGGAGCCTGTGCATGGCCTGTGGAGACGTGCACGGTGTCTCCTAGGTTGTGATTTTGGAAGGCTGGACTGCTCTGGCATGTGAGGTGGTTGACTTAGTGCATGGAAAGCTAGAAGTTGTTTATCTTGCAGGATTCTGCAAGTGATCTGCTAGAAGGAGGGGTCCTAGCCTCTATGGGTGGCTGCAGTCAAAGTCCCGGGCTCGACTTCACATTTAAGGACCTTCTTTGGTGGAAGGTGGAGTCAATGGTAGGAGGAAGACACTAGCTGAAGTACTCCACAACGTACTGCTTCAAGGTATCAACAGGTGGAGCCTGGCTACAAACCCACCTTGGCAGGAATTGGAGAGAAGACAAATCCATGCTGCTCCATACCTGATGCAAACGCCTTGGTTCTGAGGCCAACAACAGGAGAGGATGACATGATGCCTTCAGGTGATACCCAAGTGCTGTCACAGGTAGGCCAGTTGCAGTCACATGTCTGTTATGGTGGTGGAGGAAAGCATCCTACAAGTGCACTGCGCTGATATCACAGACGTGGTAAATGCTGCCACTGGTCAGAAGAGAACTGGCTTGAAGGGGCACCATGTTAAAATGGCATCTGAGTGTCTGTCCTCTTGCTTGTGTCACAGCCATGGCTGGAATCTGCTAATGACAGATATACAGGGAAAATAGCTCTGCTAAAAACAGGGACATGTACCCCCAGCCTCAGGTCACACTGGCTTTGAAGGACCTTGTAAGGATGTCTTTGGAAGAGCCTCTCAGTTACACGAGTGCCAGCTGGCCATCAGGGGGCTGGTAGCAAGGCGGTCAAGCTGGGAACATGGCTGCAGAGCATTGGTCAGGAGTGGCTGGTAGGATTAATGGGAAAGCACATTCCCTTTGATTATTTTTTTCCTCTCCTGGAAGAGCTGTTGCAATGACTGAATCATTGCAAATCCAGCTCTGCTCTGTGAATGTCACTGCTCTTATCCTTTGTAACCCCAACGTGTTGATAGCAGATCTGCAACAAGTACCACTGGAAGTACTTTGTGCTGCAACTGCTGCTATTCCCACTTATTTTACACTTGATTAGAGATGATGTTGTAGAGTTTTATTGTGATTTTTTTTTTTTTTACATCTATGACTTGTCAGAACTCCTTGTTGCATCTCCAAGTACCAATAAATGTGAAGCCTATATCCATCAGTTACTTCTTGTAGCTTGTCTTTCTTTGAGAGCCTGATTCAGTGTCTCCTGAAGTCAATGTGAGTCTTTCCATTGATTCCAGTGGATGTCAAGTCAAGCTCTTCTTTAGATTGAGATAGCAGGCACTGTCTTTGAATCAGCTTTGAGTGTCGTACACCTGGTACGATGGGACACTTACTCATCTCGGGGCCCCTAAGAGCTGTTTTAACAATGACAGGGAAATCATCCTAAATAAATTCAGATGAAACCCTTGTATCATACCACATCTTATGTCTTGTTTTTGGAGGGGCATAGACAAAACTAGGATTACTATAACTACAAGTTGCCTCTTTGAGAGCTGTGTAGAGCGTGTGCATGCATGTGTATTTTTGTGTAGGCAATTTAGGAGGTGGGAGAAGACTCAAGTGGCATGTATTATTTAGTAAAGACTGATAAGGTTGATAAACAGTGTGGCAAACTAGATAGTCATACGTATTTTTAGTTACTCCATTCTGGTGTTCATTTCCAAAGCTTCATACACCAGCGCAGTGTTACACTAACACAGCCTATAGAGGAGCTTTTATCCTCTGATGACTAACATGCTGCAGCCAGATGGAATGGTATAAATCTCTTCTTACACACAACGAAGCCAAAACAAATATTATGCAATGATTAAGTGGCAACCCAAACAGAAGCAGGCGTCCTGTGGGCTGAAACAGGAAATCTTGGGTTACAAAACTCAAGATATGTTAATTTAATTTGATTATATATTTGATGGCTATCTGAAGTGGTCCATGAATAATTGATGTAAACTAGAAAAGCTGTTGTTTGCTTTTAAAATCGAGCTGAAGAAAGTAGAAACTGGATATTTAGGAACGTGATTGCTGTTTGCATGGGTCACGTGAGAGGTCCTCACAGCCTACCACTGTCCCTGGCACTGACCAGTAGCAGGAGCTGATGGAAAAGCGTATGTGGGATCTCCCCCAGCCTGGCTGCATTAGTGGTTTATCATAAATTAAGTAGGGATACTCGCACTCAGTCTAGCCAAGTTCTGTAAATAACTGACTCACTTGGGGACAACAGTAACACTCATGGGGACGTATCTGCAGGTTGGGGAACTCGTGAAGCCCCAGTACCTCTATTTCAGAAGGCAGCACGATTTGCTGACCGGATCCTCCACCCCCTCGCATAGGCTGTAAGCAGCCAGTCTGAGGAGACATGACAGCTTTGACACCTGTAGTGCTACCTGTCTGGAAGCCATGGAAGGCTGCATCCTCCCAAAACACTAGTGAACACTTGCATCCTATCCAGCAAACTCAGAATAGCCATTTAATGTGAATAAAAGGCACTTGATAGAGCTGGTTAACCCCTTACACTACCAGTTCTTGAAGGGGGAGGAAAAGTGTTTTGTTCATGTTTCTGGCAAGGGGTTACCGTATAGTGCCCTTCTCCTCTGCAGTGGGATTGACTAGTTTCTTGTCAAGGAGCGGGCAGGTTTTCCTGATTGCTTTTTAATGTGTTCTACAGGCTTGGAAAAAAGTGTTTTGACGATGGGTACAGGTTAGGGGGGTAAACACACACAGGTAATCTTTATCCTGGGAAGGTTGCTTAACCTGTTCTTGTGATGCCAAGAGACAGTGAGAGCTGTGGTCACATCAGCACTGCAACAGCCAAGAAGCCCGTTCTTGAGGGTGAGCCCAACCCCTGCTCTGCTTTGCCACTGCTCTGGAGGAGGAACAACAAAGTTCTTCAGTTCCTCTGTGGCTGAGGTGGAACAGGAACCTCAGGAGACCCAGGTAGGTGCCGCGTTCTGCATTTACCTGACGTAGCCAGAGTGTGAGCAGAGGATGACATTGGGACTAAACTTCTCATGCTTTTCATAGCCAAGTGTCTCTTCAGAAGATGCAAGGATTGGTGGTGCTACAGAAGAACAGATCCTTCACGTTTCCAAAACCTTTGTTTCAAATACATGCAAAGACCCATCTGCTTCTGTTTCTGAATTATATTAATATTTATCTGACATGAAACACACCCAAATAATGACCATGTGAGTGAGAGCTGCGATGGTGGAGCTGCACTCACCTGATGAACTGTTCTTAGTCTGAGCTGGTCCCAGATCCCCAGCCAGCACCTCCAGCACCTGCCACCAGCCCTGTGTCCCAGGTGGTTGTCACCTCCATCACCAGCACAAAGCTGGCCCCTTGCCAGGCTCATTCCCCCTCTCCAATGAAGGACGTTTGGCAAATAATAAGTCCTGGCTGGTGCAGGTGGTGAATGTGATTTAAGGGTAAGAAGGCAGATCAAACCCAGTGGAAAGCTGGAGACATGACAAGGGTCGGATGTCAGCACTTTACCTGAAGAATTGAAGAAAGCGTGGCATATTTTTCTCGCAGTGAAACTGCGTAGCTCGGCTGCAGAGCAAACAACTCAACTGGAGGCTACGCATCCTTACTTACCGAGGAGAGGGCTGAAATGAAAGGGGTAACCCAGCAGTGACTCCTTGCTATTGTAAGAGGTAGTAAACAAGATAAAGGTAGAATAGAGAAGACGGGTAAATAGTCATTCTTAAAATAAAATAAACATCAAACTTTTATTTGTCGGGGCCTTTGAAGGAGCACAATAACCGAAGGCGCGTGGGGAGGGCAGAAAGCATTATTTACTCCAGGAAGCGATCATGAATTATACAGAAAGTTGCCCAGGAGCTCCTCCGGAGCTGTGACCTGTGGTGACTTGTGAAGAAGAGAGCACATTCGTAGCAGTTTGCTCTCAGCTGAAGCAAGTGTTACATCCCACAGGCTCTAATGGAGAGACACTGGTTTCCACTAGCTGAAGATCTGACCTCAGTAGTAACTGGGAGGTAAAAGCAAGTTGGTGGAGAACAAAAGCCTATCTTTAACATACTTTAAAGTCCTTAACCCATATACAAAGCATGGCTATAAATGAAAAGGCAGCCCTAGAATTTGAGTTTAAGCCAGACAAAATTGACTGGTTATGGAAAAACAGTCTCGTCTTGTTTACTGCCAAGCTTCAGCTTTGCATTTGAGCTGAAAGGGGGATAAAGTTTAACAGTGATTACTTTTAGGTCCCTATTTGAATACTTGCACTGTGGTTTTAGCTGAATGGAAAGTCTAGAGTAATTTAGGGGCTTTATGACAGTGGTAAAAAACTGATGATATATTAGGCCAGATGGCTTAAAACATGCCATTGAGTTGATTTATTCCTTTCCAGATGATGGGGTACCCAGAAAAAGTATTTTCTAAAGTCTAAGTCTTCCAAAAGCAAAAGCATTCTTTAATGAGGTTAATAGGTGTCTTCAGACTTCGGCGGGCTTGGGATTAGCAGAAGATGGACCCATACATATCAGTATAAGTGGAGCTTGGTGTTCATATGCTTTTGCTGAGGCATTTTCCCAGAGCTGATACACCGCTGCCGTGACCCTTTCCTTCTTTAAATCCCTTCTGAAAACTTATGCTTACACTGAAGACAATAAGGTCATGACTTTGTGATCTTGTGTACCAGCTGCCAATCACTAATTTGCTACTAATTTGTTCCACAGTGAGTTTGGACAGACCAAATTTTGACCGAGTTTCTATGAGTTTTGACCACATAGCACAGAGGCTGCAGTCTAATAATCCGGTTGTTATTTGCAGGTTGCAAACGCAAAAGTACTTGGTTCAAAAAGAAAGGAGAAGTAAAAATAATCCTCAATGTCCTGGACTGCAAAAAGGCAAAATTACTTTCAATATTACCATTCCTCTGTCGTTTTAGATTAAATTTGTAATCCATCTATCTTCATTGATTTATTTGTCCCAGGTCTTTATACTGGGGACGGGGGGGTGTCATAGGTACTATACATGGGCAGTACCCAGTACAGAAAGCACAAAGAGTGGTCAGATGCCTGCTGGTACAGACTGGGTGACCATACCTTCTTTGCTTCTCCTTCTCTCCTCATCTTAATCAGCTTGATTTGTTCTTTGTTGACTCTGGATTGAGTTTTGGTTTTGCCTCACTCTGAAACACTTACCTTAAGAGAGCCAAAATATGAAAAGCTGGGGATGTTTCAGTTGCTGTTTTTTCCCATAATATGGAGTTTTAAGTGGTCTCACTTGAGAGGGACAAATCAAGCAGTCTTCTGAAAAATGCAGCAAACAGCTGCTATCCAATGTCACCACTAATGATAACATTGAATTCTCTTTTGTAGTGGATTTTCATCCAGCTGTTACCTAACTCTGAAAAGGACCATCAAAGGCAAGTTCCACATTTACCTCTTACTTCAAAAAGCATCCCATAAGCCATGAGCAGGTTTTTCTTTTGACCTTTACAGCCTTTGTCTTTGGAAATCTGTGGTAAGAATTGGATGAATCTAATGTATTTCCATCCTGGCCGAAATGCTCCTATGGCAGAGGCAAATTAATGAGATGTCTAGCACTGCCAGTACCCTTTTCCTTGCCTTTCTCACACATGTATGTAAATTCGTGCATGTCACACATATGGGCGCATACAGATTCAGATTGTTGGTGGTCACAATGGACGAGCTTGTGAAGGCAACATCAGTGAGTGAGGTGAAGGATCTATGAGGGTGGAATGGATGGCAATGAATGCACAAAACCATTCTCTCCTTAGCCCATTTGGTGGGTTTGAGGATGCCTTTTCCCACCTCCTACCTAGGAAGGTGTGCTTGGCTCTCCAGAGGCTTTGGGCCACTGCTGGTGACGTGAGCTTAAGCACGACAATGCAGGGTGAGGTGACAGTGCTAGCCAGTGTCCTCTTTCCACTGGTTTTACGCATATCCAGGAGATGGGTTGAAGGAAGGAGGAGATCTCACCTCTGCAAAACTTGGGCTGGTTTCCATCAAACATCTCTAACAGTTTACTGGAAGATGATGAAGATGTGGTCACCTGGCATCCACATGTAAGCAGTGTGCAAGAGAGGAGGGGCTGGTGTGATATTCCCTTGGTCTGGGCTCTGTGGCAACCTCTAAAATCGCCAGTCATTCCCTTTCCTTCCTCGCCTATCATCATGGTACCTGAGTGTGAAGGTGATGGGTCTGACACATAGCCACTGCCTCTGTCCACCTGGGAGGAAGGCAGTGTGGGAATTTCAAAAATCTTTGGATATACTTGATGCATGCTGAGCTCTGTGTACACTTCAGCAAAGGCAATGTCTCATCTCACTTCTAGGGCAAAGTAAGGTCAGGTTAGAAGTCACCTGTTTTGTATATAAATGGGTCTTCTAGGATCACTCCATGGGCTGTGATTTACACCCAGTTCAGTCAAGAGGGCTACCATATACTTTTAACTAGATTCTTCTGGCTATTGCTGGCTTTTGTGAAAATACCTGGGGAGAAAACCTCAAGGGTTGCTTTGCTGCAGCTTTATTTGAAAGCACGTGTTTCAGACTAATTCCTGTCATATTTTCTGAACTAAGCGTATTTCTGCTTGTGTGTAGGCTGTGGAAGGAAAGCTGCACCGCGGACCGGACCCTCTCAACCGCTGGAGCGATTACAGAAGCAGAAGCACAAAGGGAAGGAAGAGGAATAAGCAAACCCAGTGGCCGCTGCACCACTTGAGCTTCCTTATCTGACAAGCGGGGGGACTTGTCACTGCAGATGCAGTGGGGAGCCACGCGCCCCGACACCACGGTTCTGTTGGGAGTGGGTCTGGTCTGTGCCCAGGCAGCAGTAAGACATTTTTAAAGAGCATCGCAGGCGCCTCTCCTGTCCCACACCGCTGCTGTTGCACCCCCTCGTTTGCAGTGTTACCTGTCTCTGCGCTCCCCTGCGAGCGGCACCGCACCGTACCCCTTTGGCTTGCTGAACATGGAGCAGAGCAGGTCATAACTGCACCAAAGAGGGTCAGCACACTTGTTTCACCCTGCGAGATACAGTGCGAAGTCCTTCTCCATGGTGTAGCTCCAGGATGACGTTCTGGGCTGAGTCTTGGATAGAAGATGGGGAGAGTTAAGGCCACTTTTATCAAAAGTATATTGAAGTTGAATTACTTAGTCTCAACTTGGGTAACAAAGCACGTGTGCTGTATCTTTTTTCAGAAGGAGTCAATGGTCTTCAGACTTTTGTGGGACAGCTTTAACTGGGGGAGCGAGTAAATGTCTGAATAAGAAAATAGCTGGGAAGCTCCATCTCTGGGGAAGTTTTTCAGGGTTTTTTAGACTTGAACAACAGAATGAACTCTTTTCCTGCAAAAGACTCTTTCCTGCAAGATGTGTACAACGCATCCCGAAGGTCACGGGGAGAGAGAAGCTCTCCTGTGCGCTGTTTGCAACTCATGCATCTCCATCAGCCTTGGTGAGCACTCACATCGGCAGTGTGACCGCAGGGCAGGGGCTGGGGGACGCAGCCCTTGCCATGACCACAGGGATGGCACAGAAACCATGCTCCGGTAACCCAGGGAAGAGGCAGGGACTCTCCTGGCAGTTTTGTGCTGTAGAGCAGACTGTTCCAAGGAATGATCACCAGAACCACGTAGTTTACTAGTACAGATACAACCTTAGATGCTAAAAGGATCCTGTGCTTTAAGTCCCTCAAACCTTCCCCATCCTACGTGTTCCTTGTCGTCAGAGTGCGTTTTGGCATGTTAAGGTGCTTGAATTCTTTGTATGTTTGTTTCTCAGCGTTCGATTGGCATACTTTTGGTTTGTGTTCTTTGCACTAAAATATAATAATAATAGTGATCACAACAGACATACACTGGTTTCTTTCAACTGTGTTCTTTCCTTAAATAGTTGAAATAGTTCAGCCTGTTTGACCAGACCGAGCTGTGGTGGTGATAATATGATTTTACACAATTTATTCTGAGCAGCTTTGCTTGCAGTTTTTATCTCATGGATAACTTTCTCCCTGAAATGGTGCTAAACCCCATGAAATACAGCAAATCTCTATGCAGGATCAGGGGACTCTGTTTAAGTGAATCTGCAACAATTCAAGGGAAGTTTCTCCGGGCTCTTGGATTTTTACATCATATTTTGAATGTTTTCTGTTGATAACATTGGCACGATTTCTAGCTGTTAAATCCCAGTTACGTAAGTGGAACTAGGGCCTATTATATGCCCCTCAGATACCTCAAACTGCTCAAACCTTATTTGTGTAAAACAATAAAATATGTTAAACATTGAAATGGAGATGTTGTAACTCATGTTTTAAATTCTTTTTTTGCCTGATGTATAAAACTTTTTTTAAAAGAATTTATGGTCAGATTTATATGTCGGTATGTCCCTGTAGTGCCTCAAGGGAGCTGCATGTCGATGCTCATTTTGCTCATGATGGGACAGACTTTAATTTTTGTGGTTGGCCAGACTTGCAGAGTGCCGGGGAGCGTGTGGTCAGCCTGGGAGCCTGCAGGAGGGAAGGATGCTGCACCCAAGCTATAACCCACATTTCAGGCTTAAATCCTTTGCTTTCCAACCAAACGCTTGCCCTTTGCACCTGGAACACCCCAGGATCTCTGAACCTGCCGGTCATTCAAATGTTTTGGGGGGGACCAACCTGTCCCAGCTGTGGGTATGGCCAGGAAGGGAGGGAGGAGGGGGAGCTGCCTGAAAGGGCCGTGGGGGGAAAAACCAAAGGGGAGGTCCCTCCTGTCCAACCCCCTGGGCCAGCTGGTGGGGGCAGCATGAAGAAACCTTGGGTGGTGAGCTGGTGCCGGAAGCTGCCTCTGAAGCTTTTTGTATTGAGAAGTAGGGTGACAGTCACCCCTGAGGTAAGGTCGGAGCACCCAGGAGAAGAACAAATGCTCGCGTGTCACCCCAGGTGAGTGATGGCTGCCAGGCCAGCTTGTCTGCAAAGCCACAGCCCCGGCTGTGCAAGGTGGTAGCAGCGCTGGGTGGGGAGGGAGCGCGGGTGGGTGCATCTCCGAGGGGTGGCTGGCCAGTGAGGTCTTCACCCCAGTGTTCCCAGCACTATCATATTTGTTTCTGGGTGTTCTTACATATATGTGTGTGTGTAGATATACATGTAAAAAAATGAGAAGAGCCAGAATCGTTGGCTCTTTATGTATAAAAGTATTGTTAGGTAATAGTTGTTTTGCAAAAATCAGCAAACTTACCATCAATGGATGGTGACTCTGCTGAATGAAATGCAAAATTTAGTGATGCATCACCTGGAGAGAAATAAGCACAGCATGGATGAGCCTGTGAAGAAAAACAGAGCTTTCTGGGGCTGGAAATGGGTTATCTCCTGGGGAAGAAATGGAGAGCTCCGTTTTGGAGAGTGCTTGTCATGCTCCACCCCAGAGAGAATGGCAGAGCAACCCTGGCCGTGCCCCGGCGGAGCTGTAGCACGGAGGTGAGCGGTGCTAAGCCTCCGGCCTCACACTTTATTTAAGTGAGGGCTGTATCTGTTTCTCCTGAAGTATTTCCTCATGGGGTCAACCTGGGGAGGCCACTGTAAGGAAGGATGAACATGCAATGCTGCTCTTGGGAATGGGATTTGACACTTTCCCAGAACTGGACTTTTTCTGTTACAAAGGTGTCCTGACTTGCTTGCTATGAGCTTTAACCTGCTGCTCAGATACTTTCAAAGGCTGAAGTGGGGCCAAAACCATAGCTTGGACTCTTGTTTAAAGCTTGTTTAAAGCTTGTTTTGGCTAACACAACAAGCTGAACAGCACAGGGAGGAAACAAAGCTCAGCTGAGCATCCCTGTGGCTATTGCACAGTGTGGTGGGCTATCTGCTGGTGGGAAGACTTGCTAAAGACAGAGCAAGGGGAGCCGGTGGCTACCATTTATTTGGCCTTGCCCAGAGCACTTTTGAGTTGGAACATTCCAAAAAAGGGATGTCCTTAAGTATCTACCTGCCATGCTTAGATGCCTCAACGCCTTTGAGTGCATGAGCTGTACGTGCCTCCAGTGCATTCAGAAGCGGTAAGGCAGCTGTAGCCATCCCCATGGCTGCCACATCTCTGACTTCATGTAGGGGTGAGAGGAGGTGGAGAGCTGGGAGGAAACGCTGTCACTTCATCTTCAGCGCTCTGAAGCGCTGTGATATCCTCACTGGTTGGTTTGGTTGTTCTTCTGGTGTGGCTGATACTCATAATTATATAAAACAGGTGAATGCTTTGCACCAAACCCTGCCTAGGACTGAGGTGCGGTTTGCCCAAAAGATAGGTTCCTGTGTCTTGAGGGTCTGCTTGACCCCTGGGGTGGCTGGGGACAGAAGGGGAAGCAATACCACCAGCATGGGTGGCAGAAGGCCACCCCATTTCTGTGGTGTCTTGCCCCACATGAGGGGATAGATATTTCCACACCATGCTTTCAGATCTTGAGCTCTGTGCCGGCGGGGCGAGGCAGGGTGATGGCGGAACCCTTCCCATTAGCCCCTGGAGTGCTCCCCATCCATCCCCCTGGTCCGTCCGTGCCCCAGCTGTGTCACCGGGCGGCTGTGAGGGACCCTTCCCCCGGGGTGACGCTGTGAGCAGGGCTCCCGGCCGCCACCGAGGCCCCTTCGGGGGCGGGGGGAGCCGGGGGGAATCCCGGGAGAGGGGTCCCGGAGGGGGTGGAGGGGTGGCCCCGACGGCGCGTCCCTTATCCGGCAGCGCCGCCGTGCGGCCGCCCCGACGAGGGGGGGTCCGGGGCCGGTGCCCACCGCCTCGCCTCCCCCCGGTTCCCCCTCCCGGGCCCCGGGAGAGCGCGGAGGGGTAGCGGTCCGCCGCCCCGGGCTCCGCCGGTCTGCGCGGGGCTCTGCTGCCGCCCTGCGGCCGCCGGCCCCGCACCGCGGAGGCGGCGGGGGAGGGGGGGAGGCGGGAATCAGATAAACCACATCCCTCCGGCTGCAGAAAGCCCCTAAATTGTTTCCTTTTCGGGGAGATAGCGGCGGGCCGCCGGGTTGGGGGGGGGTTGCTGGAGGAGGGCTGCCGAGGGGGGGATTTGCAGATGCGGGGATAAGGGGAGGTGTTGCGGGAAGCACCGCGCTCCCGCAGCCCCAAATGCACATTCCTGAAAGTATTCCTGAAATAGCGCACAGGGCCGTATCCCGCCGCTCCAGCCGCCCCGGGCAGGCAGGGGGGGTGGTCCCCCTGTGTCCCCCCGCAGCCTTTCCCCACCGGCCCCTTAATAAACACCGCCGAGAATTGCCCTTATACTTTGTAAATATTGGATTAGCTTTTCATTGACCGGCTCTCTTGAAAAGACCCGAAAAATCCACACCGGTTCCAAACTAAGCCAAACAGTCAATAGGTGACGAAAGTAAGTTATTTCCAGGGCTTAACGGGGCTTCCAGCTCATTATCAGGGTATCGGAGGCGCCTCGATAGTTTTTTCCCTACAAGAGGGTGAAGGAAGGAGAAAAGGCGGGGGGGAAGGAAAGGGAGAGGAACCCCAGGAGCGGGGCGAAGAGGGGCCTGAAGGCCGGGCTCAGCTTCTCACCCGCCCTGAGCCAGCGCCCGGTTGTGTCCCAAATCGCGATCCGCGGAGCGTGTCGCGATCCAAACCAGGCGAGCGACCCTCACAGCGCCTGGGGCGGTGAGGAGCTCACCGGAAGGCGGGGGGAGTGTGTGTGTGGGGGGGACACCGG
>VFFE01007661.1:388388-412199 GCA_008921705.1 Burhinus oedicnemus | reverse complement strand
GAGGCACGCTTCAGATATTTTCAGGAAAACCCCCCCCCCCCCCCGCCCCATGTGTCTCTAGGAAGAAGCACGAAGTCCTCTTGAAGGTGGGGGGTGGTCACTGGCGACTGCTGGGGCTAGAGGGAAGGTCACAGGGACCCTTCTCCATCTCACCTCATCTGAATTCTCTCCACCACCTGCCATATTTTTTAAAGCACTAGAGAGACCTTGGACTCCTCTGTGAAACTCCCCAGGGCCCAGGACAGATATCTCTTAGCTAAATACCCCGGTCACAGGCAGCTCTAACAGAGCTGCCCGCAGATAAAGTGATTGATCCTTATACTAATCAATAGAGATCCTGTTCTGAGCAATTAATAACTTTGCCAAGCTTGTTTTGTTTGGCTAAAAAAGTGTCCGGATCGCTGACTGAGAGAGCGAAATTAGGGAAAAAATATCCTGTTGCCCACATAAAAAACCAAATGTAAATAGTTAGCTCTTTATTTACATACCTGTGAAGTCTTCAGCTTTCATAACAAGAAAGTCAGTCTGGATGTCTGGGACATGTCTTCTACATCCCCAGGGAAAGCTTCATGGGGGATCTGAACTTGCACTTCTATACATTTGGTTACAGAACTGCATGAGAGGTGCGAGCTTGCGCATGCACCGCACGTGTGGGTCCCACTGTGGTGGAGCCTGTTGTGCCCTGGGCTGCAGGAGCGGGTCCCACCACCTGGCCAGCTGTGGCTCCTGCCTCCCTGGCATCCACACAGCATAGCAGGAGGAGGAGGAGCATGGGAGAAAGGCAAGCGTGCAACAGCTGGATGTGGGGCAGGTGAGGGAGGGTCAAAGGGGAGCAAACTGGGACCTAAGGGAGGGAGGGAGAAAGAGGCTGGGAGCAGCAGGATGAGGAGATGGGGCTGGAGGTGGGGAGAGGACAAGGATGGTCCATAGCTACAGGAGCAGCAAGCTGTGCCTGCAGGAGGCTGATTCGAGCCTGGGCTCCAGGCTGCTGCTCCTGCCTGGTCACTGACAGCAAACCTCTGGGCAAGGTACGGTTCAGCCCCAGCCCAATGCTGGGTGACATGGGACCTGCCTGGTGATGGTGCTCTGCAGTCTGACGGACTGCAGGGGTCCAGGCCCTGCAGATGGCCCCGGTGACAGTGACAAGCTGTCTCTCAGACTGTATTGCAAAGCATGCAGTTACTATTTTGTTAATAAAACCATTTTGTATTCATTACTGAAAGCAAACCTTTTTAGAGGGTTTTTTGGCACCTGATGTGTGTGTCTGACCATCCCCTAGAACTGCTGAAAGCCAAACCGTCAGGCCCTGGGAAGGAGAGTAAAGCAGTTGATGTGGATTTCCACACCAAACTCACGTGGCCTTGTTTTGCTCAATTGTGGAAATTAAGTCTTAATTGGTGAGTAAAAACAGACTGAGAGGTTTTATCAGAGGGTATGTTTCAGAGGTGGAGGAGGCTTTTTAGATACTTATTGTTTGTAGATTCATCGGGAAATCTTGCTTCAGGAAAGAAAGGTGAAAGAGAAGAGGTCCGAATACCTTTTCTATGTGGGTTTGTTCTCTCTTCCTTAAACAGCCCCAGTAATTGTAACGGTTTTGTTGGAGAAGGCTGGACTCTCAAACCATGAGGATGTGTTGGGAAGAGCTACTGGATCCTTTCCAGCTCTAGGGAGAGAATAAATAGCATTGAGTCAGTGATAAGCTGCTGCTCAGCCTTCCACGCCCGGTCTGGTGCCCTTCCCATCTCCTCCTCCTTCAGCAGCTCTGTGGGACAGCAGATGTCTGCTTCCCCCATCCACCCCCATCGCCCTCCCTCCCAGCACCCAATACACTGCCCAGGAGAGGGAGTGGAAAACCCTTCTCCTAAAATATCCTGCGCAGAGTCTCTTGGAGAGGTGGGTGTGCAAGGTGGACAATCTGGACCCCAGTTTGGAGAGGCTGGGATGGGCTCCACCTTGTTACAGGATGGTTATTTCCAAGTATCTACAGTCACAGCCTCAACATCTTTTGTGCAGAGTCCACCGGCACCTCTTTGTGCCCCTGGGTCTGGACAGGACTGTGAGTTACCAGTCTCCGTGTGCCCCAGAGGAGGGGAAAGGGCTTTTCCCACTTCAAGGCTTAGCCATTTTCTCAGCAGGCTCTTCCAGCTGCAGGGGGTGGCGGAGCTGCCTGTCCTCCTCCTGCTCATTGCTCAGAGGGTAAGGTGACAACCCTTGGCTACTGCTGGTGGTGATTTTGAGCTGGTTCAGGCTACCTTGGCCCTGTTGATAACTTCCTTCCAGCGTTTCACATGCACGATCCCGGTGCTTCCCAGGAAGCAACGTCTGGAGGCTGGGTTGAAACAGTTGGGGCATGGCACTGGCACAACACGCAGGACAGGCTTGTACTCCTGCAGGAGTTTCTGAGCCAGTCCGTGTTGCTTTGGCCTGTCCAGAAACTGGTCTGATGGTGCACAGAGGGGAAACCTCGGCCATGGCCAAGGAGGCCTGAAGACGTGTGGGGTGCTGTCATGCAACCACGGGCTCTGGGGAGACCCCTTCTCAGGAGCTGAGCATTGGACTGCAGTTCCTGGAGAATGTGGGTGTCTGCGCCAGTTAGGAACAGAGCCAGAGCCTGGGCTGGCTGCACAAGCACTCCCGAGTGGTCCTTAAATCTGGGGACAGATCTTCTCTTGCAAATCAAAGGGAAATGCTAAGGGTTGGTGCCCAGGCTTGGGGTGCTCAGGGTGGATCAGGTAGGGTGAAAAAAAATGAGATTTCCCTGGCTGAAGAAATGTATTTCCAATTTTCATACACACATGCCCACTCCTTTTCACAAACATGAAGGAATTCAAAATGACCAGAAGGACCTTCTCCCCTGGAGAGGACAAGAGCTTGGGGAAGGTGCTCTTTTAGCACTGCATGTCGGGAGACACTGGGTTTTGGTGAAACGCAGGAAGAGTTTCTGTGGAGTCTGGCCTGAATCGTCCCTTGTTCCAGCCTGGTTTTTTATGATGAATAAAAAAGACAACCTGTTCACCACCTAAGCCTTTGATGCTGTGGCCAGTGACAGAGGAGAGGGGAGAGGGGATGGGGGAGCAGCCTCTTTAACAACCCCCGCGCACGCCGAGTCAGGCGACTGGTGTGTTTGAGGAGCCAGGAGAAGACTATCTCTGCCAGCAGAGCTGTGGCGTGTACACACCTGGGATTAACAGATGGCCGCGGGTTGTCCCTGCGGGTTTGAGCACACAGAACAATCTGGCAGCAGCAAAGCCCACTCTCCGGGATGGGGGTTCGCTCTGGCTTTTGTCCATAGCGTCTTGGCTGGTTGGAAGAGGGGAGGGGAAAGATGAAGCCTATGGAGAGGTAGACGTGAATTGCCCATTTTGTTCAGGTTTGATTTGGAAGTGCACATCCATCCTTTGTTTTCTTATTTTATTTTTTTCCTGGGGGTTGCAATGGGGAGGAGCAGGAGCCTCCTGGCTGATTGGTGGGAGCTGGTGGGGCACAGAGACTGGTGCTGGGAGAGCTGATGGGGACACATCAGCCTCAAGTCACAACATCTGTCCTCAGACACCAGCCCTTGGCCATGGGAGACAGTGTGCTGGGGGACTGGTGGGGAGCAGAGGGGTCCCATAACTTTGGCAGTTTTGCACAAGCTCTGGAGAGACTCCTTGGGATTGTTGTAGGCTTGTCCTGGTGGTCTCACCTGCCTGGCAAAGCCAGTGCTGTTCATAAGCATATACGGGGGGGGAAGTTTCCCGGTGTTTCCAGGTGAAGGTCCATGTTCGTGGTGAGGAGGAGGTCTCAGCCCAAAAAGGGGGAGAGGAAGGGACCTCCTGGTCATGCCTATAATGTTCCCACCCAGATTTTCTTCTCCCCTCTTAACAAAACATATCCATCTGCTTCTCTTTGCCCATAGATAACCTTGGTCTTTCTACCTGCACCCAAGTTTTTGGATGACACTTGTCATTGCAATGTTTGACTAAGAATTCCTATGGAAGATGTTTTAGACGGCTCTCAGTGGACCTGCCATGAAAAATAGGTACCTATCTGTTCAAACTCACCTCTTTCCCATGGACAGTTGGGAAAGATGGGTCTTGCCTAGAATATTTTGCCCAATTTCACTAATCCTGAAGATGCAACAGATTCACTAGGGTGCGTGAATAGGTGTGAAAGAACCAAAGCAGGCTTAAAAAAAAGAAATCCAAGGGAAAGAAAGTGACATTGATGCTGTAAACCCTGCGAGCGACATGGGAACCAACTGGGAAGCCACAGATAAGGAGCGTATCATGGCGTATCGCGGGCGCCCCATCAATCACTCGTCCATCTCCAGGCGCCTGGACCCCGGTGCGGCAGGAGCAGATGGGAGTGTGGCTGCGGCATCACTGTCAGTAAGGATCAGGGAGGCTGTTGGTGGGGATGCCACTGACACAGGTTGCGGTGCTGGCTGGTGTCAAAGGAGAAATTGCAGGAGCGGCTGGTAAGATCAGGGTGGCATCACCCATTTCAGTGGCTTCCTAGGAAGTGCCCAGGGAGGATTTGATCTAATATCATCCCCAATATGCTGATGGAGATGGGACTCACTGGCTACATGGCTACTCTGGGAGATCCGGGAGCTGAAATAAAGTGCTGCTTAGCTCATTTTTTATCCGTTTTCATAATTTTTCAGCTGAACCTGCCCATCACTAATGACATTACCTGGGCTTCCCTATGCAAAACCTCAGTAACAGTGGAAGCACCGACTGCTGACCCTCCTGGGCACGTCTAGTTCTCGGCACGCTGGTATGTAGTGGCAAAACCCTGGCCAGAGCAGGTCAACAGTGCCATGTGCTTCAAGGACTTCCCTGGGAAAACCATGACACATCCAAAGTGACAGCATGACAGAGAATACTGCAAGGGTTGTTCAAAGTTGGGTTGGGAGGGGGCTTACTGCCTGGTTTCTTTCATTTCCATGGAAACAGGATACAAACCTAGTGATAAGAAAAGTAGAGCTCTGTCCCCAGTGGAACAGTGCAGCTCTTGTGGGGGCTGCCCCCGACAGGGGGACGGACAAACCTTGTTCCCTTCAGCTCTGTACCTTGAAACCCAACACTAGGAAAGATGATCTGGGGAGGGGACGGGGAGCAGAAGGGTCTGCAAACAGGGGGAAGAGGGAGAGAGGAGGCTCCGAGGTCTATGACACCCCCAGCAGGAGTTTGCACAGTCAGGACCATATTGAGAAGAGCATCCAAGGGACCTTTCCTGAGAGCAAACTTCACCAGGTTTCCCTCATCAAGGCCCCTCCTGAGCCCAGGGAAAGGGTCCTCCTTGCATGAAGGGCACCGCCAGGTGCCAAACGAGGGTCCCCACCCTCCCTTCCTCCCCACCTACCCTGCCCTCTGCCCTTCCGTATGTCCCCTGAAAGGTACTTAAGTCCTGCCTGAGGGTTCACCCAGGTTTTGCTGCCCAGGCTTCTCTCTCCCTGGGGTTTCTGGCAGATGCTGACACTCAAAAGCAGGTAAGCAGAAGGCAAGGTAAAGGTGACACAAACGTTATACATTAACAGTGTGACTGACTGCTTTTTTTTTTCCTTCTGTCTCATAACTGTTCCTATTACTGGGGACCTTGGTGCGGCTGCTCTGGCTAATGTGTAATCCCAGATATTTGCTGCTCCCTTCCACAAGGATGTCCTAGTAGCTAGGATGGCTCAGTGAGGTGGGGGCTGTGCCTGTGCCGATAGGTGGTGTATGCTGGGGAGAGTATTTGATGTTCTTGATCTTTACAGGTAAATATTTTTTAGTGCCCCTAAACGCTTCCTTGTGAGCATAAAGCAACCCTGGGGAGCTCTTGCACCGAAGTCAGCTTACACTGAGTCTGTTTTCCTGCTAAAACCTGGCTAACAAGGCACTAGTGTTTCCCCTGCCTGCTTGGCTGGGCTACCTGGGTGCATGGGGTCATGTTTGGGGGGCAACTGCAAACACGGAGCTGCTGGAGTTGTGAGTGGCACGGTGAACTTGCACCGCTTCCTCTGGATGCTCAGGCTTAAGCTGCTGTGTGGTTGCTGTTTATATACACATTGAAACTAATAGCATTGCTGTAGCTATTGCTAAACATAGTCTTGCTGCGGAAATAATTAAAAAGTATATTGACTGGTACTTCTCCCTGGTGTAACTCTGGCTTTTCTTGCTGTAGAGATGCCTTTATTGATTTGCACTTTTTTTCCCCCTAAGACTTAAGTATCTGGGACTCCAAGCCCAGGAAGAAGTAGGACAAGCCATTGGCTGGCAGGTCTCAGCCAGGTGATAAGTTGTGATGCGATCCTCCTTTTCTTTGAAGCAAGAACGGAAGGAGAAAGTGCCTATTTTTGTCATTTCCCCCCTCCTTTTTTTAAGTAAGTAGTTATGTTAGATAATGATTCTCAAGGGTATGTTTTTTTTTTTTTCTCTTAGTACAACTAAGTCAACTCTTTTGCTTATGAGATAGTGCTATATACCCCATTTATTCCAATAGTAGGTCACATTATGTACTAATCAGGATGCTAAATACTGTCTGTACACCAAAGTTTTTCATCAAAGGAAAAGACCTGAGTGAACAGCTGAGTCAAGTAATGAATATCAGGAGGGTTCTGCTCTTCAAAGGCAGTGAAACGTTGATTCTTTTTAAGATAAAAGCCTGATGTTTCAAAAAAAAATAATTGGAAGTAAACCAAAAAGATTTACTTATCACAAAATATTATTCACACCAATAGCAGCAGTCTGATTTTCTTCCCCACGGCGGACTGGAGGGTATTCTACAGACTCAAAAACTCTGATTCAAGTGAGAGGCAGAGAGGAGCGAAACTGCTGCTGGGTAGAAATCGGCCAGGTTGGAGATTTTGGTTTAGGGGTTCCTCAGAAAATTGGGTACCTTTAAAATGCTCATTGCTGCACCTCATATGGAGGTGCTGATTGCTTGGCTTTGCTGGGAGAAGAGCAGCATCGGCAAGCCTGGCTTCGTCGCCAGGGCTTAGCAAGTCAGTTTGCTGCAACTGTTTGGGCGTGTAGGGGGAAACTGGGAATTATGTCCTGCTTCTACTGCAAAGTGTGTAGAGAAAATCAGCAGGCAGGCCTCAAAAATGAGGAGATTAACTGAAAAAGGGGGGAGGAAAATACCCAACACCTCTCTGTGAGCTATACAAGAGCAATTCTACTCTAGTCCTCTACAAAAGCCAAGCTCTTCCATGGAGCAGAGATGCAGGCAAGCTGATAAAGCTTTTGACTAGTGGTTTAGTTGAATGCTGAATGCCTGACCCACATTATAATCTGAGGGTAATTAATAGGCTGTGATGTAGGTAGAAAGATGCCTGGGCTTTTTCTCATCATACCTAACCAATTTGGGATTTTTTTCTCCCACTCTCAGATAACACTCAAATGTAGTGGAATGAAACCAAATGAGCTGCTTGGAGTCATTTTTGTATTTTGCCTGTAATCTCTGGGTTTATTTAAATGTTCTCGTTGCAGTTATTTTCTGTGACTATTTTTTTCATGTTGAACATCTCCTGTTGAATAACTCCTCAGACACTATAATTTCAGGATCAACAATGATGCTGACAATAGAGGAAAAAATTACATTGTGAGGCATAGAAAAATGAGCCCATATCCCCATCTTTATTCTGCTGTTCAGAGAACATCTATGTATCCGTATTCCAAATTAATACAATGATCAGCTTTTGCTTGGGCTACTTTAGCTCAGATTTTTACAAAAGACAGAAGTACACGGTCACATTAAATAACTGGATGCACCATGGGACTTGTGACCTCAGGTAGGAAAGCACATGATTTCAAGTGTATAAAGCAGAGGCTCTCTGGGAAAGGAGAGGCTTCAGGCAGTAACAGAAATGGTCAGTGTTTCTAAAACCCAAGACTGAAAATCAGTCTCTTTGGTTCCCACTTCTCCAGCTACCCTTGCTCCTACTTTCAGGAAGGTGGAGCTGCTGGTGGCTTCAACTGAAGCTGTGAGTGGAGGGAAGTCTATAGGCGTCAGGGTAAACATACTTGAAACCATTGCTTTTCTTGGTTATGAAGCCGGTTTAAGCTTAAAGATGTTTGGGCACTGTTTCATCCAGCGCATCCCTAGTGGGGACAACCTCAGTGAATGTAGGTGCGTATTTGGGGGGGTCGTCTACCCTCCTGGCTGTCACCAAACTCATACACAGGATCAGCATCCTTACTTCAAAAAAATCCCAAACCCGAAATACAAACAACTCCCCCACCCTGAAACCCCAGGAGACTCAAGGAAAGGCACCCCTTCTCTTGTCCTCTGCAGAGTCACCAGTCAAGGTTTGCCTGGAGTCACCTGTGCTCATGTTTGCAGGGCTCAGAGCTCCTGACCGAAGCATAACTACCCACAACTGGCCTCCTCCCTCTTGCAATACCTACATTTTGGGTAACGACGCTTGCAGCTTGGGGGCTATAGTCCTTGGGGAGCCTGGCCGTTTGCTTCCCACCCCATCCCCACATCCCAGCCTCCCTGGGTAGGTACCTCATTGTCATTGTTTGGGCCAGATTGGCCCAATCTGGTGGAACGATGGATGCTCTCTCTCTCTTGCCCCACTCCCAAAGGGAGGCAAGAGAGAGAGAAAAAGAGAGACCTAAGAGTTTAGAAGGAACTAAACTACTTTAATGAAAAATTAATAATAAAATAATAAAAAGAAAAATAATGAAATATATACAAAACCATATCAAGCTCCCAGGATGACAATCACATCACCAGCAGGTGCTGGGGAAGTCCCAGACTGGACTCAGTGACGGATGGGAACTGGATTCCAGATCTGGATTCAGGATCGGGATCAAAGGCAGACGAGCAGACAGAGTCCTCCTCAGATGATGGCCTCTGAAGAAAGAGGGCTGACCCTTTGATCCCTCAGCTTTTATGCTGAGCATGAGGCAGATGGGATGGAATATCCTGTTGGTGAGTTTTGGGTCTGCTCCTCCCCACAGGTGTGACCCCTCTACGTTTTTCCGCTTCCGACCCTCCAACGGGGCAAGTAACAAAGTTGGCTGTCCTCGGTTGTTATAGCAATAAGGATAAGCAGGGGCCTCTCTGCACCCCATCCCTTGGCATCAACCTGAGCGCGAACAGTTGTCTGCACAACATGCTGGTAATTCCAGCAGTTAGAAGAGGCCTAGCTAAAAAGTAAAGTTACTGAACAGAAATGGTCCTGTTTTACCTCAAACCAGAACACTCATTAGGTGGTGTGGTCTCTCCTCCCCAGGAGAAATGGGCTTACATGAGTCCATGGCAAATTGCTTGCCTGATGTGCGCTATGTGACCAACTGAACAGTAGTTAGTGTGGCGTGCCAAGCTGGCAGCCTTCCTCTCGCTACCCCGCTCTCGCTCCCTCCTCTTCCCGGGGGTTTGCTCCCAGCTTTGGGATACCTCCCTCATCTCTGATTCCCAGTGTTCTTCATTTTGTGCTAGCACTAGAACCAACCCAAAGCTGAAGGTAAGTGGTACATCGGCTAAAGCTGCGAGGCGGCTGACTTCCACCCATGGCCAGGAAGTTCAGGCTGCCTCTTGAAAAGATTTAGAAGAAATGAGCCAACCCAAAGTACTATTGTCATCCAAAACATTAGCAGTCGTGTGCAGTGGGGTAACAAACAGAGATGGTTTCTTTGCTGTTATAAATCCCCGTGGTTTCACTGGGGAAATTGCTTCAGTGGTACTGGAGGAGAATTTGGGCCACAGGCACATTTTTTTTTTTTATTTTTTTTATTTTTTTTTTTTTAAGCAGCAGCCTACATCACTCCAGTGCACAGGGCTGGTGTTCAGCAGACTAAAGGCTTCGATGATGTTAATCATTATTCACTAAGGCAGAAGCCTGTCTGGAGCCAGGGGTGCTGCTCGCAAGCTGGAGGAAGAGATGACAGCTCAATGAAAGAGGTTCAATGACTTGTTCTTCATGTCCTGGACACCTGGAATATTTTCCTTGAACTTCCTGCATTCAGTCAAAAGCCCTACATTATTTTCTGAAGGACATCAGAGATAATTTTATTCATAACAGAATAAATTCTGTGACTGTCTGTAAAAGAATAAATGAAGAGACTTAACACAGCAGAGGATATGGAACATGTCACAACTGTGGCATTTCATTGAATATGCAACATGTCTTTCTCGACTTAAGTGAATTGAAGAGCTTTAAATATATTCACCAACTCTTGTAACTACAAAAAAAGTAAAGCAAGTGCATTACCGGGGTGGCAGGTGTCAAGTGACTTAGCATTTTAACATTTTCATTATGCTTGGGAACAGTAAACAGAAAAGCAAGCCAAGGTTTTTTTTCCTATAAATTGCGTTAGGTTTCTAAACGGTATGTTGTGAACCCAAAGCCGGCACAAGAGTCTGGTGAATTGAAGGACAAAGCAATAGGAAGTCATGGGGGTTTTGTTCTCTGGGTGACAAGCGCGCAGACACGGGCAGATGGATTTGTCACAGCCAAAGTTTTCCTGTCCCTTCTCCCACCCCTGCAAAGGAACGGCTGATCCTGAAGCCCCTGGCTTTGGGAAGCACCTGGGGAGGGTTCCCAGCTTTCTGGGGCCTCTTAGTGACCCTCTTCTCTCAGGGAACGTAGCAGCAAATGACTGAAATCCTGAAGCACTTGGCCTATGTGCCAATGCTGGTGTAACTGGTAGCTGTTGGCGGGCTGGGTGCCTCGGTGGGGTGGGGGGAACTGCTGGGTGTCAGGGCATCGGTGAGGCCATCATGCTCAGGGCTGGCATGTGACTCTGGTTCCTCCTGTAGTTGAAAAGTATTGGGGCCTTTCTTGAGACGACGCATCGCAAGGATGCGATGATGCTCACAAATAATTGAGCAAGCACTAATTGTCTCTGTTGTTAGAGGGAGATGGTAGTACTGTAACTCACCTCTGCAAAAGCTGCCGGTGGGTTGGTGCTGGCACGCCGGGGCCAGCGGCTGCTGATGGTCACTTGTGCACACGCCTTGGTGGGACTGGAGCTGTAATCACGTGAAGGATGTGTTAGCGTGACAAAACACTAAGGATCTGCTCGCCAAGGCTGTGGGGGAGCTCCATGGCACCGCATCGAAGCCCACGTCTTACAGCCCTCCAGCTGCAGAGGTCCTGCACCTCCCTGCCCACCAGCCCCGGCATGCCGCTCCGCTGGCATGGCCCAGCCTTGAAACACCCCCGCTCCCTTCCCCAGCGCCCAGCAAAGCCGTGCGGCTCGCTACCTCTGCCGAGGTGCCGGTGCGATGAATAACACGGGGCTCGGTGCGCCTGGGCGCCCACAGCACAATGAGCCGGGTTCTTTTGTGACTCCCTGACTCGGGAGCTCTCTGCATCTGTTCGAGGCTGAAGTGGCTCTTGGGCTGTTTAAAGGTTGAGTGCTACTGCTCCAAACGACGGAAGACAGATTCGGTTAAATAAACACAGGGGCTTAGAAATAAATTGAAGGTTACGTGAAGAGCTGGATCAGAATATAATGTTGTCAGACGCATTACAACACGCCGATCTGAATGCGGCTCTCCAGCCATATTACTCTGAAATGTGCTTTGACACATTCCCTGTAAGTCCCCGCTGCTGGGAAAGTGGTGGGAAAAGGGGGGGGGCAGTAGGGGGCTCGGATGTGGGCCAGGGGTGGGAGGAAGAAGATGGATGGCGTGCGACCAGGAACGCACTTGTTTAGACAGAAGGAAACCGATAGTAGTCCTGCTGCCTATTAATTACTGCACATTTAAAATTTTCCCTCTAGTACATGCGTAGCTGCTCTGTAAGTAGCTACACACAGTCCATGGCATGAATCTCCTGCCATCAGCTCTGACCGTCTCCTAGCCCCAATGCCCTGTTGTACAATATAGGCTTTATAAAGCTATATTCTTCCTTAATAACTGAAGATACTGTTTTATTGTCTGGGAGATTGTTTGGGTTTAATTCCAGCAGCTCAACCAGCTTCCTGCAAGGCAAAGGCAGCGCACTGTGATTTCATTCTTGCCCCCTATAAACAGGTATATGTTCTGGATGTTGCTTTTGTAGCGCTATAACAATTTTGATTTGAAGAGCACTTTTTTTTTGGACCGAAATGCGCCACAATAACATAACTCCTATGACACCAGCCTGCCTTGTACGGGTGCAGCTTGTTTCCACGCTCACTGGTGTAAATGTTTTCCTGCTGGTTGGCTCAGTAGTGAGCCAGCGCTGTGACTTGTGTGTCGAAGCTCAGCGGCGGCGGCGGGAGCGGTGCTGACCTGCGCTCAGCAATCCTCGGCGCGCTGTGCCGGCGGAGGTTAGGGTTCAGCGTGCTGTTTGTTCAAGGTGTCTCATTGTGGAGCAGACCTCCTCTTTATGCCTGCCCGAGTGCGCCGATAATCTTCTGGCTGAGAACAGCATTATGTGAAGTGTGTTTATGCTGGCGTCGGAGAGAAGAGAGTCCCAGTGGATACAACCAAAAGATTATTCTGCTGTGGCTTAGCCCGGTTTTCCACTCCTCTCCCTTTGCAGCGTTTCACACCATCCCGACTGCTTGTCTGCCCCGAGGTGAAAATCCCAATTTAGCCCACTGAAATTTTGTGTGGAGGGAACTTTTCCAACCAATATATATTTTTTTTTTCCTGTTGAAAGAGAATTGGTTTTCTGCAAAGCACCTGCTTTTTTTTTTTTCTGGAAAGATATACAGATCTTTTTCTTTCAGTTTCTAGTGAATGTTTCAAAGCAAACCGGTCACCTTTCGCTTGCCCTTAGGTGGGGACCCCCTGGCCGCACAAAGCTGCTGCCCCGTGCGACTCCACCGGGCCCTACGTTGTCACGGTCTCCCATCCCCTCTAACCCACCTGTGCTCGGAGCCATCCGCTTAAAACGCTGCTCGGAGCAGCCGGCAATAACACAGCTAAGAGAGAAATCCTGACAGAGCCCATCTCCGTGTCCAGTGACTGTGTGATGGGCCTTGGGTTGTAGGGGAGATCCCCAGAGGATGGTTAGGAGGGGAATGGCTGATGGAGTCTGTGATAAGGAACGTTTTGTGCCCAGCACTCTTTAAGTGCCTTTAGTGCCCTGGCATCTCCCAGGCTGATGAAGGGTGGGCCGAGATCTCAGCATTTCACTCCTCCATGCAGCAGTTCAGATCCTTTTGTGCAGGAAAACCGTGTTTTGGCCTGTACTAGGCTCCAAAAAATGACGGGAGCATGGGGAAAGGCAGCTTCCAAAGGGAAGTTTGGATGGAAGGAAAACTCCAAACTTCCAAGAAAAGTTGATGAAACACTCCTACCTGGTGTAAATGTGTGCTGCTTCACTACAGCGAAGTGTAGGGTTATGCTGCTGATTGCCATTTGTCACCATGTTTGCTTTAATAGCTTTTATATTTGTTAATACTTGGGAACCCAGGTATGAACTGGGACCTTGCTGTGCTGGAGGTGGTGCAGTTCTGGCCAAAGGGAGTGATTGCCTTTACTTAATCTCTGAAATTGTTCTTAGTAATTGTCTCTCTATGATTGCAAAGTGTCTGTTCAGGTGCCCCAGCTGAACAAGTTTCATATTCGAGAAGGCCATAAAATCATACTTGGGGCTTATTGATCCCTTTTATTGGAAAACCCAGAGTACACATCTAGTTACAGAGCCTCATTTGTTGGATTCTTGCTGTTACATTCTTGTGTGATCTCTGCTCTGGTTTAAAGGGGGGGGGAAAATTGCTAGCTCTGCTGCCTGTAGTGGAAAAACTGAAGTAGGTGCGTTCAAAGGGCACGGACACCTGAAGATGAGAGTAGAGAAATTTACTGCATTTTTAAAATTGTGTTATGTTTGAAGCAGAACTCATTATTTTTCAGGGCTTTCTATTACTTGTTTGGACAAGAGTGGCATGGAAAAGGCAGCCGCTGTCCGGCCTTGGCTGGTGTGGGGCTCCGATGGACATCTCCTCCTGATAGCAGAGGGGGAAGCCTGGCTGTCACTGCTCACTGCAGGCCAGTGAGGATTAGGTGTCTTGTAAGGGATGAAGCTGGAGTGGCGTGAAAGCACAGGTAGCCCAGGTGCTCGTGCAGGTCAGCGCTCAGCCTCCCTCTCTCCACGCACTGGGAACGGCTCCGCTTCGGCGGGTCAGGGAAAAACGCAGGGCTGATTTTGGATGTGGTTTCAGCTGTGGCGTGGGTTACAAAGCAGAAGCAAGGAGGGGAGGAGCCCTTTCTTGCTGCCAAAGGGAAATCCCTTGCTGGTGTGAGCAAGACTCCTTGGCTGAGATGGATATTCCCAGTGCTTAGCAGTGAGCAGGACCCACCTCGGTGGGGGTGTGGGACCATGGAAGTCAGACCACACTGGCAGCCTGACCTACCTCAGTGAGTGTGCTGGTCCGTGGGAGTCAGACCGTGCTGACAGCACAGCCCGGCTCAAGCTGGGTATGAATTTTCAGATGTTGGCACTGCCCTGCCTGCACTTCATCCACATCAGGAGAGCGTTCTGTGGGCTGCTTTGGGTCGGTGCTTGAGTTGGTCAATGCTTAGTGCTACTACAAATCTCATTTAGGAAGACATCCACTGAAACCCACATTTGCCAGCTGTGTAGTCTCTTCTGCCTACAAAAAAGTATCATTGCACCGTTTGACTTCTTCTCTTAACACTGCCTTGGTGGTGCCAGAATAAAGCCTGTGTACAAAGCAATGCTTTTCTTGAAAAGTTCTGTCCATTTGATAGCGTCTCTTATGGTTTCTCAGTGTGTGGCTGGCAAGGATAAATACTGGGAAGTTATATTTCAAACATATATTTCCATGCAGTCCTGGAGCAAACCAGTAATAATACAAACAGAGGGCTACATCTTTAGCACTCACCACGCCGGTGTAGCACCATTAAAATAGGCTCAATAACCCAAGTGACCAGCCAGCTTAAAATGTAAGTACCCAAGAATTAAAATATAAGCACTGAACTAAGACTGCCCAGCAAGCAAACAGCCCGTGTTGTGCTGTGCCACATGGGCTGTGTCCCCGTGCTAAGGAGCCTTCTGGTGCACGGAGGGTAGGCCAGGGCTGGGGATGCTGGCAGCATAAGAGGGATGGAACAAGAAGTACGGAGGAGAAGGAATGAACGGAAAGAAGTGGGCAGAAAAAGGTGTAGGGGTGGGAAATCACCAGAGAGGAGGCAATGCTGACAGAGGTTATCCGTGCGTTGCTAAGTGCTTGTTACCTGGTTTGGGGCCAGCTGGCCCCTGTCCGTGGCACAGGCTGGTGCCGACCGCCTCTTTGTGTCCGGGACAGCCTTGCTGGTCCCTTCCCCTTTCTGTCTTAGAGCAGCCTGGGGCTGCCAGAAGCAGCCGCCCGCGGCCACCGGCGAAGGACAGCGGTGGGACCCCGGGATTTTTCAGCGCGGGTGGAGCGAAGCCAAAGGGACCACCGAGAAAAGAGACGGGAGGTCGGGACGGGAGGCTCGTCGGGAGCACGGAAACAAAGCGGGACCCTCCTGCCCCCGCCGGCGGTGTCCCGCGGGCTGGGCCAGCAGCCGGTGCGGGGCCGGCGATGCGGCGATCTCCGCTGACACCGTGTGGCCGGTCCCCGCATCTCCGCCCCGGCAGCTGCGGCAGCTGCAGTCGCCCAACAATGGGGATTTTAAACCCCCCCTGAATCCTCTCCAAATACCTTCTGAGCACAGCCAAATGTCACTCGGCAGAGGGACAGAGCCTGCGGAGCTGGATGCAGGCTGCGCTCCCCGGCAGCTGTACTGAAAACAGTTCTACCAGATTCCCGAGTCCCTCGAAATGGATGGGATTCAGGCATTTCCCAGAAAAGCCTGCCTGGATCATTCCGACCGATCCAAGATATTTTTATGTCCCCCTTCTTGCAGTAATCACAAGTGCCACATTCTTGAAAGCAAGCTGATTTCCGAAGGACAGGGACCTTTTATCTCTGATTTCGGCAGGCACGAGGCTCTGGAAAGGAACCACGCTTAATGTATTCAACTACATGTATTCTTAGAAAAAGCTCTTTCTCCTTAGTCCCTTCCAGTCACAAGGATTTCGCACTGTAAACCTCAGACCTGCCTGTTTTGGGGCCTGAGGAGCAGAGCAATTCGCTTCCAGCCCTGCTGCAACCAGCCTGCCTTGGTTTGCAGGTGGAGGGGGCTGGGGGGCAGGTAGGGAGTCACCGAACCTGCTGCCGAAATAGGCTCCTTGTTCTTCATGGGGGGGAAAAAGCAAAGTTACACATTGTTGCTGCAACACAAACCCATTAATAAAGGGAGCGAGACCTTTACATGGCCCTCACAGGCAGGGCAGAAAATGTATTTAGGAAAACAACTATCTTCTTGCTCAGAGCAACGCCAGGACGCTGCGAAGGCGCTTGCTGTGTTTGGAGGGTGTCTCTCCTCTCGGACAGGCGGAGAGCAGAGCTAAAGGAAGATTTAGAGCTCAGGAAAGAGCCCCAACAATAGACAATGGAGCCATTTAAGGGACAACAAACAACTTTATGCCCTGTGAGTTTGTCCCATTGAAGTCACGGGGTGAGCGCCGCGGCAGAGGGGAATGAATGGGTGTTTTACTCTCGGTTTCAAGGGAGCCAGGATTTTACCCACTGTGCAGCCACTTCAGATGCTGTGGCATTTTTTTTTTCTTTTTTTTTTTTTTTTTTCCACAGCATCAGGGCCAGAGAAAGAATGGGAACAAAAGCGTCACATTTGCTGTCAAAAAGGAAGGAAGGGAGAGAAAAGGCTTTAAAATAGGGCACAGATGGGAAAATAGGAATATTCTGGCTGAGAAAGCCAAGCAGAAATGGACTGAACCTTTCCCAGAAATGGCTCCTACGCAGGTCTGAAACTGGAGAGCTGGGACTGGAGCATCAGGGGCTTGGGAGGGATGTGGTGGAGTCGGCGCAGGCTGGAAAGCTGAAATCTGTGCCCAGCACTCTTTGCAGAGTGCCTTTCCCCATGGGCTGGGGGGTGTCTTGGGCACCCCTGGATGAAGAGTATTTGGCTGGAGCAAATCCTGTGGCCATGTGCTGCGAGTGAATTAAGGCCGGTAGTGCAAGCAAGGGGAGAACGTTTGGGATGAAAATGTTATGGGCTCTCTTGTTCCCTTTCCGCGTTGTTCTGCTGCCTCCCTGCAACTCATGTGGTGGGTTTTGGTAGCAGTTTTGCGCAGAAGCAGTTACGAGGTGACATAAAGCTAGATTCTTCTGGAGGCAGGAAAAATTAGCAAACATTTCCTTCTCCTCTAATTCAGACCCTGGCTGCCAGATGAAACAAGGCTGTGCTCTCACTCGAAGCACAATGGCTGCTTTACTGAGAGAGATGCTCAGGCTTTTGGTCTCCCTGACTTTCGTTTGTCTTCTTTTTATTGTGTTGTGTACTCTGGGAATGAGCTGTGAGAATTGGAGAGTCTACAGGAAAGTTAAAGGATTTTCCTGGAGTTTAGTAATTGAAAAATAGGAATAATTTGAGAGAAACTAAAAAACCCCAAGCAAACCAAAACTGAACAAGACCAAAGCTAGGAAGGGAGAGCTGAAGATGCAGGTTGTCTGACAGGGGTGTACGCCGGATGGAGCTGTGCTGCCCTGCCCCGCTTCCTTGGGCATTTGGTTTCTGTAAGG
This sequence comes from Burhinus oedicnemus, assembly GCA_008921705.1. Taxonomy (NCBI): domain Eukaryota; kingdom Metazoa; phylum Chordata; class Aves; order Charadriiformes; family Burhinidae; genus Burhinus; species Burhinus oedicnemus. Next base: position 394,692 of record VFFE01007661.1, on the reverse strand, counting down.
ATTCCAGCCTGTTTTCAGATATTGTAGGCCTGAGTTTTTTCCACAAATCAGTACTTTTAATCGAACAGTCATAGCCAAGTGATAGTCTTCCCCGTGCAACCGGTGACAGCAAAACCACCTGGCCACAGTAAGCATCAAATTCCACCTCGCCCACCTTCCCTCTCTCCCCAACTTTATGTTTGTGCAATTTGGGGAAGGCGCTGCCGTTGCGCTCCGTGGGCTGGGAGGGTCCTGCGTGGCAGCAGGATGCTCCAGGGAGCTTTGCTCCGGTGCACCGTGCTGCTGCCGGCCGGGGAAACTCCCCGCAGCCGCCTCTCCCTGCGCCCGCTCCACCAGCTGCTCTGTGCGCGAGGTTAATTAGCGCAATTAATAGTGAATGCTCTAATTGCAGACATTTAGTGCGAGACTTTATGATTATTGTTTTCTGCCACAATTGTGCCGAACACTTGGGTGTCTCTTTATTAAAGGAAATAAAGCCGTAATTAGTCACAGTCTAATCCCAGTGCTGGCAGGAGACCTGCGGGGATGTAACGACTCAGTCTGGAGAGGGGGGATCCTTGACAGATCCTGTCATTCCCTCACTCGCTGCCTAAATGACGTGGGATTTAGGGCGGACCGATGTCATTTTGAGCTGAAAAAGGTGGGTTTCACAGGGAATTTTGCAGTAAGCCAGGCTCCCACGGTGTGCACCCCAACATGGGCTGTGGTGTGCATCAAAAGCAAACAAAGGCTTAATAATGTGCCTGGAAAACCCTGGCTGGGTCAGCTGTCCCTCTGTAGAGATATGGTAATGAATTTCTCTTCTAAGTGAAATTAATGCACAGATTGTATAAGTATAGTAGTCCTACACTACGTTATGTGATATGAAGATGTGTCTGAGAGTTTCATCTCTACTCTGGGTGATGCTATTCATACAAGTTTATCTCTTTTATGGATTTGAAGCTTTTTTAGATACATATCAAAGACCTTTCCTTGCTTCCAACATGAATAATATATGCTGGCGCAGCTTATAATAAATCATCTTGGTTCCCTGTGCAACAGCAAGTGAGCAGGTCTATTTTAAGTACAGCTATCTGCATTACAGACCACGTCTAACATTGTAAAAACGTTTTCTACCTTCCTCCTGGCAGGCCCACCGGCTCTGAGCATGGTGCACGAGCCAGGTTGCAGCCGAGTGCCTCCAGATCCTCCATGCTGGGGTCAGCCCATCAGCCGGGCAGGAGATGCCCAAGGGAAAGGTAAATCTTCAATCCCATTTTTTGTGTTTCTTTGCCTCCAAGACCGAAGAGCGTGGGCTCCTGGCTCTGCCTCCTCTCCCGGTGCTGGCCTTCCCCCAGCGCTCACAGCCAGGAGGGTCCATCGCTAGGCAGGGATCATGATGCCATTGTGTTTGGTTTTTCCCCGGTGCTGGGGTACACCATGGCCTGGGAGGGTCCCGGTGCTGCTGAGGGAACCCTGCCATGCCCACCCGCCCAGCCGATGCCTGAGATGGTCCTGGAAAGATTTAGGGAGCAGGGAAGCTCTTTAATGTTAAAAGCCAACAAAGCCTAATGGGTGTCAGTGGTTTGTGTGTAGGTTAGAGCAGTGTTGAGGGTCCTGGCTTGGGAAGGGACTGTCTGATGCCCAAACCCTGCTTTCCTCTTTGCTTGCAGATCTAACCTTCACCCTTAGGTTCTTCCACGCAGGGACCTGGAGCTCCCAGATCGGGCCGGGGGCTCAGCAGCTCAGCAGAAATGCATCTGCTCCCATCCATGGGAGCAGCTGAACCCCCCCAAGGAAGCCAGCACACGTAAGTCCTTACCCTGATTTGACTTACATAAAAGATTTTCCAAGGAAAAGCTTGCCGTGTATAAGGTGTGATAGCATTCTCTTTAAAATCAATTATTTTGAGTTTATAGAGTGCGTTTTCTATTACCTAATGTGCTGTAGCCAATATATCTGTTGATTTCAAGGATGTTTTTTTTATTTCACCTTGGCATGTCTTTTATCAGAAATCATTTTGAAACTTTTTAATTTATGGGCTTTTATTGCAATACTCAATTCATCCTGAGTAGTCTATTATTAAGTGTTCTAGAGGCTCTTATTGTCCTTTATCAGAGGATTGTATCTCTGTGCAATTCATCTGTAGTCATTCTTCATAGAGAAAATCTTTCATATTAGGTTTCTTTCATCATTCGATGACAACTCTTGAATACATCATTATTCAGCAATGGGTTTAGAAATTATAATCATTAGGCAATTTTTCATATAATCTGATTTTATAAACTGTTGCTTTTTATTATCTTTTGATGGAAAACAGTAAATGCATCTGTCTGTTTTGATCCTCTCTGATAACAGTAATAGAAAAACTAAGTAAGGACATCTTATTGAGGAAACAGCCCGACTGCATTTCTTATATGCACAGAACCAAAGGTTATTTAATGCAAAGTAAAATTCACTAGTCTATCTAGTGCGATGGGCCGAGCACAAACACCCAAACACTAATACTGTGGGTCTTGTGCATGATTGTCACCCCTCAATTGACTTTGTTCTCCAGGTGGCTTATGGGGTGATGGAATAGCATTTATACAATTAAAAGAAAAAAAAAAAAAAGAGTCAGAAGGAGGAAAGGAGAATCACCCCAACATCTTTGGGATCAGGTTTTTGGGAATAAGTGGCCCCTTTCTCCTCACCAGCCAGGTAAGGAAGATGTAACTTATATTTTCAACCACTTTAAGTCTTATTTTACTGGGAGGGAGATACTCGGGCTGCAAGGCAATGGGTTACCAAACTCCTCCTGGGGCTTGAATGTGGGGAAAGCAAGGGGCTGCCCTGGGTGGGTGTGGGGATAGTCAGGGGAAAGCTGGGGGTGTCGCTGAGGTGGCTGTTGTGTCATGACTGAAACATCGTTTGTCCTCTTTGGGTCTGAAAATGGGACCAGCACAGCGCAGGAGGGAGGAATGGCATCTCCAGCTGGAATCAGCACTCAAAATGATGGCAGCTCTGCCAGCTTACTGGAGTAGTCAGGCACGTCTCCTTCTTCACTCTTCTTTTCTTTTTCCCTCTTCCCCTTCTTTTTGTCATGATCTGTTTGTTTTCCTTTCCCAAAGGTCCTGCAGCCATCAGCTCTGGGAGCCACTGGGAAAAATGGAACTGAAAAGTAAAAATGGTGCCAAATGCGTCACTGGGTTTTCTCATGTGAGTGCAGAGGTGGGCTGTGTCTGCTGGAGCTGTAAGTCTGATCTCTTTTACAGCATCATGGGAATCAGCATCAGCCGGCAGGCCAGCAGAGGGCTGCTGGGGGGTGGGAATTTGGGGCTCCCTTGTAGAGATGTTGTTTCCTTTTTTAAAAACGTGTGCTTTTGCTTTATAATTCTGGAAAATCTGTGGCAGTCAACTTATTTGACCTTTTTTTTCCCCCATTAAGAGGCTTTTTGTCCACCTCTCTTTCTGGAAGAGAAGTCAACTCGATGGCTAGAGGTGAAAATGGTTAAATCAAATCTTCACATTTCGTTTCTTCTGGGAAACTCAAGAGAGTGGGGTGGGGGGTGCACAGCCAAGCCTCCCTGCTGCTCAAACAGGGCTGAATAAAGCAAACACGCTGCTTTATCACTTCCCTGCTCCTGGACCACGAGGTCTGTGCAACATCAATGTTACCAGAGAGATTCATCCTGGCCTCAGACCTAGCTGCCCTTTTTGGGCCCTATCCCTGTTTCTGGGTGGTTTGAAATAGTAATTTGTATGCGTTTGTTACCTGGAGGAAAGGATCCTCCCTATGAGTTGTGGTTGCTGAAGGTAGGTCAGGGCTGGTGCCTCCCCAGGGATAACCCTTTCACCATCTTTTTAGGAAACGACCAAAGCTTGCTCCGAACTGAGCAGGGTGAGGAGACCGGCTTGCCACGTGGCCCTGGGCTTTGGCAGACCCACTTGTGCTGGTCCTGATCGTTGCAAATGGTCCAAGAGATCTCCAGAGGCCACAAACCCCATCTCTTTGCTCTCGTTTTGCTGTGATTCAAGGATTTACTTGCAGCGTGGTTGTATCTGCAACATATCCTTCCCCTGCAGCTTCCAGTGGTGAGAGGGACCTGGTGTGATGGGGGTCCTCTGAAAGGTGGGGTGCAGATTCCCAGGTTGCTTTTTTTTTTTTTTTTTTTTTTGGTATTTAAGTCTATTTCTAGAAACACGATAAAGAAGCAGTGATTAAACTAAAGCTTTTTCAGCCTGGCCGTGGCAGTTGCAAGCGCATCATGGCCATCCCCATCTCCTTCCCTCCTTCCCCAGGAGGGGAAGTGCCGTCCACTTCTTCAGCCCCTGCAGAATGGAAGGAATCCTGGAAATCACAGTGCAATCCCATTTCTCCTCTCCCCTCCTCAAAAAGAGGAGCTGTGGCCATCCGTTCGAGCATCCACAGTGCTTCAGCCCCGGCTGCCCGCAGGAGGGAGGGAGGGAGGCTTGATGTCTTATTTAGCTCAGTCGTAACCAGCCTTTAGTGACATGAACCAATAAAACATTGTTGATTCAAAGCTTAGTTCATGACGCCTCTAATCCTACCGCAGATAGCAAACAGATAACAGAGACACTCTAATTTTCTGTAGTTTATTCGAGAATATAGAGGGAGATAATGTGCTGCAGGGCAAATACACGTTATTGCTTTAAATACAAAAATAAATCCCCATTCATTTAAAAATGTTTAAGAGGTGTTTCCCTGCGCAGGACTTATCTGCGGGGCTGTTGAGTTTAATAGCTTTATTCCCTGCGTGTTTCGGTAGCAGGCCTACAGCTCCCTTCCCGGGCGGAGGGAGAGGGAAGATGAAGATTGCCATCTCCCGGCACAGCGCGAAGCTGCACGGTGCTGCTGCGGCATCGCCAACGGGTGAAGCACCCTCGCAGGGCCCAGGTCCCGCGGGGGCACCCACCTTCCCCCTGCCATGGTCTGGAGAGACCTTGGTGCCCTTCTCCTGTGTTTTTTCCCCGCTTGTCACACACAGTTGTGTTTATCTCAGCTCCCCTCTGTGATGCGATTCTTGACACCCATCATTTCTCATCTTGGCTTTGTCTTCTGCCCATGAGCTTGTCTGTTCAGGTGTATGCAGATGCCACCCAAGCTCAGCGGGAGAGATCAGGAGCGTTTTTTGGAGCAGGGAAGGGTGGTGGCGGCTCGTGACAGCAACCTCTGTCTTTCAGTGTGGCATCCCTCGCTTAAACCCGTGGCCAGCTCCCGTCCTGGAGAGCTGTGTTGTACGGGTGTGTGTAGGAAGAGGGTAGAGATGGCACTGTGTAGGGAGATTGGCCCCGGAACAAGGCAGCTCCACATGTTCCAGGAGCTCTGGGCTTTGGGCAGCCCTTGATGTGTGACCATCAGCCAGGACACAGCGGGCTGAGGCTGCTTCTCACTGGGAAGGAGAGTTAGGGTCTGGGGTGGTCTCTGACTTGCTGACCAAACACTCTGCCCATGGCCTGGAGGGCTTGTGCTTTGGTACCTCACTCCATCCCTTGCTCCAAGACGATGGTCTTGGTGGCTGTAAAATTCTGCCTTGGAAGGGACATTGATGGGACTGAAGAGGCTGCATGTGAAGCAGGGCAAAGCAGCCTGGTTTCCTTTTGCTGGGTGCTGGGTTTGAGTCTTGCAGAAGTAAATCAGCAGAGCTGTGTTCGTTTTGGTGCAGGTGTTGATTGCGGTTCATGTTGACTGCACATGTGAGCTTCTCATTTATTTCCGTTCCTCTTTGCAGATGAACTGAATCAGATTCTCTGGGCAAATATTTGATATGTAGCACTTCTGTGTGTGTTGGCAAGTACACAGGTATATAATAAGGTATGTAAACCAGGGCTTGGACCTCTCATTTCCTGTGGTTTTTAACACTTTCTTGGAATCACCACAGAAAGATCGTGGCAGGGAGTACGTGCCAGGCAAGAGCTGCGCCACCCATCACTTCCCGGGGTCACCAGGAGGAGCTGGAGAAGGCCCTGGCTGCCCGGCAGGTCTAGTCCAGGTGATCTTGTTGCACCGGCTTGCAAACAAGTCAATGAAACGGAGTTTTGAGGGATGGAGCACGTTACCAGCAGGGAATAACAATCGGGGTAAGCTCTGCTTACTGTCTCCCCGCCCCGAAGAAAGTTTTCCTGTTCCAAGATGCTGGATAAGAGCATCCCCTGGTACCCAGCGCCCGGCCGGCATCGCCCGGGAGCGGCACTAGAGGGAGCCGGAGCCGGCCCCTCCGCCGGCCCAGCCCCGGGCGCTGCAGGCGGCGGGCCAGGCTGCCAGCCCTTTTTTCTTCTTTTTCTTTTTCTTTTTCTTTTTCTTTTTCTTTTTCTTTTTCTTTTT
>VFFE01007661.1:367087-378700 GCA_008921705.1 Burhinus oedicnemus | reverse complement strand
AAAAGATGAGTAGATGTGGTGCTAAGGCACATGGTTTAGTGGTGGTTTTGTCAGTGTTAGGTTGATGGTTGGACTCACAGAATCACAGGGGTTGGAAGGGACCTCTGGAGATCATCTAGTTCAACACCCCTGCCAGAGCAGGTTGCACAGGACGGTGTCCAAGCAGGTTTGGAATGTCTCCAGAGCTGGAGACTCCACCACCTCTCTGGGCAGCCTGTTCCAATGCTCTGCCACCCTCAAAGGAAAGAAGTTCCTCCTCATGTTTAGATGGAACTTCCTACGTTCAAGTTTGTGCCCATTACCTCTTGTCCTATCCCTGGGCACCACTGAAAAAAGACTGGTGCCATCCTCCCGGCACCCTCCCTTTAAGCATTTACAGGCATTGATGAGATCCCCCCTCAGCCTTCTCTTGTCCAGACTAAAAATACCCAAGTCCCTCAGCCTTTCCTCATAATAAAGATGTTCCAGCCCCCTAGTCATCTTTGTAGCCCTCTGCTGTACCCTCTCCAGCAGTTCCTTGTTGTTCTTGAACCGGCGAGTCCAGAACTGGACACAATACTCCAGGTGTGGCCTCACCAGGGCAGAGTAGAGGGGGAGGATAACCTCCTGCGACCTGCTTGCCACACACCTCTTGATGCACCCCAGGATGCCATTGGCCTTCTTGGCCACAAGGGCACATTGCTGGCTCATGGTCATCCTGTTGTCCACCAGGACTCTCAGGTCCCTTTCCACCGAGCTGCTTTCCAGCAGGTCAGCCCCTACCTGTACTGGTGACTCGATGATAAAGGTCTCTTCCAACCTAGGTGATTCTATGATTCTGTGATTCTATGATTCTGTGATTTGCTAGTGATAACGCACCCTTTCTCTGCAACCTGGGGAGATGCAAAGCCATTGGGCTCCTGTAGGACTTGTCTTTGCTCACCCAAAATTATATCATGTGTGTGGGGTGCAACAACTTGATCCAGACCGTTACTCTGGGGGGGCTGTGGCACCTGCTGGGACTTCCCCCAGCCCCCCAGGCAAAGCCAGGCTGCTTTGGAGGAAGGATTTTGGGGAGGAACTGGTGCTTTCAGGCCAGCAGGGAGTGAAGGCAGGACACCTGAGTGCTTGTTGGGGAAAGACAGAGGGGTCTTTCTACCTGAAGTGGTGGGGCAGCGCAGGCACAAGTGGGGGGTCTGTGCTTGGCCATGCGGTGGGCAGGCATGAGCCCCCAGTGGGCTTGGAAGCTCATGCTGAGCTCCGGGTCAGCAGGACCTTTTTGCCCCAAAAAACCCCATCATTTTGTAGGGAAGTGTACCCATTTGGACAAATTGCCTTTTTCTGATGAAAAAGCGTGGACAAACCCTAATGGCAAGAGAAGGGGAGCTGGGGGCTGTGGCGGGAGTGCTGAAAATCCCCCACCGAGTGCCACTCGCTCTGGGGAGGGCTGAGAGGGGAAGGGCAGGGCAGGGCAGCCGCCCCAAAAACTGCCTGGGCTGCTGGCAAGCGCAGGGCACCACGCACCGAGAGGCTCGCTGCTGGCCGTGCAAATCGGCGGTGTTTATCCAGACAATTCGGGGAAATGGGAGCAGATGCAAATGCGTGTCGCACCCTGCCTTCATCTGCAAAAGAGCCTTTCCCCCCACGCTGGCTGGATAACGCAGACCGACAACCTGGACCCGTGAAACTTCAAATGTGTGCTATTTCTGTAGTATTTCTTTTACGAGCCTCAGCTTCACTCTGCTGTGAGCGCAAGCCAAGCTCTGATTTAGGTAAGCGCATAAATGCTTGTTTAAATTCCTCATCTTTCAGCAAAAGCATACGCTTACACCTAATGGACTTCAGTAAGACTTAAGCCTGGCTTTAAAGTTAAGCATGTGTTTTAAGTGCATTCCTGAATTGGGGCTCTGAGATCCATTGACGTGAACAGAAAGATTCCCCATTGGCTTCAGCGGGATTTTTCTTGCCTGAAATGGAGTCCAGATCTCATGAAATAAATACCCATGTCTTTGTAGATGTGGAACCACATGGAGACTTATGAATACTTGTTCCCAGAAAAGGATCCAGCTTATTCATATGCCTACATCATGTGTATTAAATTCTCCTGACATCTACCACAATTCTAGCATATAAATGGAAAACAGAATAGATACTGTGCCCTGAAAGCACTCGGCTATTGATGCCTTTGAATTAATAGCAGGAAGCATTGTTTGTGTGCAGCCTTTACAAATTGTACTTGCATTTTCCTCTTACATTTTTTCCTTCATATTTTATCCAAATTACTGGCCCGGCCATCCGTGAAGATCTTGCTTGCCCAGTCCTGGGCTGAGGGGGAACTCCACTCTGCAATGGTGACGCCAAATTCCTCGGGGTGGGAAGAAGAGGGCAGGATTTGGCACTCGGTGCACATCAGGGGGGCTGGGGCTGGCTTTGCCCATCCCGAGCCAGCAGCTGCCGGTCCTGACGGCGATGGGGGCAGCGAGGCTGGGGCACTGCTAATTCCCCCTAAATCTTTGTTGGAGAAGGAGGGTTGAACAAAGGCAGAGGGAGCGTGGAGGGAAATAAGGTTTGTGCCAGGAGACAGGACCATACATACCATGGCAATAAATCTTCACATGGAGAGCAGAGCTGTTCAGGTCAGATTCGGGAACAGCAAATGGCTATACTGCTGTTTCTTCTGGCATTGCATATGTCCAATAACACACAATAACTCAAATAACCTGTATGCTTTCCCTACAGGAGCAGTGTTTGATTTAGAGGGGGAATTCCAGAAAGGAGCTGCTCTTTGTTTGCGGTCCATGGTTCCCATCCCGACAATGGCAGTCAGGGATGCAGATGTTCCCGTTCCGACGCTCGCTGTTCCTTCCTGCTGCCGCTGATCCAGGAAAACTATCAGAAAGCAGCAGCAGCATTCACATAACTTACAACATGTTTCATTTGTTATTTAAAATCTTCAGGAGCTGATATCATGGGCGCGGGTTCAACAGAAAGAAGGAGCTGTCAGGTTCCATGCAGGCTCCCTGGAAGATGCCTGGCTTCCTGCACCATGAATTTACTGCAAGTCCCAATCAGCTGCTGGTTGGGTCTGCTTTCATCTCCCAGCTCCCCCCCACACACACACTGATGCTCATAGGATTAGACAAATTTACGTAGGTTAAACCCATTGGTGTGTTATGCAAAAAAATCAGCAAGTCCCTCTATGCTGGAGCTTTCTTGGGAGGGTATAGAGCAAGAAAGGGTCTTTTTATGCCCATTTCTGGGGACAAAGGGCTTATGCAACTTTTATCTGACTTGCTGCAACAAGTCTCACACAACATCTGGTTTCAAATGACATCTGTATTAACTATATCCCAACATGCGCCAGTGAAACCAGGTCTGGGCTTGAGTTCTGCCCGGCAGGGGTGAACATGGAGACAGAGGTGAAGAGGGGCCAGGAGGAGATGGAAGGTTTCAGGGCAGGATTGAAAGTGAGATCCTGGTTTGGAGAAGTGGCTGTGAAAACACTATGATGTTATTCAGCAGCTCTTCTCCCACTCCATATGCCCTCACAGCTGCAGACCGCTGCCACAAACATATTTTTTACAAGACCTTACTGCAAAATGTTGTGTCTGTTTTCCAGGAAAAAATTGAAATGAAACAAGCTTTCAAAGCAAACTAACAGAGCACCTCCCATCAAACCCAAACCAGAGAGATCAAAAAGTATTTTGGCTTTTTCCTAATAAGTAAATAAATAAATAAACCCTAAAACTTTTCCAGCCATACCAGACTAGTAATTTTCTCTTATCTGTCAAAAAAAACACAGTCAGAAAATCTTTTGCATCTTAAAACATTTCTACTCAACCCCACACCCCCGCAAAAAAAAAAAGACCCATTTTGCTCAAAGGAATTTTTTTCCCACTGGAGAAAGACTTCAATGAAAACAATTTATAGGGACATAAATAACTATTTTTTTTGGTTTATTTTCATTGTTTCTTGCCAGCCCTGTAGATTCAGGAAGACAAGGGAAACTGAGCGATCGCTTCCATTCCAAAATATTTCATGTCCAAGTGTGACCCCCGTTTGGACCCGATGCTGTGCAGCACCCATCACTGTCTGCTTTTATTAAGGGAGCAGGGCATAAAGCCAGTATCAGCCCAGGGCAAACCCTGGCTTCCCCAAGAAAGGTGGGAAAGTGTCTTACACAGGCTCATCTTCTAATATTGGGCTCCAGCTGTTGCCAGTCACATTTGAAGTAGTTCTTCCAACGCAGCATTGCCACTCACATCGCGGCTTTCCCCTCTTTTCTATGGCAGGGAAAAAGGACCACGGTTGTACCACCAGCCCCGTGTTTGTCTGGCCAAGGACCACGATGTACATCATGTCGCTCAGAGCAAAGGGGATGGGAGGAGCTGGCGGTCCTTCCTTCTGTCCACGGGTTTGGGGGTCCATCCCGTCACCTGCAGCTCACCATGCCACAGTTTTGGTGTTGGAGCTGCACCAAATGACCTGATGGAGAACTCCTGTCTGAGAGGAAGCCTTGAGAAAAATCCTGCTGTCACTGAGATCTTTGTGCCCGGGTCATGGTGCGTTGCTGTGGCCAGGTGGCAAGGAGGGAGAATACAGGCAAACCTGGAAAATCAGCTCTAGGAGCTGGCAATATTTAATTAGGGATGCCTGAAGCAAATACTACAGAACCATGAGGGCACTGGCCCCACAGCTCTGCAGGGTTTTGCTGCTGTGCCCATGGGAGGAGAAGAAGGAGGAGGAGGAGGAGGAGGAGGAGAAAGAGCTGTGCCTTCATGCAAGGCAGGCTGCTGCCCACTCTTTGTCTTTGCTTAGTTTCCAGGGCAATGAAGATAAGGTACATTTTTTCCCCCTTCAGCTTTAATTTTAAGGGCCTTGTGTGAGGAGCAGGCTGCCAGCATATGCATGCAGGAATGAGAAGCAAAGGGAGCATCACGGAAGCGGTCCCTGGAGAGGTGCTTCAGGGCTGAAGGAGCCGGCTGGAATGGACAAGGCAGCTCTTCACAGCTTTATGTGCTGTAAATCCCATTTTATATCCCCTGTGCCACATACAGGGAGAAATAAACAGAGTTTTGTGATGATTATTCAGAGTCTTTATGATGGTTATAATGTTCTCTGCTGCTCACCTCACTCTTGCCTCGCTACCTCAGTGCATTTTCATATTGGTACAAGTTTCTGCCGTGAAATGATCCCTGAAAAGAGTTTACCTGCCACTAAATGGCTCTGAACTCTGTGAAATGCTTTGGTACAACACCGTGAAACACAGCTCCTTGCTTGCTGGAACAACACGCTGAGCGCATACCTCATACAGCGCCGTTGTTAAGAGCTATGAAGTGTGGCACCAGGTCGTAAAGAGCTGCAGAAGATACATTACATTCATAGCCCAGCTCTATAAAATTTAACCTGTTACATCCTTTGCCACCTCTAACTCCAAGCCAGACATTGCACAAAACGCATGACGCAAACTGATCCGGAGGGTACCTTCTTTTGCCCCAGCTGCCAGCAAGTGGCCTGTGAGGCACATCTTCACAGCCCGTGGAGCAGGTGACACACGAGGTAGGGGCCAGGGTTGCGCCCCGAAGCTGCTCCGGCTGGCGTTTGCATCAGCTGCCCCTTGACTGGCCGCAGGCACCAGGAGGAGCGCCTGGCATCAGGTGAGACCTCGTCTTCAGGTTCAAGGAGCCCATTGCTGTCTGAAAGGCAGGGCAGGTTATTCCTCTGCAAGATCTGGATGGATTATTTATCTTGCCTTTCTTCCAAACTATTGGCTCAGGCCACCCTGATGTACATCTCCTCCTTTCTCCCTCGTGGTCCTTGTCCAGGACTCCCTAGGGATGAGAAGATCCTGCACAAAAACAATGGAGGACCATCTCCGAGAGCCAGGGGATGATGTGCCGGATGGATCTGTGCCATAAAGCCTGGCTGATTTAAGTGTGAGTAAAGGTATCCAAATCTCATCCAAAGTATTTTCCGCGAGAAGGAGATTCCCTGCTCTTCCCCCGGGGCCACATGCATGCCGTTCAGCGTGCAGCCGCTCTCCATACGTGTGGTGCCAAATGCAACAAGCCGATCCGGTGCTATTTCAGCCTACTCGATGTGTTTTTCCACCAGCACAACTTAACATCCGCTTCTTTGCCAAGTGTGCGGCCTTCCCACTTCATTATGGTCATGAGAAAACCATTTCAATAAGAAAACAAAGGAATAGGTTTAGCAGCCCTTCATCCCTTCTGTCGGCGAGCACGTGCGGCGTTTGTTTGCAAAGTTGGGCATAAGCTAATAAGCTGATCTTGCAGAGATTTACACTCAGGCAAAGACTTCCATATGGGCTTAACATTAAGCAAGAGTTTAATGTAAAGTGAAATATTTGGCGTTTGGGGTTTTTTTTTTGTGTTTCTCTTTCAGTGCACTGTAGGACCAATGAAATATTCACCATAGTGAACAGAGACAGACGCTGACTCCAGTGGTCTTGGGGGCAGCTGGCCAGGCAGGAGACAAGGACTTCGTCTGAGAAGGTGCTGGTTGTCTCTCAGAGCACTTCTAGCTCCCACCAATGTCACAAGGACTGTGGGTTCTCAGCGCCGTGTGGCACTGGGGCTGGATGAGCATTTGCAGGAGAGGGATGGATGTTTGCTCCAGCCCGCGGAAGAGCACAGGAGGAGGCTGTGCAGACGATGTCTTCGGTACTCCTAAAGACGAGCTGGAAAGAAAGGCACTGAATGCAGAAGTTGAAAGGTGTCTTTTTGTAATGGGCTCAGCAAACCCAGGAAATCGAAAAGCTGAGTGACGCTCTCGGCTCTGAATTCCCCCGTGAAGGATGTATAACACAAAAGGACGGGTATCTGCCTCCTGGCCTGCAGCCAGCGTGGCTGTGGCGCAAGACCTCGTTTCCTACCCACGGAAGCAGGGCAGGAGCTGCCGTACACACCGGGGACCCAGGGACAAAGTCATTGCCTGCGAGCAGGTACGGCACCTGCCCAGAGCCCCTGCAGCGACGTTACATGCCAGAGTGTAGGTCCCACGGTGATTTGAATCTAAGCCCTAACAAAGCCAGAAAAAGAGATACTCAGCTGCTGGTCTCGGGATTTTTGCCTCTCGCACCATGACGCTGCGTGAGCATGGGGAGAGCAGTGCTGTCCTGTGCAGAATTAGGGTTTCATACAGGCTTTTGAAAGGATGGGTGCATGCTTTCGTCCTCCCCAAAATCTCCTGCTGGGAAGGAGCTGCCAGGCTGCGATGCAGTGGTGCTTTGCTCCTGCCCTCCGAGACCCCCACCGCTGCAGCCTCCTCCCCTGCAGCGAGGAGCCGCAGAAGTCCAGCCTGGTCCATCCCCAGGCAGCTGAACTGAATTTCAATACCGACCCTGCCGTTTAATGAAGCCGTTCCTGCAAGCCAGTCCCCCTTGCATACGTCTGACAGATGTCTTTTTTTTGCAGTATTAAGCTTTTGCGAAGAAGAGGCTTCGGTTCGCCCCCCTCCTTTGAGACACGGCCAGCCAGAGCAGGCAGCCCCCCGTCCCGCTCGCCCGCTTCTACTGACAGCCCGCAAACCTCCCCTCCAGCGAGACCTCTGCGTGCCGTTAGCGGCGAGAGTTGTTTAATATTGTTCTCAAATTGCTTTGTATTTTAAAAATGTCAATACCTTGTGAGCTAAGGTGATGGCCTGCAACTGTGCACCTCTATAGCCGGTGGGAGACAGGAGGGATTCAGGCTATGGCTAAAAAACCCTCCCACTGCCTACGTGCTTCTCAGGGCATTAAAAGCGATTTCAAACCCACACGCCGTGACTTACAAGTGGTCTGAAATGGTTTACAGGCAGTAAAGGAGAAGAAAACAATTATACTGTCAGTAAAAAGAAAGGTAGGATATATCCACTGCTATTTATTTTAGCAAAGGCAATAATTTTAAATGATCTGTATTGTCCTCAGACCAACAATGTTTTACACAAGAACTAAACAGAATTTATAAAGGATCCAGGATCCCACTATCATTTTCACATTAAGAATCTGTGATCAAAAGTTTAGTCTTCAGGAGAAAATATCCAAACCTAAAAATCCGGGGGTTTTGGTAATTTTTTTTTCTCCCTGTGGAATTAAGGAGCCCGCTGGCTTGCGGTGGAGTATATTTTATACAGCTAAATTGTTTTTGACAAATGAAACCAAGTTATTGTTAATTACTCAACCTGTGGCCTCTACCAAACTGAAATATATGATTAAACAAAATGGCTCAGACAGCACATTAAGCTTTGAAGAATGATTTTATTTTTTGAGCTCTCAAAGCCTTTTCTTCAGAAAACAGAAAGCGTTTTTTGCCGTGACAGCCGGATTGTTCAACTCTATATTTAGCCAGTGTCAAAATACTCAAGAAAAAAAATGTCAGAAGTAATTTTGTGATCCTTCTGACACAAAAAGCACACGCACAGGCACCCAGATAATATTGCACTCCCCTTTGCAAGGGAGAAACATTATGCTGTGCAATGTGCCTTTTCTGAACAGGCGCTCATTTTGAACCTGCTGCAATACGATTTTCCAGTCTTGATTGTTCATGACAGAAAATGAGCTCCATAACCATGACTAAACTAAATATCCCCTCTAAGAGCCGTAGCATTTCTGAATCATTAATGAGTATAGAATAAATAATGGGGAAACACATGAAAACCCCTACCTTTAAGTATACTAACTGCCAGCTGCTGCAGTAGAGTAATAATTTTGATATTTCTATTTCAAAACAAAAAAAGCTTTCAGAGCTACCTGCTTCACTGTGGATATATGTATTCCCCCCCCCGCCCCCAGCAAAGCTAACAATGCCAAATCCTGCATCTGTCACATGGCGCTCAGCTCCTTGGAAGGCACAGCACAAAAATATACACAAATGTCCAGCAGCTTTTGCAAATATGGTTAGAATAAGGTTTTGGGTTTGTTTTTTTGGTTTGGGTTTTTTTTTTTTTTCTGAGCTTTCCATCACAGCAGTAGCAAGAAAAGTAAATTAAAATAAAAAAATAAAAAAGGTATTTATCTGTTTCCGAGCCGAGGAGCGAAGTGCGGACGGAGGTGCAGCGGCAGCGCACCTTCCCCAGCCCAGAGCTCCCGGGGAGGGTTTCCCGGCCCGGGACGGTTTGTCCCTCTCCCCGGGGGGGACAGGGGCTTCCTTCCCCTCCCATTCCCCCCTGAGCTTTAGCCCCAGCCTAATATTTTCCATGCCGGACCGTGAGCTCACGACGCTAAATCAAAACCGGAGGGGGGAGGGAGCGCCGATAAACCGAGAGGGCCGAGAGACGAGTGGAGAAAGAGGGGATGGAAGGGGAAAAAAGGAGCCGGAGAAAATGAAAACCACCTCAGAGCAAGTCCGAGGGGCGGGCGGGAGTGGCTGGGCCCCAGGGGCAGCAGGTTTAGGGGTGCCGGGCACCCCCCAGGCGCTGCCCCCATCTGTCCGTAGGGCGCTGAGCACCACGAAGAGCATTTGGGGCGTATTATTAATTATTTTATCGCCCGCTTGGTCAGCCGGGTTGGCATCCTTTCCTTCTTCGTTTTCTTTTTATTCTGATTTTCCTCCTTCTTCTTCTTCTTTTCTTTCTCCGTTTTCTTTCTTATCCTTTTATTTCTTCTTCGTTTTCTTCTTTTTTTTCCCTCTTCGTTTTCTCCTTTTCCCTCTCTTTGTTCTCTTCTTCTTCTCCGTCTTCGTTTTCTTCTCCTTTTCTTCTTCTCCCTTTCCCTCTCCGCTATTTCCACGCACGCACGCCTGCACCCGGCCGGGCCGGGGAGGACATTCTCCCTCCGGTACAAGCCAGCCGCGGAGCCCCGCGGCCACGTCTCCCGACCCCTCTAATGATGCCAAACTCTCGTCCTTTCTGGCTCCAAGCTTGCGGACGCAGAGGCCAGCGGGACAGTCCCCGGCCCCCGGCGGGCACCGGCAGCGGGCGATCCCGGCTGCAGGCTGGGCACGGCCCCCGGGGGAAAAGGCTATTCCGCGGGTGGAGAGGGAACCCCCACACGCCCCGAAAAAATCGTCCCGTTGGATTGCCAGGGCAGGGAGAAAGGCACCTGGTTTCCTGGGCCGCCTTTCGATTGCCTCCCGCCCGCGGGCTGCCGGCAGCCGCTCCCGCCCCGCTCCGCCGGGGGCTGAGGACGGCAAAACTCATCGCCACGGCACTCCCCCGGGGGGGGGGGAACGGGCCGGGGGGAAGGGGAAGGCAAACGGGAGGCACGCATCCCTTTGAGATTCTCAGCCGATTTTTAATCGATCCGCTCCCTTTCCCCCACCGCGGATTTCCAACGCTCAGGCGGCACCGACTGCCCCGACCCCGGCGGGCGCGCAGGGGTTTCGTCCCACGTCTCGGGGGAGAAGGGGGCAGAGGAGGGGGCTGCCGGGTGGGCACGGCGTGGGGGCTTCCCCTCGTGCGCGTCCCCGCACGGATGCCGTGCCCTGGCCGGAGGCGCCGTTCGCCTCTCCTGCCCGCCGCTGCCCGCGCTGCCGGCGGGGAGGCCGGAGCCCGGAGCGGGGGGGGCTGCCCGCCCGCCGCTGCCCGCCGCCGCTGCCCGCCTCTCCCCCCGGCACCCCCAGTTTAAAACCCGAGGAGGAGCGGGGTTTCGATGCGGCTGCAAAGGCGATGCCCGCGGCTGGCTGCCAGGCGGTTTTCCCCCCTCTCGCCCCCCACGCCCCTCCACTTCCAGTGGTTTGCCGAGAAACGCTCACGATCTTCCCACCGACCGTTCTTGGGTGTGTGTGTTGGGGGGGGGAACCCCACAGAAACCCCCCAAACACTCGCCCCATCTGCGTTTTACCAAGCTGCTTTCGTGCGTTATGGTTCCGGTAAGAAACACGCGGGTTTCGATGCCCGATGGGCGGCAGCAGGTTTGCGGGGGGAGCCAGGCGGGGAAGGTGTCCGGCCTTGACCCGGAGCAGACCCCCTTGGCCACCGGGCTGCCCCGCTAGCTGGCGGCTCCCCCCGAAAGCATAAGCCCCCCCCCGCCCCGGATCCCCTAGCGATGTCCCCGCCCGTGGGTCCCAGCCCGCGGCGGCCGTCGGGGCTGGAGGCGGGACGGGTGCCCGAGTCCGCGTCCCGCGTGGGAACGAGCCGGGGGGACCCCGCCGCCTCAAGGAGAGGGGGGGACGTGGGGACCCCCGCTGTCGACTCCGCTCCGCCTTCCCGCATCCCTAAAATGGGCCCGGAGGGGTGCGGGGGGGGGTGGTGGTGTCCCGTGGGGACGGTGCGGGCAGCTCCGGCCCCGCGAGGGCGGGCGGAGGGTGCCGTCCCCCCCCTCCATCCCCCCCCCTCCGCTGCGGGGAGCGGCGGCCGCGGCCATTTAGGAGCGGCGCGGGAGCCAATGGGCGGCCCGCGGCGGCGCCTCCACCGTGACGGCCGAGATTGACGTGTTTCCCACGTCAAATTGATCCCAAGTAGCGGCGGGGGCTCCCCGCGAGCGGGGAACCGGCCCGGCGCCGCCAGGACACCCCCGCTACCGGCTCCCGCCCAGCCGGGCCGCCTTCCGTCGCTCCCCGGGACCTCTATGCCGGGCCGGAGCCGGGGCTGCGGCGCGGCGGGCAGGCGGTGCCCCCTCCCCGGGCGGAGCGGCGCTCCCCCGGCGCCGGGCGATGGGTAAGGACTGGCGGCGGCGGGGAGGGCTCCGGGACGGGC
>VFFE01007661.1:331431-365934 GCA_008921705.1 Burhinus oedicnemus | reverse complement strand
GAGTGTGATTTTTATTTTTTTTTTTCCCCTTTAAATGCTTTTTTCTTTTAAATTTTATTCGGATCGGTTTGCTGGTTCCGCTACTTATCTGGGACAAAACAGATATCGGATTATCCGGCAAAACGTCCCCCCTCCCCGCTCCGAGCAGGGGGCTGGCGAAGGGAGGGCGGTCGCCCAGCGCGGGGGGGCCGGCGGGGCGGGCTGGGACCCCGCACCGCTCCCGAGGCGGCCGGCGGGGCTCGCCGCTCCCGGCCCCCGCATCGCCCGGGGAGAGGGCAGCGGAGGAAAGAGGGACAGAGAGAGAGAAAGAGAGAGAAGGAAAGACGGAGAGGAGGAAAGAAAGAAAAAAAGAAAGAGGAGAAAAAAAGACAAACTCAGCCGGACGGTTTCGCCCTCTGATTCAGACCTTTTCCGAATTCACAGCCGTTATTTCCCTAGAAAAGTCTCCCCGCTTGTCCCAGTGCCCACAGCAGCCCTGGGAAACTTCGCATCCCCTACCCGTCCCGAAGGCCCGTGCATGGACAGTGCGGGGGGATACAGGGAGCCTGGCTCAGCCCCGTGCCTGGGATGAGCTGGGGCTGGGGAGAAGCTCAGCAGGAGTTTACCTACAGCTGGCATGGGGTGCGGATCCTTTCCCGTTCTCGGCACTGGTGGCACAGTCCCTTCCCAGGGCACCCCAACAACAGGCTTTAAGAAAGTGCGTGGGATGTGTTCTCTGTGTGGCTGGGATGGGTCTGGGTCACCTCTCCGGGCAGAGCCAGAACCCCAGCAACGGCAGAGGGTGTCTGTCATCATTAAGGTCCCTATTGCTCGGGAGTGCATCCCCCCTTTCCTCTCCATTGCCCTTGGAGAGCTCTCATACATGGAGCCTGGCAGTCCCTTTCTGAAGGGGTAGCTCTTCTGGGGGCAGGGAGATGGGGGCTTGGAGGGGCAGAGCCATTGTTGGGGAACTGTTGGAAGACATGCCGTGTGCGTGCAGATGTGGAATGTTCCCGGCTGCAGCAATGTATTTGGAGTCTGTCAATCCGCTGCTTTGCTGTTGTCTTTTTTTTCCCCTCTACCCTTCTTGCAGTTGTGGACAGAAAACCTGCCAGCCCTGTGGGGAAATCTCCAGACCCTCTAAACACCATCCATGGACTCTCTATCCCAGCCTCCTCTTCCTAGAGCCACAGAGCAGCCGTCAAGAGATGGTGACTCTTGGAATAAGCACCTGCAAACTGTAACTGAAGCCCGAAGTGCCATGAACTGTACCCGAAGTGCCACTGCCTCCGGCAGCTGCCCGCAGGGATGAAGAGGCAGCCCGGGTGGTGAGAGGTGACATCCTCCCACATCAAATCCCTGTGCAGGGGAGCGCAGTCCGCAGTTCACTCATACTGCCCAGAGGGACGCTTTACCTCCATCGGATTGGAAAGGGGTGACAGAAGAGACTCAGTCTTCCTTCTTTATTTTGTCTTTTTTTTTCTTGCTTTCAGTTTTTCTTCCTCCTTCCTGTGTCTCTGAAGACCATTGGATGCAGGGCAGTGAATGCCTCCGTCCCCAGCCATTGGTCGGAGCGTCCCCGGTTCTGTCCCAGCCCAAGGGAGCACTTTTCCTCCCGGGACCAGTTTCTGGCTTCCCCACGCTGCAGCCAGACAAGCCGTGCGATGGAGCCCGCTCCGTCCGAGCCTTCCAGTGCCTCTGCCCTGGAGTGGAAATGGACACATGTGCCACAACGTTTTATGATATATTTTTATAATAACAAACCTTAATAAAAAGTGACTACCGTGGGCACATGCCGCTGACTTCCTTCCCTTGAGGTCTGGCTGAGCACCATCACTTCTCCGGGTGTCCCCCAGCCTCAGACGGCATCTGTGGGCTGTCTGTGAGTGGCAGACACCCGGTGGGATCTTGGGGACACTTGGCTAGGAGGAGTCGCTCTGTGCTGGCTCTGGATTTGTGCACCCACCGGCCTGGGGGCCCCTAAGTTGCTGTAAAGTGCATTGCAGCCCTGCTCCCCATGCCTAATTGCATGTGCAGATTTGGGGTTCTCCTGCATTGGGGCAGCTGTGGCCCCACTGGGTGACTCCTGATGCTGTGGGGTTACAGACTGGTTCTGGGTGCAGGAGGGAAGGTGGGCGACTGCCTGTAAGCCCCGGGCCAGTTCCCACCTGCCTCACCTGGCCACGGGCGAGTGGGGGGCAAGCAGCAGGGCTGCCCCTCGCAGCCCACCCACTGGGGTTCGTTATCCCCCTCCTGTCCAGCCGGCTGGGGCGCGTTCAGGATGAGTTCCACTGGGCTTTTGCATTCCCTGGCTCCACCAGCCGCTGCCATTGGCTTCGGTCCCTTCATTGTCTGGAGAAGGGGAAGGTCCTACAGCGGGGCAGGGAGGAAATATCCTGGCAGGAGAATACACGCCTGGCTTTTTGCAGAGAGCGTGTCTTTGTGGGAGGGAGGGAGGGAGGGAGCGAGAAGGATGCCAAATTTGACATCCCACCCCAGGAAATTATTTTGCCTTCAACCTCAGGGTGGCAAAGTCCAGTTTTGCCTCTGCTGCTGCAAAGCCTCCAGCTAGAGCTGGTCTTTGCAACTGACTACAAAGCATGGGAGGGAAAGCAGGGAATCTTAAGCAGGCGAGAGTACTGTCCCAGGGCAAGATCTGCCACCAAACCGTCACTGACGACATTTTAAGCGTGCGAGGACACCTGAAACAGATGACTAATGGCTCTGGCTAGTCCCCTGCCAGGTTTATCCATTTAAAGCTATATTCAAGTATGTGGCAGAGCAGCTTTGGAAAAGATGACTGACAGCAACACCCTTAAAGCTGGAACGCAGCACGCACGGCCTTTCTGTCCACCCCGACACCGCAGCAGCTGGGGAAATACAACCCCTCTCAGGGAAGAGGGGAGCAAGGGGACAGCCCAAGCTCTGGCTCTCTCGGGACTCTGCTGGTCTGGGAGGTCAGAGGAGCCCTTCATATCCCCAACACCAAAACCTTACTGCCCCTGAGCCTGAAGAAACTAGTCTATCCTCTGTATAGGGCTGCCAAAAAGCCCTTCTGCTGAGGAGCTGGGAGAAGCTGGTTACCTGTCCTGAGTTTCATGGCTGCAGAGGGTCTAGGTAAGTGGGAATGCCCACCATCATGGTGGCAGACCATCATAAAGAGGCTGAAATAGCCTGAAAACGCCATGCCGTGTCCCTTAGGTGGCTGTTCTGTTCTGCTGGTCACGTCTAGCCCTGCAGCACCTTCTGGTTCCTAAAGCCCGGGCTGTTGGGGTGCTTCAGGGCTGGATGCACCCAAATCCCACCATCTCTCAGTGCCCCATGCTCACATTGGTGTTTGCTGTTAGCTGGGTTCACAGCACCCGGCTGCGTGGGGACCCAGCTGTGAGCCCTCAGCTCCCCCATCCCATGCAGGACGGGGCAGCACTCCTGCACCCCGCGGAGATGGGACTGGGGACTCTGACGGATGTCCGGGACGAGTGAGACATGACTGCTGGGGTCAGACAGAGACATAGCACAGAGGCCAGTCCTTTTAATTAGCGTCCTGCTGGGATGGTGTGCGAGTGCCTGAGTTATTCCCTTCCAAGACTGTCACAAACCTGCCAAAACCCCAAACAACAACTCGACGCTTAGCATCTGCCACAGCCCCAAGGCAAAGAACATCCCTTCACAAGCGCTTGCTGGGTGCCGGCAGCCGGAGCAGTGCTGCACGTGGGCAAAGTGCCTTGTCCCGAGCCCGGGGACCTGGCCGCAGGGCTGAGACTCTTTGGGCTGTGTCCATGCGATGATGGGATTCATCGTGTGATGGGATTCATCGTGTGATGGGATGCATTGTGTGCCCCGTCCTCCAGAGGCTTCTGCGTGAAGCTCATGCCAGCGGTGCTGCCTGGGACATCCTGGGGACCCCCTGCCCAGGCAGAAGAGAGCGGTGGTGGGGCCATGAGCCCCTTCATCACCACAGCCAGCCAGCTGGGGCTGTGCAGCTCCGTGATGCCCGGGCAGCCAGCTGGAAGCCAGCTCTGCCGTCCTGCAGCCCCATCGCTGCCTGCGATGTCAGCACACCTCGGGTGGAATTTGCCACCAGAGGGAGACCCTATTGTTCCACAAACACGTAACGGCAGCCTGCTGCAGCCAGCCAGGAGCCTCTACTTTCCCAGCCAGGAACAGATGGACAGGCAGAGCATATTCCCAGCCGCAGCAGAAACCTGCTCTTCTGCAGGGATTTAGGGCTGAGGTGCCACGAAGAGGTGCCGTGCCAATCCATGGGATGCCACTCAAAGGCAGGCAGGCACGGGGAGCAAAGCGAAGCACGGCGGGTAACAGCAGAGTGGCTTTGTGCAGTCAAACTTCTGGTTTCTGTTCTTTTCTTGACTATTTGATTGTTGGTAACCTGTGTTAAAAATGCAATTTTAACAATTGTGATTAGGGAAGGGACTTTCTCATTAAAAACCCCAGCTTTTAGGGGGGTTGTTTCAGCCATTGGATTTAACTCAGCTCTTTGAAAGCTGGTCACTGTCTTCTTTTCCCTGGCCCCTGTGCTTTGCTCTGTGCGAGAGGAGGTTTCACAAGGAAGCCGCGGGTCTGTTGTCCATCCTGACCGATCGCTATGGCAGATGGACTCCGTTTGGGATCAGCTGCCCATGCACACACACAGACCCACAGCTGCTCACCTGGAAGCCTGTCCCCCCATTTCCCTGCCCGGCAGCATTTCTGGTGCAGGCAGAACAACTGAAAAGCCAAACCCGGTGGCCCGTCCCATGCAGACCTGCTGTCACCTGTTGAGGCAGGTTGAGGACACCATAACTGGGTGTCCCCAGTGAGGAAGGTTAAGGAGAAATCTTGCTGGGTGGGAAAATGCTCTTGGTACCTGTGTCCCCCCGGGAGCAAGCCCCACACTCCTGCCTTGTGCTGCCGCAGCGATGCCAGCCTTGTGGCACAGGCTGCATCTTGTCAGCTGTATAAACAGCGGCACCCAGCTCAGCCCAGCACGGCTGAAAGGGGACAACTGGACTTGGTCTGAGCAGAGGTTTCTGAACGACCGATGCATTTACAAGACCAAAACAGGGGTCCCGGCCTCACAGCAAATTCCCCTCTGCAGCAGGCAGACAGACATAATCCAGAGAAAATTGGACTTGATCGGAGCAGAACTTTTGGAATTTATCGGAACAAAGCGAGAGGGTGGAAACAATCCTCTCTGACACTTTTTCAGCAACGGTTTTGTCAAAATCGATACCATCCCTCTGAACATGTCAATTTTGATGAAATGGCATTTTCTGACAGAAAAAAATTAGGTTGAAACTGTTTCCATCAGCTCTACCTGCCCCATATATCTTTAGCACTGTTTCTTTTGAGAGCGCGGAGCAGGATGGAGAACGTTACAGACCTCATTCAAAGACCTGCACTTTGTTACTGGAGACTCGCTGGTGGACCACGTATTTATTTTCTTTTTAACATGTTAAGAATCATAAAGATTTAAAAACGTCACTCTGGTTAGAAACAAGCCGTGCCGTGGAAGTGGGGCTTACAGATGTTTGGCATAAGTACAGACCGTGGCTGCTCTCGCAAGGTCTGCCTCCCCATCGCCCGGTGCTTCGAGCTGTCCCCTGCGGCGGCGCAGCGTGCCGAGCACACCCGGTTCTGGACAAGGTCCCTGCGCGTCTGACCTTGCCCTGGTTTATTTGTCAGTGTGAGGAGCAGCTCACAACGGGAGCTGGCTGGAGGAGAGGTGGTGCCCTCAGAGATCAAGCGATGCTGATGGTAGCTCAGGGAAGAATAGATCCCCTTCATCCTACGTAACCCCGGGTGTCCCACGTCCAGGTCACCAGCAGCGGGTGACAGCCAGAGTTTTGCTCGTTGTTAAGAGCCAGGGATTGATGTGCTCAAAGATCCGGCTGCCTCCCTGCTCTGGCTCT
The DNA here is from genome assembly GCA_008921705.1 of Burhinus oedicnemus. NCBI lineage: Eukaryota > Metazoa > Chordata > Aves > Charadriiformes > Burhinidae > Burhinus > Burhinus oedicnemus. The sequence goes on along the minus strand of VFFE01007661.1, from coordinate 360,043 downwards.
GATCGCAGCCGTGGTGGGTACTCGGGAAAGAGTATAAAGAATGTTTATGTACACATAAATACACATAGATATATAAATACATATACACATATGTGTATACATATACTTATGCACACAAATATATATATGTGTGTATATATACACATCCATACACATATATGTGTGTGTATATACACATATGTATATAGACATATGCACACAGATCCAGTACCTGCCTATGCCAGCTTGTGACAATCCCTGTGACAATCTCCAGGCACTTAGGGTCTTCCTATTGCACCAACAGGAAAATAACCAAAGAAGAGAAACTTTAGACTGATTTGCTAGAACTGTTATTTTCTGGACTGTAACCTTTTCTCCTTATGAGAGGATTCGCTAGGCACCTTCCCTGCAGCCTATTTTTTTTCTGTGGCCGTGGTAATAACTCACCCTGGAGGGCCACGGACACCTGGCTGAGCAGTGTGGTTGGAGATCACACTGGTCAAAGACCTGGCCCTCAGATTGGGGTCAGTTTTCAGTAAACGCTAGTTACGTTTGAAAACATCCTACATACAATTTTCAAAATCGGATTGGTTCAAATGTTTTGTGTTCTTTGTAACTAAATCCTCATCCTCCTAGAGGAGCATTTGCAGGCGAACACACAAGAATATGTGCCCAGCTCTCGCTGGCTCTCAATAGAAGCTGCAAACCAAATCATTTGCGAATTTATGAACCTTCCCACAATTGCTTCAGTCGTTTTTGGAAATGGGACTTTGATTCCCAAATCACCCAGGCACTTCATAACATTTCTCTTAATAAATAGCCTTTTGGGCACTCAGCTTGGTTGGTTTAGCTGAGGGACCGGACTGGACCCAGCCTTGCCCACCAGCAGGTTTCCACGGTGCCAACTGCTGTGGAGACCTTTCCCGTAACCCTTCAAGCCACCCACAGCCCATGGTCAAAAGAGAAGATCTGGGCTTAGCGCCTCATTTCACAGCTTGAGATGCCCAATAACTGTCCAAAGCCAAATGAGTCTTCAAGAAGAGCTGTTGATATATCGAGAGTACTGAGGTTAGGAGCCACCAACGTAATGGTTAACTCTTACATTGCCCACACTTTCTGGGGAAGCATCCAGATCTGGTAGGTCTCCGGGCAGAGTCTAGGAGCTCCAGAGTGGGAGCTCAGCAGGGTAAATAAAATAATACAGATACTAAAATGATCGCATCACGGGCAGCCTGCACTCCAGACCTGAACCAAATGAATAAATCAGTTTTTCCTCCCCAAGGAACCCACGTGCCTGCAATTTTCATCCTCCTCCCAGGCAGTTCCCTCTCTCATCCCTTTGATTTGTGAGCTCGGCTAGATTGCAGCCAGACCACAGGTAAAGCCCCTCTGGCGCGTGTAGCCATGCCTTGCAGCCTCCAGAGCTTTCCACTTGTCAGGTTTTCTCTTCTTCATCTCCCTGTGCAGTAACGGGGCTATGGCAGATGTGTCTCCCACACCAGGGGCTATCCTGATGTATTCCTGTCCTGACAGTCACCCAGCCTCATTCAAATTGCCTTAATTAACAGCAAATATATTTGACAGGGAGACAACCCAAACATGTGAGGTGATGAAACCTAAACGTGCCTCAGACAAGCATTGCTACAAATGTTGATAGTCAGGGACGAGCTTTACACTACCCAGGCTGGGTTACAGCCTGTAAAAGCTCACGCCTCTGAAACCTGGCCCCTGCTGTTGGGTCCCTCTTCCTTAGGTTGTCCATCCCCCGGCAGCTCTGGTTACAAACCCACCTCCTGTGTGCCTGTGCCGGCTGCTCTCTGCCAGAAAGCTAACGCACTCGCATAGCGAGCAGGATCTCTGCCTCGCTTCAGGCAATCCACCTCTGGCATCCCTGCTTCAGCCTTCCCAAGACAGTAATTTTTGATGGGGGATTTATCCTGGGCAGATATCTTGGATGGCTTTTCCATCCGAAGCTTTACAGCCCCCTTAGCTCTTTCTCTAAATGCCACTCTACAAAGTCCCCTCTGGTTTTACCGCTGGCCGGTGACAAGAAGCAGCAACAACAGGTACCTGCAGGGGCTGGGTGTGAAGCAGCATCTGCTGCCACATGCAGTGGGTTTAACCGCCCGCCTGTCCCCTGCTACCGATGCTCCTGCCATGCCAGGTCTTGGCAGCAGGAACAGGCTCTCCTTCGGAGCTTTGCACGGCAGCAATACACTGGCCGACACCTTACCGCCTCATCTCCTTGGAGCAGCCAAAATCCAGCCTTCTCACCACTTCTGAGCAAGCTCTCAGATGAGCTGAGAGCTCCGGGTGAAAACCTAACTCCTTTGGATGCCAGCGGGAATTTTGGCATTAGCTTGAGTAAAACCAGAATTTCCCAAGAAAGAGATTACTGTGGCGTCAGCCCGAGGAGAGCTTCCACTTTGTGTCTGCTTACCGAGCTCTGCTCTTCCCTGTGGGACACGTCTAGGACAGAAATCCCCAGAGCCTGCAGCCCTGCTGGTATAGCCCCTATACGGAGAGACGCAGTGTATTGCTGGACCAGGTGTGTTACCCAGAGAGTCCCAAGGGTGACCGCGATAATCTCCGCAGTTGTAATTCTGCTCGTGTAAGCCCCTGCTAACATCGGCACCTAGTACAGCTGCAATATTTATGTTGCTTGCTTATTATCCAAGACGTCCACTCCGACAGCCAGAGGCTGGAGAACAGGCTTTTATTTCCTGGAGGTGCTGAGAGATGTTTATAATCTGAAGCTTTAGAGAGAAAGGACCTACCACCATCAGGAATCGGTCTGTGGTGTGTGGAGGTCACCAAAGGAGGTCATAGAAAACAGCTCCGGCTTGAAAACCGAGTGTGGCTGCAAATCCGCCACGTGCCTTAGCCTTTATTTGAATGCTGCAATTCGGGGATCCGTAAGCTTTTTGCAGCTTTTCTTTCCTTTGCTGCAGGTTCCCTGGGACCGCGCACGGACCGTGCACGTGTGCGAGCTCTGTCCACTGCGGACAGCTAGAGGGAACCTGATTTCCTCCCTGGATTGCAGGATAGAGATGTGAACTGCTCTTTTCTCCCGGAGTCCCCCAGCGTACGAGCCTCAGGGCCTGTCGCGGCAGTGAAGTGCGGGCCCAGGCGAGGCAGGGCTGCCTTGCCCTGCCGGCTCTCGAGCCGCAACTGCACTGACTCGTGACGAAACACGGACCACTTGCTCCTGAGGACAGACAGTGCTGCAAGGGAACAACCTCGGGGCTGAGGCAGGATTCCTGCAGGAAACGAGTTACAAAGGTTGCCCTGGATAAGAAGGTGTTTTCCAGAAAACCGTTGGTTTACGATTTCGTGTTTCTTTCTATTTTTTTGGAGCCCCTCCCCAAATTGATTGAAGCAGGAGAAGAACTAAAGGAGAGCAGTAGCATCAGAGTTCTGACAAAGGCTCCTCTCGATAATTTGTGGAAAGCTGGTGATGATAAATCGAAGCAAAAAACTTGCTGAACCCCAAGTGCAGCGTTTCTCGGCCACCAAGGAGCACTGTGGTTTTCGGTCTCCTTTCAGAAGCATCGTGTGTCAATGGATTCTGGAGCAAGTTGGGGAAGGAAGATCGATGAGTTGCACAAAGATGACAAGTCTTCTGTTTCTTGACTTGATACTACAGATATGAATGTAATATGTCCCTTGGGGAAAACATAGCCCCTCCCCCCTGCCCCCCATCCTGCAGTATAAATATGAAAGTACTTTTTATCTCAAAGTTATATTAACCTGGCAAAGATGACAAAAGCTTTCACTGAAGCTCTCCCAGAGATAGCACTGTTTTGGCATCAGGTTCTCAGAAAGTGATGTCATCCTGAATTTATATGCCAGAGTTTTCCCTTTCTTCTTCAGATTTGTGGCAATGTCAAAGTTCTTCTCTAGAGCAGATCTGGTTTTAATATTTCATATTTACGTTTTTCATTTCGGGGCTGGCTGAAACATTTTTGTGTTTTCAACCTTGCAGATGCTTACACGCATGTAAAGCCCTAAACTCTTGAAGAGTCTCTTGAAGAACTGAGGGATTAACAGAGATTACTTCTAAATCTACATAGGCCTAAATTTTTTTTTAAACATTAAGATTGCAGAAATCTGTGTAGCTCCACTGAGCCGGTGAAGACGCATCTCTTCTTATGAGCACGAGATCTAACATCAGGTATTTTAAATTTATTATAAAGAAAGTTTCTGGCAAAGGTCTAACAGATTTTCCTTCATGGTTGGGAAAGCAGCAAAACAGTATTACATATCACGTAAAATTTCATACAATCTTGAGGGGATGATAAACACTAGGCTCCATGGGTGCTGTAAGCTGCAAGGCAGGTCTGCTATGAGCGCAAGGATAACTTCATCAGATCAAGAAAGCAGCTCCACATGGGCAGTCCTCACGGGTGAGAGCACGAGAAGGTTGAAGAACCACCCTGTACATCAGATTGCTATTAAATGCCCTTAAGAGCTGTGCTGCTCCCTGCCCACTCTCCCCCTGTAAAGCCAAGGCAGGGCTACGTGGCTGCGGGCTATTGCCAAGCGCAGCACACAGCAGCCGAGCCCTGCCTGCCTGTGTCCTCGGTGATGCTAATTTGGGTCGGTCTCAGCCATTGGGTAGCTGGGTTTCATGAAAGATGTAAAAAGGAGACCTCTCTGAGACCATTTGCTCAGGCACACTGGACTGCCATGGCCAGAACGTATTTGGGTGAGGAAAGGGAGGTGGTAGGGATTGATGGGCAGGGTTGGTTTTTGTAAGCCTTGGGAAGTGGCCTTAAAATAGTCTCCGCTCATTTCTTAGGAGCTATAATTGCCTCTGCTCTGACCCAGCGCTGTTTCTGTGCCCCTTCCCACAGGGAAGACCTCCCTTTGCCAAAAAGGAGGTCTGGCCAGCTGATCCCAGCTGCGGTGGCCTTGGCTGGACCTGCCAAACCTCATGCATTTACATAAAGCCCCAAGGCTGCTCCTGGGATATGCAACACCCAAGGGCCAGCCATGGCCAAGCAGGACTGTGGGGCCATGCACAGGCTCTGATTGCATGGATGTCCTGCAGGGTGGCACCCGCCAGGAGAGGACCACAGTTTGCTGTAGCCTTTTTCCGATCCCACTTGACCCCCAGAAGAAGACAGGAGGCTTGAGGAGATGTGCAGGGTTTGGACTCACAGCTCCCTGTGCAGCAAGCAGCAACCCCAGCTCCTCACATTTCTTGGGCTGCAGTTTCCTGCTGGCCTTTAGGGGCTTGCCCACGGGAGAAAATAACCGGGCTCACAATAACCAGCGAGAATAAGAAAGGGTGGGATCCAGGCAACTTTGGACAATCTTGGTCGCAGCTGTGTTGTGCCAGGAACCCTCATCCCTTTTCTGCAGAAACTCTCCGAAGACAGCGGGATATTTGTCTTTTTTCTTCTTCGGGTTGCCAAAGAGTCATATTTTAAAGTTAAAAATACTTGTCAGCATCCTTGCATGGCCCCCAGAGCCGATGACGCAAATATGACAAGAAGCGAGGTCAGATTACAAATGAGGCCACTTCAAAACCTCTCCCAGAAAACTGAAGGTTTGAAGAAAGAGATGAAATGTGCTGAGAAAAAAACCCCACACCCAACAAACTGCTTCATAATGTGCTTGAAAGTGAGAATAAAATACCCTCTGTCAGGAACTCGATCTTCTCCTTGCTTTTGGTAGGAGAGCGACGTGTACCCTGCCTGTGTGCATCCTCATGCGTGCTGGTCGCTTTCTGCGGTCGCCAGCAGAGCCAACCAGTGACCTCCAAAGCCACAGAGCACAAGCCAAGTTCTACACCTGGAGTCTGCAGCAGGGAGTCCCATGGCTGCATGGGCTTGCAAAGGCACGTCGGGTTTAGTACTACGTACATGAGGGCTTCCCAACCTGGGTCCCGGGTGAGCTTTACGGGATGGGCTGGAGACCATCAGCAAGTCTGAACATGAAGGTAGGAAACCGCTATGCTAACAGTAGCCACCTGTGTGTCCATCTAAGCGTGGTGTTACCACAGATTTGTTGAATTTCATCTGCCATTTTACTGCTGGGTTGTTCCCAAGATCCTTCAGCGGCGTTTTGCCCAGGCATTTGTTTTTGCACCACCAGCAACTTCCCCACCTCATTAACGTCCCCTTCTCTGCTTCCTAGCATGAACATACCACTGCAAGGAATGAATGAGCCACCTTCACTGGCCAAAGCTGGACCGCCTGACTCTACTGAGGGCTATCCATGGAGATTAGCCAAGCTGGAGGTTACCTTGCAGAATAAATACAGTAGATGGATGGGTCAGGGTCACACACGGGTGTGCATGCACATCTCCAGCTGCTGGAGATGGAGAGCAGCCTTGCGGGACGCAGGGTAACTTTGTGCAGACCCTGCCATGCCAGCTTGGGCAACGCAATCAGGCCAGCCAGGGCCAGAAGAGGACAGGGAAGAGGAAGCACGGCGTAATGGAAATAGCCTGGGAGGGCAAAGCGCTCTTCCAAGCCTTCATCTGAAAATCATGTTCATGAGGACGACCGCATGGGAAAAAGCCCTGCATTACGAAGCCATTAGTCACTGTGTGTTTGCAGACCTTTGGTTCCACTGCTGAAGCTCCTCAGAGGGGACTTGAAGGCGGTTCACCTGATGGCTTCACCCAGAGGCTGCGCAACTGGCTTGAGCTCCAAGGACTCGTGTTTTCACCGTGAAAGCATGCATAGGTGCTGTAATCAATATACGATAAGCCAAGCGGCTGTGGTTTGGCTGCACTCCCTGGCGAGGAAAGGGGCACTGCTCGCCTTTCTGCAGCCCCTGAGGTGTGCCTCCATCCCTGGAGAGACCCACTGGTGCAAGTGAAGTAGCCTGCTCAGCCTTCCCTTCTCCGCAGCAATAACAGAAAAAAGGTCCCAGAGCCAAAATTGTCAAATTTCATCTGACTCCGAGATTGAATTTCATCTCATCTCCGAAGCAATAACAAAACATCATCTTTATGAAAAGTTGTCAAGAATCTAATTGTTTTGCAAACACTACAGATACCTCTTCCATTTCAAGGAACAAGTGGGGTTGCTTTTGGTTTTGGAAGAATTGAGTAAGCATGAAGATTTCCAAACTTGCTGAGATACAAAACACTATTGTTATATAGTACAGTGAAACAGCTGTGGTTTATAAGTACCATTAATGTGAAACTTTAACTTAAAAAAAACCCCAACCCTAAAAAAAGTTAAAGGAACAGAAAACATTTCATCCATACTAATGTGAGGTTTTAAACATATAGGCTTTTAAGTGAATTGGCCATAACCACAACAATATTTTGGGTCTGACCAGAGCATATATTGTATGCAGATGTTAATTTGGCATTTGCATGCATACGCAAAGAAAAAAAATCTTTTCTACATATTTTTTTTTCTTGAGTACATTGCGATCTGGAGTCACTTTAGCTTTACAAACTGATTATAAACACTAATTACCTGAAAACATGCTGTTTGGCTTAATACGTGGCCTGTAGACTTAGGTTCTGCTTTATAAAAATGCAAAATTTAGCCAGCTTGTTCACCCGTCTCTCTATAAATAGATACATACATTTATAAAGGCAGAATGTGCTGATTTGTACAAAACCCAAATTCCCCTGTTAACCCTCTCCCTCCTGTTGGCAAACATCCCGTGTCAGGTGAGTCTGATACTTTGGGAGGGTAGGGTTACATGACTCTATGTGCTTCCTCTGGCTGCAGAGGTGGCTGCTGCGCTGGAGGTACCTGGCCGGACCTCAGCTGGGCTGGGCCACGCAGCCAGGTGGGAGCTGTGCCCACGCGTCCTCCTACCCATCCCAGGTCCACGGGATGAGAACGCCGGTGCGTTGCCTACACATGGGGCAGCCCTGCTTTAACGGCTGCTCAGCTAAACACATGGAGAAAACACTGAGCTCTATAAACAGAGCCATCAGTAGAGCTGATGGTTTCTGAAAGGAGGTACCAAAGTCAGGTAAAATAGAGTTTTCCACCTGATTTTCCAGTGATGGTTTCAGCGGTGTTTTCAAGGTGAATTGTTCTGAAAAGGCAGATTACCCAAAGGAGCAAACTCTGCATGAGAGAAGAGCCCACAGATGGGGCTCGGCTGTCCCACTCTTATGGCCCTCAGGAGGTTGTGGAGAAGGTGCCCAGCACAGAGCAGCTGCAGCTCTGGAGTGCTGCTTCAGCCGTATCGGTATTTCCTCGGCCCAAACCAAGAAGTACTGGAGCCAGACCTTCCCCAAAATGCTGTCACCCCTTCTTTCTCATTATCTCTGCTTCCCACTCTGCTTCACACACCAAGGTGGGATGGAGCTCATGATGGCCATCTTCTCTGACAGCTCTCCGCTGTCCCACCAACACCGCTTCCAATCATCTCCAGGATGCAAAGGCAGCAGATGGGATAAAACACTTATTGTTTTGTGCTCCAAAAGAAATAACATTTGTGGAGCACACTGCTGTTCGGGATGGCGGTCTTCGACCTTGGGAAATGTGGAATGAATTAAACAGTGGTAGCCTGTTTCAGGGTAAAATGAAGAAAAATTAAAAGAAGCAAAGTTAGGGACAAATATGCCTTATTCTCCTAACCGAATCTTATCTTTGCACTGGCTCAAATACCTAATTAAAGGAAACCATACATTCAGTTGGTCGTTTCAGGATTTACTTCTGTTGCCTTTTTCCCAAAGGTGAGTCCTCACCCTAGCTTTAGTTTTTGCCCTCCAAAAATATCTACCCCCCCACCCCAGAAGCTGATAGCTGGTGAGGGAGCGAGCCTATTTGAAGTGTCTTAGTGTAAGATAGCTATTCCTACATTAAAAATATTATAAAATTGCACAATAATGAGAAAAACTTAATTGGCTTAGGAGAACAACTCGGGGAGGACCGGAGCTGTACGGTTCTGCCGCCAGCTAAGCAGAAGAGATGAAGCTGATAGCTGAAGCTTTTTCGGCTGTGCATCCTCCCGTGCCGCTTTATGAATAGAGTTATGCTTTGCAGTTAGTGCTGCCGGTCTCAAAGGGGAGGGAAAACACAGATCTCAGCAGAAGAGACCCGCTGCGCTGCTCCCGACATCTACCATCAGGGCTCAGCCTCCGTATGTTCATGGCAGCCCTGACCCAGCCCTCCGCGAGTCAGCAGGCGGGTTCCCAGGTGAGCTCAGAGGTCTGTGGGACAAGCACCGCTTAACTCTTCATTTAATCTTCTCTTCTCCCCATTTATTTCCTGAATTGAAGTCCAGGGGGGTGCTCAAGCTATTTACGCCTGCAGCAAAGGCGAGCTATGGCGCTCTCTCGCTGCAGAGCGCCCAGGGGAGGGTTTGGAGGTGCCGCGAGTGCCCATCGGGATCGCTTGCCATCACCTCGAAAGCATGAAAGGCATTTTCGGTTGTTTCGAATTTTCATCTTCCGAGTATTTTTCTTGTTAGTTCATGCTCGGCTTTCATTCATCTGCAGGGAATAGCGCCGCAGTAACATGATACACAGCAAATATCACCATTTAAATAGAACCAATCCATTGTGAATGAAGACTTCTGGGAAGAATAGGAAAATAGAGCTAAAGGGCTGCTAAGTAAACTCTTTTATGTGTGACATTATGCAGGCAATGGTTTTGGAGTGTAAAAGATATTTTTCATTATATCAGTGTTATTAATTCCATCAGCTCGAACCGGATTGGTACACAAAATGGCTGTATGTTTCCCAGGTTAATAAATCTGCATAGGTTTATTGTTCGGAATAAAACCTATTTTCCTCAGCAAATAACCATGATCATTTGGGGTTACAACCATTCCTCAGGAAATGCTTTATAACTAACATTTTTATTGGTATCATAGGAAATTCATATGCCAAATAACATGAGACTATAACTTTTATCTGACTTTAAAACAAAATCTGTTATCTTTTATGGCCAGTTTCATATAGTCCCACTATCAGTTTCCATAAAATTCAACAAGCATTCCTTATTCAGCCTGGAAAATCAATAACAGAGTTGGTTGAAAAGTGAAAATGTCTTTTTTGCAAACATTTTTGAAATTTCTGAGTTGTTTCCATTTGAAAGCATTTGCAACTGGCTTGTTCTTGGCAGAGAAAAAAAACCCTAATGCTTTTGATAATGTTTTCTGTTATACTTCTTTAAAATATAAAGAACATACATTTCTGAGGATGGGATGAACGTTTTTCACAATATCATCAACTTTAATGGGCGTTTCTGTTTTTTCGAAAGGTTTATTTTCCATGTTAAAACTTCGAATCAAAACCACTTTCGCCCGCAGTCATGTTCCAGCCTGAATCCATAAAACCCCACGTAATTATCACATCAGTTCATTAAATTGGTCCCTATTGATTAGATGTTGATGGATCAATAGTACTACTGACCATAAAAAGGGGCTGTGATCACCAAGTAGAGGGGGTTTGTGGTGGGCTTCAGCCTTTACCCTCCTCTGGCGCAGGTTTCCTGCGTGACTTTGTTGCTCTTTCAGGGTATTTTTGCAAAGTAATCATTCCCTTTTGCCTGCTGATGCCGTGGGTTCGAGCTGGAGGAGTGGCACCACAAAAATGGCAAAATTTACCACCCGGCTTAAAATTCATAGACGAGTCCGTGTATTTTCTCCCTATCTTTTCTCTTAACCACCCCGATCTTTGGGACAGAGACAGCCTAATATCCCATTTCCATGTAGCACCAACCACCACAGGGATCTCGGTCTCATTTGGAGTCATTTACGCATCTGCATTAGACAATCATTCATTAAACCACAACATAAATAAAGTCGTAACAGGCATGGGGAGAGCCCGTGAGCTCATTAAGCCCATGGAAGTTTCTGCTGTTGACCTCCATGAAGCCAGGATTTTACCCCGTGGTCTGGTTTTTTAAAGTTTTCGGGAGTTGGTCAGGATCGGATACAATGGGCGATTAAAAGAGAAGAATTACAAAATTTTAATTTTAATTTGGCAGTGCTGTCGCAGGGCCTATTGCAATTATCTTGCTGTGCCTTCGCACAGCCGGAGTCTGGGCCAGCGCCCGCCGGAGTGAATGGAGATGTCCCCTCGGGATGCGGGTGAGGGATTTAAGCTTCATGTTTGTTTTTTCAGGCAGCGTTTCAGTAAGTGCTTTACAAAATAAGGCTCTGGGGGAGACACCCACAAACCTCCCATCGTCAATGAAAAGTCATCTCTGCGTTTGAATGGGAGGGCAGCGCCTCTCAAACCATCTGAGATGCCAGCGATGCTACAGGGGAGAGGTTTTCTCCGAAAGGGGTGGCGTACTAAGCAGGGGAAAAAAAAAAAAGAACTGCCTATTGATGGAAATCAGGTTTATTTGTAGGAAAGATTAATACTTAATACAGTTTATCCTCGAAAGGTCACTATAACCTCCCGAACATCCTGCAAATCTTCTGACTCATTGCTGAATTGCATCTATTGTAAATGATGTTTTAAATATTTCACAGAAAGTATTATGCCTCTTATACAGAGAGACGAGTTGGGGGTTTTTTTCAATTGTAAAAAAACCCAACCATTTCTTCAGCCAGGAATATGATTTACAGAGTGAAAAAGTGAAACCCATGATATATGTGAAATAGGTAATTGATAAATCATAAAACGGGTTGAGCAGAAGATGGAAAAATACTTAAGCTGGATGAATTCTACCGAATTAAACCAGGCTATTAAATTGCCTAGCATCCTGCTTAATAAAACTGATACGCTGTTTTATGCTGGACATTTGCAATGGTAGATGGCTTCCCAGAGCAGAACGCATTTCATCTGCTGGAGAATCTGACGTGAGGCGAAATTAAAATTTTGATCTAAGCTCTGCAGCCTTTCGTGAAGATAGGTACTGAAGCGCTGAATCCTCTGTCTGCGGATAAATGAAGTATCCAAAGCTCCGAGCCTGCTACCAGGTGTCTTGGCTGGGCACAGAGCCCAGGATATAGGTGATGCTGCCCTTTAGGATGAAGGGCCGTACAGAGCTGTCACAGCCTGCACTTTTCACCCCACCAGTTGCACCCAGCCTCTCTCGGACACGTGCAAAAATGCCACAGCAATTAAGGCAGAAAAGGAGAGGTTATTATTTCTGGGGAAATTACTCAATGGAGCCGCATCCATGGGAAAAAAATAGCTGCCTTCACGAAAGCCCAAAAAAGAACTGCTGCACTGTGACTGCTGTGACTAGCTGCCCTCCCGAAATGAGAGGGAGAACGCATGGCTCCCCGGAGCCCCCCTTGCTGCAGCTGAGCCACTCCGGCTGCAGGCTGGCATGCTGCGGGAACCCAGGCACCGAGGGAGGGACAACGGCGCGTGAAGCGGGAGCCCACGTGCCACTCTGCTAACTGGGCAGCTGGGTGGCTTGCACTGGAGGATGCCAAGGGCTGCCTCAGCCCCGACAGCGGGGACACCCACGCCACCCAGCCGGCTCCCCTCCTCTTCACAGGACAGCAGAGGCATTACGGGACGGCTGGTGGAGGGAACCAGGGACCCCCGCTCCAGGGAGAATAGGGGTTAAGAGCAGGGATGCAAAGGGCGAGGAGGCAGGAGGAACTGCAGGAGATGTGGCTGCTCCTGCAGCAGATCTAAAGGGACTTTCTGCAGCTCTGTGCCCCCCCCCTCCTGCAAAAGGGTGTAGCTTGGATGGGACCCCCAGCAGTGGGACACTCGAGTAACCTCGGTGCTGTGGTGTGTGCGGGGTGGCTCCGTGCGCGGTGGGCTTGGGTCACATACTGATGCAATAGCTCCGCTATTTCAGACAGCTGAAAGGCACCCACCAAAACCAGTTATTCCACAGCAGTGCGAGACCCAAAGCCCACTGCCGCTGGTGAACTCACCCATCCCATCTATCCATAACTGGTTCTTCTCCGCTCCAGAGTGATGGCAATCAAGGAAGATTGGGCAGATGCAGTAAATGAGCAGAGAGTAAGGATGTGATGCTGATGATCACGTTTTACATAAGGAGCAAATAACTTTGCAGCTAATCAGTCAAGGGGTTCCAGCTAACGTCTTTCTTATCATCAGCTGGGAAATTTTCTGGCATATACTAGGCAGCCTGGATTAACATGCCCAGCTGCTTGTGGAAGATGTCCACCCATAAAAGTTGGCAAAGGGGACAACCGATTTCCAGTTGAATTAACTGGTATAATCTTAGGTTGATATAGCTTTCATAATTTTTGGTGTAGATTGGTATAAGCATTATCAGTATTAGTCTAAACCGGTACAATTGTTACCTATTTAAATCCCACTTTGAAGGAAAACATTGGTGCATACCCAGAAAAGTGGAGAAATGCTTCATACAGCTCCCTGAGTGCAGGTATTGTCTGAGGAGCAAAATTTCTCCCGCAGGATGGACCGTGTGCATTGGAGTGTAAGACGTGCTACCCACCATCCGCCAGCCCTGCTTCAAATTCCCAACAGGCGTGTAATGACCGTTGGAGGTAATTTAAGCTTTCCTGCCTGCTCTTGGTTGATGACCAGAGAGAAGCCAAGTCGCAGAGACACTCAGCACCTGGAAGGAGCCAGATATCCTGATAATTTGTTAAAAGACCCTTTAAACCAACACCCGGCAGCTTCATGGGAAATGCTAATAACAACTGTTGGTACAGACACCGCGGTTCGTTATCTCCTTGGGGTTAAATTACCCCATTCATTCATGCTTCAGAGGACAATGAGCGTGGCAGGCAGCCCCAGAGTAATCCTCTGACCCAGCCCTACCTGCAGTGACACCGGAGCGAAGGAATACTTTTAGGAGGGTATCGATTTCCACAGTAAACTTTCCCAGCGACCGGGAGCTGAGGAATTGCACTTCTGCCTGTGTGGGGAGCAGAGCAACCTCATGCATCGCTTCAGCAGGCAGCTGAAAGAGGTCCCAAGACCCCCACAGCGCCCGGGCTAACCAGAGGATGAGACCGAGCACAGGCACCAGCGTTTCATGGTGCAAGAGTTAACTTGCAATCAGTGCAAAACTGTTTTGCAACAGTTTTGCTGCTCTTTCATTACAAATCCCACCCCGGGCTGTAAAATCAAAGCTTGCTGCATTGCACCAGGTGAGGCTGGAGAGGAGATGTGTGGTCCAACGGGACCAGGTAGGCTGTTGGCCACCCGTGCCAGCTCAGCTGGACTTCTCTTCTGTATTCATATAGCAAAAGGGACTGGTCTGACTCCGAGGGGGTTTCTCACACGATCTCAGCCTGATTTGCTGTGGTGATGCCCGGAGAAAGGGTTAGCTGGACCAGGCATGGGAGATGTGGGAAACGCAAGCTCCGAGCCGTGTGGGATGGCTGCCGGCAGCAGCATTGTGTTTGCTTTCCTCAAAGCAGGCATGACTTTTACTCTTTTTTATCTCGGCTATTGTCTCTCCCCATTGTCCACACACATTTCTTACCAGCCGGTAATTTATTAAGTGTGTGCCGTAACAGCCAGCTGTAGCCCATGCCACTGTAAACTGACTTAAATAAACTCTGCTCGCTCAGGATGGAGCAACTGGCCAACTTCTAATAAGTACAGGCACTGAAGAGGAGAAAAGGACCAGATTCAGAATTACATTTAAGTAGCAGACACCATCAAAATTGGCACCAGCCTTAGTAGACCTTGACTATTCCCTGGACAAAACAGCTGGCCAGCTAAAGAGAGCAGGGTTTAACAAGGGCACACAGGAGGAACAAGAAGGGATTTGAAGCTGTTTGCAGATGATGTATTGGCCAAGGTACGTATTCTAAAAAGAAGGGCCACCTCCCATGTCTTTATTAACAGAAGCATTTTTATTACATCCGAATAGCTGTTGGTTGGAAAAGGAAGACCCCTAAGTGCCCCAGTCCTGCAGGATGGATGCATCCAGCTCAGGCACCTGAGCAGGAGAGCACAGGGTTTCCAGAGGCTCCCCTTGCAACAGGAGGAAAGAGCTATGCTTGGGCATAGGTGTTTTATGTGTCGGGGTTTTTTTTCCACTGAAAGTAATTTCATTTAAAAATGGAGTTTCAGAAGAAAAGAGGAACTCTTCACACTTTCAGGTCAAATTCAGCTATTGATTTCAGCTAGAAAAAAGCACAGATTTTTCTTTTTTTTTTTGAAAATGTCAAAACATTTCACTTTAGACTTGCTAAAACATTTGACATTTCCCAAGCAAAACCTTTAAGCCTTTTGTTTCCAAACAGCATTTGTTTATTTCTAAATTGACCTAAATTAAAAGACAAAAGTTAGAACAAAAGAGTTAAATAACTCAGCAAAGCAAAACAAAGCACTTCGGATTTGAATCAAAGATGATGTTTCAGGTTGACCCAACATGACATGTTCTGGGTTTTATATTTTTCCCCCAAAAGCTGAGATTCAACATGTGCTGGGTTCTTTTTTTTCTGGTTTGGCCAGGGAGCCAAAAAACCCATTATCGGCCCAGCTTGATGAGGAGCTCTTCCGCAGACTCCCTAGTGGGGAGAGATCCCTGCTGCTCCTTCCCTGGGATGGGCATGTTGAAGGGCAAGAGGAACCCTACTGGCCAATGGGACAACACAGTTGTCCTCATGCAGGGTGGAGAATAAGACTTGCAGCCACCGGACCCAGCTGCTGAGAATATCTGCCAGCATCTCTGGGCTGACTTCCGCAGCTTTGACTGGTTTATAAAGCTTCAAGTGAGGCTTGTGTCCCTGTGCCATCCGAGCATGGCTACTTTTAATGTGATGTTCAATGTGAGTTCAAGTTAACTTCACGTCAGCTTGCAGCCCAGGATGAGGCAGACACGTATGGGCATCCATCAGCAGCATTACACCATCATTAGCAGAGGTTTGGGTAAATACGCTACTCAAGTATTTGATTACTGGCTCACTTTCATGCTTCACTTTTGGTCGTTATAATGTCAAACTTCAAATACTTGCTTTATTTTTTCTACCTGGGCAGGCAGTTCATTTAATGCCATAAAATAAAAAAGGCCACATTGATGACATATTTCAATTTTTTTTCCTGCCGCTGATTTTTTTTTTCCTTAGCTGTGCTTGACAAATGAACAGAAATATGGGGATGAAAGAGAAGAACAGAGTGAGGGAGAGATAGAATAGAAAACAATAATAGTTTTAAGTATAACAAATTGAATAAATAACATAAGGAAATGATCAAAACTAATGTCCCTTGTTCCAGATGCTGAAATGTTTTGTAAATCGCATTTAAAGAGAAAGGTATTTTGGTTTTATTTTCCTTCTTTTTGATGCTGTGACTTCCTCTGCTGGGGTTATCATTTGCAGAGATGGATTTTAGGGTGGAAAATCCTGTAGGTTCAGAAAGGCAGGATGCGGTTCCTGGTGCTGCAGTTCTACTTTGGGATGTCATCGCGTGTCCCGACCCCGTTTTGCTGGGCACGACCACACCAGGTGAGCTTCCTGGGTTCTCCTTGTGAAAGCCCCTGGAGAGAGGGGATGCTGTGCCATCCCTATCGCATGGGAACGCGGCAGCTGCTGATGGGTGTTTTACTCAAGAATAAGGGAAGAACTGCTAAATCTTCCCTTTTTTCTTGAGTAAAACACCCATCAGGGGGTTTCTCACCTGTTTGCCAGAAAACCTTGGGTAGCGCGTCCTGGACTGGTGGTCCTGAAGAGCGTTTGGGGGCATCTTTAGCAGCGTTGTGAGCAATGACTTGCGGGCTGCAGGGCGCTGCTTGGGCACCCTCCTAAGGGAAGCCATCCGTCCCTGCTGCTGAGGGGGACATCCCAGCTTTCTGTGGCTGGTCCCCCCAGCAAACCTGCTGCAAGCCTGCTAGAGAGCAACCGAGAGTGCTAATTGGATTGTATCAAAACTGCATATTTCATAAACATTACATCATTTCCTTGCTGCTTTCAGCAGACTGATTCAACAAATGTTTTCTATTTTACTCCAGGATTCAAACATGAGATGGGCTCAGAACTTGGCAGTAATTTACTTGCAGCTTAAATTTATGACATATACGAACATTTATATTCATTTAAAATGAAAGGCAGAGCTGCGCAAACATTTTTCATCCATTTTTTACTATATGTGCTGGTTTTACCTTCTGTAGAAATTATTATATGTCTAGTTATATAGCCAAGGGAAAAAGAGAAAAAAATAAGTTCTTATACTTCAGGGGAAAATGTGTACAATTAATATCAGTTTACACATCTGTAATAACATAAAATATATACACCCGAGGTTATGTGTCATGACATAAATCATAAAAGGGTCATAAAGAGTTATTTAAGAACCTTGTAACAGATTTTATTAAATAACATTATCAAATATTAAAGCTTTGTGTGAATAAACGCTGTAGAAGTGCTGCACAAGCTTCCTTTGCCCAGTATATAGCTGTAAACAAATTTTCCCAATAAAGACTGGAAAGCTGGACCAGATTCTTGGCTAGTTTCAGTCAGGAGTGATCATCTGGCTCTAGCAGGGCTACCCCAGTTTATTCAAGCTGCGGATTAGCCTTTTTGTGCAAAATCCCCGTGGTCTGAAAGAGGCGATGGTAAAGGGACAGTTTGACCTGAGCAGTGTCAACAGCTCGGGGATTAAAAAGCCGGAGGAAAACCCCTATGTTTGAGCGGGTGCTTTGGAAAGTCCCATCACCTGCCAAGGGATGTTACCTCCCCCACATAGTCTTCCCAGCCCCTGGAACCAGTGGCAGATGCCTGGGCTGGTCTCCGCTAAACCCGTCTTGGTTCCTAAGGCACCAGACCTTAAAATCATGGTATTACTTTCACAGTAAAAATTATTGGAAGTGCTCCCAGAGATCCCCACATTTGCCTAAAGGTTTATTTCCCTCTTTCCTCCCTTTCAGGACTGTATGCTTGGTGTACAGTACTTGAGAAAGTTGGCTTTCTGAAGTAGAGGGGTAGGAAATACAGCGCTAATAAAGTTTTATATGCTTTCTCTAATATATGTTTAAAAAAAAATAATTTCTCTGCATAATGTATTTTTCTTTGCAAACATGGAGTACCTGAGACTGCGGTAGGGTATAAAGATTTTATTGGCACCCATTTGGGATGGTGCAAGAAAAGCTTCTCTCTCCTTGTAAAAGTTTTAATAAAATAAAATTATAGAGCATTTAGGAGAAAATTAATATCTAATTTTGCTGAAATACCAGAATACTGCCAAGGCTGCTCAGCCCCTCAATAAATAAAGGAGCAAGCAGAGGAGCAAATGAATTTTGCCAGGCCAGCCTCCCTGCTGCCTGGCAGGGACCGAAATACCAGCTCCACCTCAGCCCTCTCATCAGCCACCAGGAAAACCCGCGGCGGGGATGGAGACCAGGACTTGCCAGTGCTGTGAAGCCTGCCCACCCCTCTCCTCCTTCCCAGGCACCACATCAGTGGGACCATCCGTGGGCCAGCTAGCCAGCAACCTGCACACCCCCAAGGTGCTGTGGTGCACGGTTGCCCACCCAACTGCAGGTATCTCTTGCTGTCTGCTCCCTCTCGCAGTCCTGGAGGAAGAACAGCATCTCCCGAGGGTGACCCAAGCTACGGCAACATTGGAAGACCTGCCCTGTGGAGGCACCTTCCTTTCCCATGCTAGATCAGACCAAATATTTCACTATGACATGGCTGCCAAAGCTAGGTGAGATCAGTGGGATCATGGGAACTAACAGCTGGAATTTCAGCTATAGGCAGGAAAAGGCAGACAGCTGAGGGGACATATCATGTGGCACAAATCCACCCAGGACAAGAAAATTTTATTGCCGTTTTAAAAGACTCTGTTGAGACCTTCTTTAATAGAGAATTCAGGAATTTGGTCATCCATGTGGAAGGAAGCTCAGCTGGAGCTAAAACCAGCACAGAGAAGAGCTCCAAGATATCCCGGAAAAAAGAGAACCTGTCTTTTAGCCAAGAGAAGTGAAAGCCGAGAGCAGACATAACTCCTGTCAACAACCACATCTCAGGGATGGAGAAGACCCATCGAGGCCAGTGCTGGCTCCAGGCAGGTGGATCTCTGCTGGCCTGCAGCTGGAAGAAGGTTCCCAACCATCCATGGAGATGGTCCCAAAGAAGTTTCCCACACAAGCTGTGGCTATAAAAACTCCCACATTTGTGGTTTTTTAGAGGTTATGGAAGGTATAACACCACATGGGAGTATCCAATGCAAACATGTTTTCACTGTCCTATGCTCTTGTCTGCTACTTGAGACAGCAGAAATTTGGAGGGTGGGAATACTCTCTCCTGAGCACTGCCCTTTGGTCCTCCACTCTTCCACCCAGATCCCCTCCAGCCATGCAAGGCCAGGGAAAAAGCTAGTCCTTGCTGAGTATCCCTCCTGTTTCCAATAAAAACATGTTTTGGTTTGGTAAATATCAGCAATATAGCCGTTCGTTATATATATACTGAAAATAACTTGCTTGTGTTATTATATCAAAGTCATTAGGCATTGCATTCAATACGCATACTGTATTAATTCCATATAAATGAGGGGGTTAGTAAAAGTGGTCTGACTTAAACAAAATAAAATGGGCTGACTTCGAAGATATTGGTTGCAGATAATACAAGATTTTTTTCATTAAAATGCATAAGAATTTGAATAAGAATGCATTGTTTGGAATACATTTCCATTGGTCTCCAAAAGAATTCCTATTTGCAGATATATGTGGTTTGAGTTAACAGGCGAAGGATTAAAAAAATACGTTGGTTTGGGCTAATTCTTGTAATTATATATTTTTGGTAAATGTAAATTGATTTGGTATAATAGGTCTGATTGGAAAATTACCTGTTTGAGATGGGAAAATAAAAGAGACTGTTGGACAAGAGTTTGAAAAAATGTTGGGTTTCAGTAGGATGCTTTCCTCTGAATGAAAGTCTGTTTCAATAAAAACGTTGATTCGAAAATTGTGGTTTTTAGTAGGATGGTATTTGATCCATTAAAACTGTATTGGTTTCATTCTTTATGTTTGCCTTTCGTTGAAATATATTGGTATGAAGCATGAAATAAGCATGTGTCAGGCATTACTCAGAATAAATAAGGAAAAAAAAAAAAGAATAGCAAAGCAGCAGCTATAATTGTGAAAGCAAGCCTAAATAACCCAAAGTGATTTTATATCACGTGGCCCTCATGCTGGAAAAAAGCAGAGCTGCGCGCAAAAGGCAAAGCCCCGGCGTGATGGGCAGAGGGAACCCAGCCTCTCCCCGGGAAAGTGTGGCCACTGGTGTCACTGGGAGGAGGATCAGGCCCCAGGAATGCAAAGACGGAAAATATCTGCTTTATTAGATCAGCCCATCCAAGGGATTGTTCCGCAGAGGACGGGCGGAATTGCTTTGTCTGGCCCAAATTTGCATTATACCAGTGACAGGGATCCTACCGCTTCCCTTGGAGGACTTTTCCACATTCTAATTGATCTGATTGTTAGGAAATTGTTCATAAAATTAAGAATCTTGGAAGTAAATGAGGGAACCCAGGCAGAACTGCTCCACGCAAAGAGCAATAGCCATATGGAACGAGTTAGGCTGGGGAAGGCAACCGAGCAGTATAAATGAGTTCAAGAGACATTCAGATTTATTTCTGGAGAAGGAAAGGGACTGGGAGTATGATGAAGAAAAGCAGGGAGGTGGGTTTAGCAGGCATTTAAAAAGAGAAGGCACGCTTGAAGGGAGGACATTTACAGAAAGAGAACTCAGAGCATGTTTTTCCTGGGACTTCTCATTTTTATTGATGTTTGACACATGAGAAAATCACTCTCCCTGTTGCACAGAAGGTGAGAAAGGTTCCGTTTTTTCTTGAAGAAAAGGTTTTATTCAGCTGAAGAAATGGGTTATGCACTTGAGGCATTGCTTCTGTCATGCTCCTCTCTCAGCCTTAGCACATGTTTTTCTGGGGGTGCACACTTAAATCCCTGTAATGTCAGGTTAAATACAAGAACTGTGCACTGAGCCTTTACGCTTGAGGAGCATGACACCTCTGGCCATTCCTGGTGGTCAGGAGAGCCAGTTTGGTAGACCACACCAAAGCCAACACCTTCAGAGGTCCTCCATATCTGCTCAGCAAACCCAACCCACCAGACCCACCATCCCAGCTCTGATCAAAGACCGTGCTCATAGAAGTAATGTTTATAGCTAGGGTTTTAGATGTTTGGAAACCCTGGATTCGATGCAGGGGTTCCCTGGAGAGCCAAGCTGAGAGGACAGAACAATGGCACGCAGTGTGACACAGCCAGTGGACACTGGGGCTTGCGGCAGCCGCAGCCTTTGCAGGACGCAGACTCCAGGACTGCAAGAGTGATGGTCTGAACTAACCAGCCTGCTCTGTTTCAGGGAGCAGGGAAGAAAGAAGAGCGTGGGCCAAGTTGCTTTTGCTGTAGGACGTTGTTGCAGCAAAGTCTGTCCACCTTGTAGGCTTCCGCACAGGCTGAGAGCATGGGTACTTGGTGCAACAGGTTACACAAACACACACACAGTATGGGAGGGAGTTATGCGATTCAAATAACAAGAGAAAGAATAACAACATTGCACTTACACTGTTAAAATTTCAGCCAAATTAAAAAAAAAATAAAAATCCAACAACTATTGCTGCAACCTTTTCCAAGCCCTTTGGCATAGGTAGGCTGTGTACAGCTGGGGACTAACTTAGGGTTATAAACTCAGGTTATAAATAGACCTGCCTGGTGGAAGCAGAGGCATGTCCACAAGGAGTTACCAAACAAATCACTGCCATTTTCACCCTCACTGGCAGGCCTGGAAGAAAGGTGTCGCCAAAAGAGAGTGGCAGCTCCATGCTGACAAAGGCTTCCTTTCTCTGCTGTCCATCGCCAAAGAAAAGCATTTCTGTCACTTGACCCTGCCAGTCACATTAAAAAATGAAAACTCGCCCAGGGGACACACCAAAAGTGAGTCCCCCCCCAAGTCTAGAAAATAAATTAGTGTTTCCAAAGAACAGCTTCAGATGGACGAGGCCAGGGCAGAGCTGGCAGGAGCTGCTGGCCTCGCTGGAGCTCTGCCCTTTCGCGCCGGGCTGCACTTGGCCTGTCAGGCGTGATTAATTCTGCGACTAACGCAAGGCCACAAATGCACTTTGTCAAACGTTGGGGGAAAAACCCAGGCGGACCAAGGCCGGGTTTCCTGTGCTCCAGCCACTGCTCAAGAAACGCTTTTGGGATAGCGAGTTCTGAAATTCGGAGTTAGTCTTCAGCAAGCAGGCAGTGAGCCTGGGCAGAAGGAATAAAGGTCTAAGGGGTGCAGAGAATTAACTCCTCGGCTGGGGTGGCAGCCGCAGGCTCATGAGAATTTTGTTATTTTACAGTACACCTTGTTTCCATTAGGACAGGTGGAAGCTCTGCAGAATCTGACCTTTTCCAGGGTCTTTATATTGTGCAGAATGACAAAGTGTCCTAAGCGTGCCAAGAAGGAGGCGCAGAAGCAGAGGCGCAGGGCTTGCGCTCCACCTTTGTGTGGGTGTTGACCAGGGGGACGCGGTGGCATCTAGCGGCCACGCGCCAGAAGGCAGCAACCACCCAGCGAGGGTGGCTGGGCTTCCAGAAACCAGGGGGTTCAGCCCTCAGCTGCAAACTGGGACCCTTCATCAGTCCCAACAGGGCTTAACAACCCTTAAGGACCAGCCAAACGTTTAGCTGGAAATGTCACCGCTTCCTTATATACTCCTCTCTGCTGCTGTCGGCAAGCTGCTACCCATTCCGGTAGAAACTGTTCTTGCTATAATTTAAGATAGTTTCTCCTCCTTCTGTCCACCATGGAAAAGCTATTCCTGTACCAGGCTGCCCCATCCCCGCGGGCAGGATGGGTACGTTAGGCTTCTGGGCTGGGCACCAGCACCTCCTGCCTGCTGCTGCCCAGCTGCCAGACAAGCTGCAGCCCGGCTTCATTTGGAAGCTGCAATAAGGACTGCTGGGCCTCGCTCCATATGGACTTTCCCATATGTTGAGGATACTGCTGACCCCATGCCCCGCCACGCACAAACCAGCCCATGCCCCTTCTTGTTACCCTGTAACGTCACCTGTCCCTCCGGGTTGTCACTAGCCACCGATTTACACTCACTGAAAAATAATTTCTGCGGAGCAGAGGTACAGTTTTTTGCCCTGCACATTAATTAAGCTACCGCAAATGGGCAAGTGTGATAGGAACCTGCATATCCATGCCCCAGGCAGATAAGAAATGTGCTTGCCTGCTTTGCCTGTAGCGTTCATTGTGATGTCGGGAAATGGGTGCCTAGAAATAACCCCTGTGTTGGGAGCGATGAGATTAAAGCCAAACTCCAAGGCAAAACCTGGCATGCTTTCTGCAGTGATTCCCACGGAGGGGACCTTGTCCCATCCTGAGCCACGCGAACTCACCTACGGGTGGGCACAGGGTGAGTTTCATGATGTCATCATCTTTCGCTGTGAGGCTGGGAAGGATAAATACTCAGGACCATGGTTTGTAATGGAGAGAATGGAAAAATCAGGCAAAAAGAACGTGCTGAACACTCTTGCAGGATCCTGTGTTTTGGGACTGTTCCGGCTGTTCCAAGATGTTTCAGTTTCCCACATAAGAACGAGGACGCTCTTCAACATGTACTAAAGTGTTTCATGTTCACTCAGACCATCACTGAATTTTAGTGTCTTACAAAGACTCTTGTCTCTTTTCTTCTGACACAGGCAGCCGAGACCAGACCCCCCATTGCTCTGGCACTGGCACTGTCCAGAGACAAAGCTTTTTGCTTTACAGGAGCGGTGATGAAGAAAGGCACTCCTTTCACAGGGCAGGATCGTGTCTTAAAAAAGCATCAGCAGTCCCTCTTAAAAAAAGCTGGACGGGTTCCACAATACCACACACCCTGTAATTGCTCTTATTTGACTCCAAAACCAAAATGAAACCCGGCACGTGCTCCCAGCCGTGCTTGCTTACATGTGAATATTCCACATTTGCACATTTTAAAAGTGCGTTGCTCCTCTGCTCTGATTTTAGTCTCAGATAAGAATGCGAATAACTCGCTGCCTTGTAAGAAATCCCTTACTGACATCCATGTGACTTTGGGGTCTGTATTTAAAAAAAAATAAAAGGAGGATCATTTAAGCCTCTCTGAGCAGGCTGGAAAACTTACTAAATAATATGCTGATGCTGCAGTTTGGTTTAATAGGGTTGAGTTCTAGTTAAGCATTTTAATGCTCATGTTGTAAATAAATAATGGAGGACGCTGCTTTAACATAGCAATAATTATTTTAAATTAAACCCTCGTTACAAAGAAATTAACTTTCACCTTATTGACTCCATCACTTGTTCTGGAAGAGCTAGATCACACTTCAGCAGTTGGAATGTGAGGACTGCACTCGTTTGAGATGGGCATGAATTACTGAAACTTCCATCAAAAAGGAAAGCTGAAATTGAGGGCTTTTTGCAAAAACGCTGCCACCAAAACCTCACAAGTTTGTTCCACATGCCGTTTGAATTTTCCAAGCTTGTATAGTGAAAATTCTCCCCATTACATCCAGCCAGATTTTTCAGATGTTGCTCCATTGGTCACCTAATTCTGTTGTTTCAACTTAATGAAATGAAAATTTCTCTCTTAAAAATAGTGTGCTTCCTTGCCTTGCCTGTAAAAGCTGAGAGAGAGTTACGGGGCGTACGGGGAAGCTGGAACAGGTACCTGGGTGAAGCATCTGCAGAGCGGTTGGCTCTGGCACACCTCTGCTCTGCCTGCTCAGCCCAAATTACCTCCTTAGCCCAGACCGGCAGGAAAGCATTTCAAAATGCTTTTGTAATTTTATTGATAGCAATACCTTGAATCTCATACTTGTAAAACCAATTTCAAACTTTGTCTGAGTTTAATTCATTTTTTTTATGTTTGACATTGCTACTTCTGGTTATTTGTGTTGGCCACTTTCAGAGTGGGAATAGATAAAACTGTCTGACCCCTGCCAAGAACTTGCTGCACTTCCTCAGGGTTTCCCATTTCTGCGTGGTGCCGACTCTCGGTACAAGTGCACTGTCACTATAATGGGAATAAAATAATGAAAGGCACAGGACTAACGCATGCAAGGATCATGGGAAGGTAAACACCCTGTGAACTATCCTTAGGTGCAACATCTACATATAGAAAGGTGGGCATCGAGAAGAAAGTCACGCTTACCTGAACAGAGGGAAGTCCACCTGACGGTCCCATCCTCTGCTGTGGCTACCCCTTGGTGGTGCTTGATGGCCTCTCTCTGGGGTAGAAGAACCATCCGGTCAGAGCAGAAATCAAAAGGCATTTCACACTCCTAATAAAACAAATCTGGTACTTTCCATGCCTATAAAAACTCAATCAAACAAAGCACAACTTTCTTTATTTAGCGTTTTATTAAGTACTTTTCCTGCCACCCCCCCATGCCTATCTTACCTCCCCTGAATAAAAAAGAAAAGGAAATAACTTTTTTAAGGATGGAGGTGAAATTAGGTTTTGTTCTTTTTGCTTTACAACTGTCCCCGAAAAACACAAATATTCGTCCTTCTCTCTGAATTAATGGTGAATGCCACATCTGCATAACTGCCGATGTCCTCTTCCTGAAGGCTCTTGGAGGAAGACTGCCCTGACCTTTGGATCTGCCAAGAGAAGCAAGCTGGGAGATTTCTGATACATCTGGGATGTGTCGGCATCCGTGCTCCCTGTTCGTTTTTATAACCACCGATTTTTTGACCTAAAGGAACTGCGAAAAAAAACCCAACCAGTGATTTCCTCTCTAAAGCACTCTGAGATCTGCTCTGGGACAAGGCAATTCTGTGAAGCAAAGAGAGCAGGGAGCTACCCAAGAGACAGGAGAGAGCACTACTTGCACTTCCAGGACTGCAAATTCAGGGATAAATTCAGACATAACGTAAACGGACATGACTGCTTCTGCTGAAGGTAAGACCATGAGATCATAGCATGGCTTCTTCTGCAGAGATCCCATTAAAAACTTGGCTCTACCGGAACTCCTGTCAGTTTTGCTGTTGACTCAACAGGGTTAAGAAGTCTGGGGATATCTGAATTGCATGAGAAAAGGGTCAGGAATAAAAGGCCGGGGAACCTCAGTGGACAGGCACTCATCCACAACTGCTGTCTCCCCACGGTGAGTAGGGTTAAAGGGAATTGCCTAGAATACGTATGCAAAATCTATGTGACACTGGTCAATACAGGAGACAACTCATGTTATATCAGCCTCTAAACTCCTCGTCATGGGTAGTTCAATCACGATCCTTGCCACTAGATGCTATACAGGTTTCTTGTGGGGGATGTGTGACATTCCCACTGCCGATGTTTCATGTTACTGAGGTGGTATTTTGGAGAAGAGGAGCAGGGTTTGTGTTTTGGTCCCGCAGAGCTACTAAGTCTTCTCACTGCAAAATTTCAGAGACCATCCTGGGTAGTGAAAAGTCCCTTCATATGCAGAAGGTGGCCTTCACCATGCAGCCCAAGGCCTGCTGCCTAAAGGAGAACATCACTTAAGCCTGAAACGATCATTTCTGGAGGATCTTTCAATAGAAGTTAAAATTCCCTTTGATGGGGGTGGAAAGGAGAAAGCACCAACCTGGACTTTGAGAGCTCAAGTTTACCTCTGCAAGGATTTGGTCTTACAGAGGTGGTGAAAGCACGCACTCGGCTGTAGGCACATGTGTGGACCCACCAAAGTCAAACATTAAGCACGCGCTCAAGTGCTCCAGCAGCTCAAGGGCAGGATGTGCCAGCACATCTGGCAAGATCAAGCCCCATCCGAGTGCTGGAGGTAAATTTCTGGAGCTGACCACTTACTCCCTCTGCCTTGTTGAAGTAGGCTAGGCAGCAAAGCTGCTCGGTTAAGCCCAGATCCTTCCCACCCAGCCAGAGCTGCAGCTCTGTTTGACCCCGTACCTGTCCCCTGCAGAGCTGCTGGGAGCTCAGTGTCCACCTTTGCTTCTAAAAATAGGTTTTAGCCAGTTTTCGTCAGAGTAAGCAGATTTACAGTAAACAGGAGTCAATTTGTTCTGTCCTCAGGAGAAGGTGCTGCATGGAAATCGATGCAGAGTGCAAGGAAGGGCTGTCTGGCAAAGACGGGTGGTTTTAATCAAAAGTATATTTAAATAAAGACTCAAAATCAAGTATTTAAGCACTAAGCCTTTTCAAAAGTATCACTGTTTGCTGCAGAACATACTAATGACTGAAATACAGGAGGAAAAATGGAATGTAATATCATAATCGTGCAGTCTCCTGAAAATTAGGCTGTGTTAGAGCCACCCATAAGGCTTAATTGGACAGCTGGAACCATGCAGATGTTTGCAGAATAGACATCCGCTGCCCTGATGCGGGGCCGCACGCTTTACAGCCTCCGTTACGGTCACTCCGAAACAGGCAAAAATTGGCTCATCTCGCATTTACGCGTACTGCGATGAGGTCAAATAATTGAGTATTTTAAACACTTTCAGGCTCATTTTAATGAATACAGCTTCCTCTGAAGGTTGCCTGCTACCTCCTTTGAAGGAAAAAAAAAAGATGGTAACTTTAATCTTTAAAGTAGTTTGAATTATTTCCTCCCAAGCCTTTCTCTAAACAGATTAAACTCCTATTTGAAATGGAAGTAGATGTTTACTCTTGTAAATAAGCATTTTCTCTTGTATCTAATGGTAAACAGATTAAAGGATTACGCTAAAGACCTTTCAAAATTTTAGTATTGGGCCCTGAAATCTTGACGTTTGATATCCAACCCTCACCGTAGTTACATGCAGGGCGGAAGGTTATTTTGTCCCATCAAGTACATCCTAAATAAGGAGATTTAAAGTCTTCAGTTTTGAAAGACTTTGTTCTTATCTGCCCTGTTGCCACTTCACACGAGCAGGGGAGTATACAGAGCTTGGAGCATAAATGAGAATCAGACACGAAGACTTTATTTTAAAAAGTCACAGTATGGGAAGAATTTACTTGATTTCTAATAATATATATAACATACAATAAAGCAGACCAACATATTTCATCCCCTGTCAAGAAAGTTTTGTCACTTGGTAATTTGTTTTAATATATTAGTTTCTAAATATAAGAGCAGTCAATCGATGCATTATTAATGTGATGTGTACGTGTATAAATATTCTTTTAACTTCCAGGATGGTGGATATTAATGTTGTGGCATTTGAAAGCACGAGGCACTTGAAGCCCTCCGTCCCACGGCAGGAGCCGTACCGATTGCACCGAGCCCCATTTATAACTCCGCCGGCTGGGGAATGAAAGGGCTTTGATGTAAAGTGTCGTTTAAATGCTCTCGTGAATGGAAAGTCAGAATTTTTTCCCCAATATTTCTGGCAGCAAAATGGCTCCATCGAGCGCAAGGGTTGTTGAGTTGTTGGAAGCGCAATGTTTACAGAGGGAAATACTGGTTTCTGAAATGGTCAGAAGTTGCACTGAAGAGGGGGTCTGGACATCAGCTGGCTGGTTTACCCCATTATGTCAAGATTTTTCATTATTCCCACGAACTTTTGCTTCCTTTCAAGTAAAGAGAGACTCCAAACAGCCTGATTTAGCTCTTGGTTTTTGGATTTGCTGCAGCCGAAAGTATTTCAAAAGGTTGGGGACACCCTGCTGTGAAGGGAGGGAGGTGTCACCGTAACCTGCTCCTGCTCCTGCTCCTGCTCCTGCCCCTGCCCGATGGCTGCTCTAAGAGGCACCGCACCGGCTTAGATTGGCATAGCCCAATATTTTTATGTCAACAACACTGGGGATGTTAAAATAATATTTTTGGATTTATCAGCTGAATGTATGATACTCACTAGTATTACAGATCTG
>VFFE01007661.1:252277-330543 GCA_008921705.1 Burhinus oedicnemus | reverse complement strand
TGAATGGTTTAAAAAATACAAAAAGAATACCAAAAGTTTTGCAATGCACACTACCTGACCTGAAAATAATAAGCTTTAAAGTGTAGTTAGGAGCAGTCACTAAAACCATGGGAGACATGATTTTTATTAGAATTTAGATAAAAAGATTTAATGTTTTTTAATCTACGAGACCACTGGAGGTTAAACTCCCCATCTGAAGTTAGTTTGTGTTTTTCATATACTTTTTTTTTCCTTAAACAGATCTGCTCATTTAAAAAAAAAAATAAGCGAAGGTCATCAGAGCCCACTCAATAAAGTATTTGGTTCACCTTCATTTGGCTTCGAGAAGAGGCCTGTGAAGGAACAGGAGCTGCACTATGTTATAAACATCTTCTGGAGGTTTAGAGGTGGTTTTCCCCCCTGGATGCAGGCTGGACGGGCTCTGACGACCCTCTTTCAGGGTTTTTTGGCGAGCTGGCAGTATTTTACAAGGCTGTCAGCCGCAGCCCGCCTTATTACAGCGGAGATGAAATGATGGTAACTGGAATTCCTTCATCCATAAATTCCACTTGCCATGGATATTTCCACATTCATTAGGAGGAGAATAAGTAGCAGCCAGGCGGTATCCGCAGAGGCTTTTACTGGCTTTTTGATGAACTGAGGCTGAAGGGGTAAAATACCGGCGAGGCCGTATTTTGATGGTTTGATTTCAGATATTCTACCTCTTCAACCGGGAAACCTTTACCGTGCTATCAAAGAGCGTACGGTAATTTATAGGCTATATACTTCAGTTGCT
Source organism: Burhinus oedicnemus (assembly GCA_008921705.1). NCBI lineage: Eukaryota > Metazoa > Chordata > Aves > Charadriiformes > Burhinidae > Burhinus > Burhinus oedicnemus. The sequence goes on along the minus strand of VFFE01007661.1, from coordinate 329,768 downwards.
TCAGACCTGATTAAAACCCTCGGGCAGGTCAGCGCGCCGGGCAATAAGGGGGTAAATCAGCAGGGCTCTGCGAGCTTCGGCAACGCAGCTCTGATTTACGCTGCCTGGGGCTAATATTTCAGTACTGTAGGCTAATATATCAGTACCGTAGGGTTTGGTATAGGATTTTAGCATCACACAGATGCTCTTTGGGCCACGGTCTTGGAGAATATGATGGTGGTTTGTTCTACCTGATTTAATTTCTGGATTTGACTGTGTGGTTGGGCTCCAAGTTACATTTTTTTTAGGCAGGGCAGGCAAAGGTCTGGAGGTCTGCACGTTGGGTTGTGCTGGTCCCGCTGAGCTCTGAGGCTGCTGGTGGCACCAGGGACCTTGGGGCAGGCCAGCAGATTTCCTCCATGGAGCATCACACCGCTTGTGTTTGAGAAAAGCTTTTCTCCAAACAAGGTCTGGTGGAGCCACCCCAGGGTGAAGGACCCCCAGATCACCAGGCTGGGTGATCTGCGGGTGTGAGGGCAGATCCAGGGCCCGTGCACGTGTGTGTGTGTGTTTATAAGAAGTAACTAGAGGAGAGCAATTTATTGGTGGTAAAACACCCAAAGGAAACACCCAGCTTGCAGAGAAAGAGGAGATGATGGCCTAAGTTGGAGGGCATCTCTGTGTCCTACAGCCATGGCTGATGTCCCAGTTACAGTTCACATGGCAGGGGGAAACTGCTGGGCTAACTTCATCCTATTTTTCCATCCACAATGACTGCATACATCTGGTCATCTTAACTTCTTCCAAGAGCAGAGAGAGAATTATTGAGTTCCCCCATGAATTACAATTTTTCGCTGAAGTCCGGGCTTTGCAAGAACCAGTAAGTACAGAAATGCTGGAGAGGGGATTAAAAAATAAAAAGTGACTATTCTCCTGGGTTTTAACCCAATTCCTAACCCAAAGAGTCTCAGATATGTTTGGATGAGTTTCAGAAAAGCATCCCAACTTTTGGACACAGATCCGAACCATGCTTCAAAAAGGTTTTGAGGTTTGCCCGTCGGTCTGCGTGCAGCTCTTTGCCGCCCTTGTACTGCTTCCCCAGGTGCGATAGAGGAGGGCTCTGTCCTTACTGTATCCCAAATCAAAAAACGGTAAAGCAAACAAACAGACCTCCTGAGGGATACGGAGTGCAACCGTAAAAGAAACAGGTACTCGGTTCCAAAACCAGATGGCAAATTTGAAGCGTGTCTGAACATGCCAAGATACAGCATGCTACAAAGAGCTCAAACGGAGCATTGCAGATAAAACAAGTACCGATTAAATCACATACTGTCCATATTTCAATCAAAAGTTTGAAATGCATCCATGACTAGGCAACCAGACAGGCTGAAATCAAGTTGGAGGAGTGGAATGCAGAAAATCTGGGTATTTCTTTTAACTCTCGCAGAATCAAGCAACTTGTTGTTAATGAAACAACTGCATCTCCACTGCTCATGTTAAAAACAGCTCAATGCACACTGCAACACGTGTACAGAAAAAACACACTTCTTTTGCAATTATTTGCCCTCTGCATTGCAAAGATGCTGATTCGTGGAGGCTTGAGAGGCTACAGAAAAATAAGCTGTGGTATTCATGGTGAATGGCTATGCTAAAAAACCTCTGTTCCTTTATAGCTACCTCTGAGACGAGGAGTTTGAGCTAAATTAGCTTCTTCTGGAGAGGTAAGGGCCTTTCCAGTAATAGGGACTGACAGTAATAAAGGTCAGAAAGCATGAATAGAAGAGGCGAGCGCTTCCCACTGAACCAAATGTGTTTGGTTTAAGTCTGGAAGGAGTCTGAGTAAGGACCATTTCAAAAGCTTGCAGTTGGTACTGCTGCTAGAAGGGGCAAATGTGATGTAAATTCCCTGCACAGAGTGACATTTAACATATTTGGAGAGTACGTGCTGGCGACAGGGTGTCCCTACAGGGGTAAAGTTAGGTTGATGTACTTCACGGGGGTTGGGGTGGTTTTGTCAAAGCTAATCCGTGGCTAACCTACCTGCTGCCTCCTGAGATGCACCACCGTAGCTCCTCATGGTTGCTCCAAGCAGATCTTATTGGCAGAGGCATAACTCATGGAGGGCTTATGGCAACCTGGAGATGCTGAGCTAATCCAGCCTCCAAATATTCACAAAAAGCAGCTGTGGTGCCAGACCAGAGCCACAGATATCCTCCCTGGCCAGTGGTGGGGGCCATGGCACTGGTGACCTGTTGTCATGGGGGTTGCCGCTACAACTGGGTGTGCGAACGCTGCCTCTTCCATGGATTTATCACTAGACAACATACCTTCCCATTTCTTAGCCTCTGCGGTCTTGTCTGATGCACGGTTTGAGCTTTTAGCAAACATAACTACTCCATAATGAAATATTAGATACATTGACATGGGTATAAACTATTTCTGTGTGGTATTTAACCTTTTGGACTCAGCAGACCAAATTCCCAGCTTGAAAGCCGCACTGCAAGTGAAATGAGAATCTACACAGCTAGGTCTTTGTTTCCTTTTCCCCTCTCTTTAAATAACATAAAAAGCAATAAAGGAGCATCTGAGAGCAGCTCTAATTGCACTTTAAAAAGCTGTACAACAGGCTACCTCTCCTGCAGGTATCGTGGTGTGTTTTAAGGTGGGTCTCAAAAGGTCATGGCAGGGTAGCTTGGTGCACATTTATAGGGACCAACCCCTCCAAGGGTGAGGAGAAAGCACAAAAGGTAATTGGGAAGTGATGGTGCATCCATCGACCTGACACTGAACAGGAGAGGAGAGAGCGAGTGGGGAAAGGGCAGGAAGAGAGTCTCACCACCCCCAAAATCTTGGATGTGGGGGAGAAGGAAGCTGCAGGAACGCAGAGTGATGGGGCTGGGACAGGGGTGCAGGCAGAGAAGCTTGGATATTTATCAGAGGGGGAAAGACGCTGCAATCACCAGGGTGCACTATCAGGATAGCCTGGAGAGGAGAAGTTTAATTCCCTGGATTGGCAAGAAAGGCTGGCTTCAGTGCAAGGCAGGGCAGGCAGGACTTGCAAGGTTTAGCCACAGATGAGAAGACCTAGACAGAAGTGGGCATTGCCTGAAGGAGCTGCAGCTCCGGCAGATGTGGTGGCCAACACCCTGACCCTTTTATGGCAGAAGAGCAGAGAAGGACGATGACTGCGGCATCCCCCCAGGCAGGGAAAGTCCTGGGCTGTGACTCCTCTTTCCCGCTTCATGGCCGGCGGTGCTGGAGGCTCTGCTGCTCTGGGCAGGGATGCGAATCTGCCCAACTGGCTGCTGTGCTCACATCGGTGCTGCGGCAGCAACTCCATCCCGAGGAGCAGGAGGCTGAGGGGAAGCTGTATCCCACCCTTTCCTGGGGGCACTGCTCGCATGGACTGGTTCCTACACCGGGTCGCGCTTTTGAGATGTGATCTGAACAGTCACACGCGTCCACATATGCACGCTGTATGACATCCATATAATTAGTATGCAATAGTTTACATGACCAATTGACGTGGTGTTAACATGGTTGCATTTTTTTCCTTCTGGAAACTAAACTAACATTGATTTTAAGACCTGGCATAAGGTACAAATTCTAAAGACTGTTTAGACCATATGCGACACATGGGTATGAATTTAAAAAAATTTACAGAATTGGTAGCTCAGCATTTCTCTTCTTCAAGTTAACGGAAAAGTTAAAGAAAAGCTAAAAGCCTCACATTCAAAAAAAGTTAATTATTAAAGAAGATAATTATTTTTATCAGCACAGAATTGTTCCAAATAACTAACACGCAGCAAAACTGAGCAAGCTAACATTTGGATTATACCAGAATTGTTGAGACTGTGACAAACAAAAAGGCCAGGAAGTCGTACAGATTTTTTTTTTTTTAATAAAAATCTCCCTGTACAGCAAGCGGCGGCAGGGCTGGTGTCGCTGCAGCACCCTGGCGCAGGCGGGGAGCCTCGGGGTCCCGCAATGTGCTTCCACTTAGTGGCTGCACAGAACATGATGGATGAAACTGGACTCCACATGCCGCTTGGAGAACCGCTCGGCTCCATCCTGCCCCATCTCTCTTCCTGCTGCAGACGTGTGGGATAGTGAAGGGGATGCAGAATCAGTGCTATTAACAACACAGGATTAATTAATCCATCTCTCCTCCCAGCCTGGGATGGGTGGAGGCAAAGAAGATCTCAGGTAAAGGGAACTGTGCCTTTAAATAACACATTAAATTTTCTGGCACGTTTTCTGTTAAATGCAAGTAGTTATACACTGCTAATTAAAGTTTTTTCCTGAATCCCATTCAATGTGAAACAGACAAGACAAATGAACCATTCGTAATAAACTCTTGGACTATCAACAACAGGTTACTACTACTACTACTTCTAGGTTTCAAAAGGCACCCATCTGTTTTGATATTCCTTTAGATATTCTGCTGGTGCTTGTCAATAACCAAGACAGTATTCGGCTGACGACAGCATGAAATCTTCAAGGATCATTTAAATTAAAAAAAAAAAAAAAAGGAAAGAAATTCAACCAAAAAACTCCAAACCAAGCAGAACACCAGCAAAATCTAGACCGTCTCTGAAAGAATTGGATCCCACAAAGTCTTTACTAGACGTGCGCTGCCAAGTCTAAACATGTTCAAAATGGTGAGTCAGGACCCAAACATTCATGGAATCAGCTGCAGAGTGAAGGCACTTGAAAAGCTCCTCTTTTCATTCTCCAGTGCCTTTTGAGCCTCACCAACCCACAGAGATGATATTGTTGAGTTTTTCTCGGCAGTCACACGGGCTAGAAACACGGTGTTTTTAAAAATGAAAACCAAAAGTCTCATAAGGTCCCACGCTTCCAGGAAACTGAGCTTTCATAAACACACCGTGGCCTGGCAGGCCTTTTCACTCCTGTTGCTCTTGCCTTAAAAATAGAGAAAGGCTATCCAGACTTATGTGAAATAAGTGTTTTTAACCTGCCCTTCGGCAGTTGCAACGACATTTTCTCATCTCACCTTCATGACTGCGCCCCACCAGCTGTCATGTTAAATTCCCACCTACAGAAATACCACGCAAAACTGTCAGAGCCGGCAGGCAGAGCTGATCATATCAATACATCCAAGTGAGCAAATGAATTCCTGAACTAAGCAAATTGTGCTAAATTTGACTGCGGAGTACATGTCATCCTTCTTCGGTGCCCTTGCGTTTTCTCGATTCACAGCCCTGTTTCAGGAATTACGACTGCACTGGACATGGATTGCGACTCACATACACATCCATAAAGCTTCCATCCTAATTTCCAGGCTGAAAAAATGGATAAATCTGGGGATATCTGGACCTGCAGTGGTTCTACCTATAGCTTGTATCCAATCATGTAATTAGCACCAACCATAGTGCTTACCTACCTCCAGCCGCTGCAGCATCTCAGCCTTGTTTCCTTCCATGAAGCAGGGGATGGAGATGGGTGATACTGCTGGGATGTGCTCCCGGTGATGTGCCATCCTGATCCCACCTCAGACCTGAAAACACAGTCCAGGTCCAGGGACTGACCCTGGAGCTACGCTTCAAGGGAACAAAAGTGGTAGGACTAAGCTCAAATGAAATTTTCTAAGACCTTAACCAGCCCACATCAGACAAGATCTCCCATGTTGTGGCTCAGGCTCATATTAAGGGCAAGAGGATGCTCCAGGCGAGGTGACCAAAGGAGAAAGATGAATGCCGGGGCTCGACTGCATGCAGCCCTTCCATACGGACCCCGTCATCTCGTCCTTCTGGTGCGATGATCAAACCCCAGACAAGCCTGCCATCCTGCTGCTGGGCTTCACAGCACAATTAGGGCAGCCAGAACGAGGGAAATTAAAAAAATCCCTTAACATGCTCTTTTTCCTCCAACCAAAGTGGCTTTTTAAAGAAACCAGTCTTTTTTTTTTTTTTTTTTAAAGAGGCATGAAGTCATTTTCCTTTCTCTTAAAAACACACAAAATATTTCATTTTCCTTCTTTCCTTTCTTTTTCCTATTCTTTAAAGGGAAATAAAAGGGGGAAAAAAAGGCACAGGGAAACCCCACGAACCAAAAAATCCAAGAAAAACATGTGGTATATAATGAAATATAAAACCCCATAAAATGAAACTAAGACAATGCTTCTACTTCAGCTGCTTCAAAAAAAATCAAGGACAAATTCCAAATGTGTTGAAAAATATTTTGCTTATTTTAATTTTTCAAGGAAATTGAATTATTTTCCATGTGCATCCAGTTATCCACGTCTGAAACTGGCAAATGCATGCAATATTATCTTGTCTGCAGAGCAGCAGATACCTTCCTTTTTCTCAGGGAAGTGCCCTTTTCATTTAATTTTGCTCCTCACAGCACATTTTGAAAGGAAGTCATACACAAGCTTCAGATCATGCCTTAATGGCATAATTCAGGAGACAGCCAGAAGAATTATTTGAGGGCTTCAGTTGAAAACAGAGAGGAATTCATGGAGCATGATCTGTTTCACTTATCAAAAAGAAGATCAAGAGGCGATTTGATTATGGTGCATAAATACCTTTGTGAAATAAAAAATATCATGTGCTTAAAAGGTTTGTTGTTTGGTTGGGGTTTTTTTGGTTTTTTTTTTTCTTTTTTTTAATCATGAAGAAAAAGGGATAAGAAGTAACAGCTGAAGGTTAAAGCCAGGCAAACCCAAATGTGAAACAAAGCACAGGGAGACTGACCATCTGAGTGACCGGCTGGAGTGGTGGACCTTGCAGCTTTGGAAGCTGTGATACCAAGTCTGATTAAACCAGGTCTTCCAAAATGTCATCCAAATGCAAGTTATTGGGGTTTTTTTCTTTCTTTTCTTTTTTTTTCTCTATTTTTTCTTCAAGAGTAACTGAGAGGGGAAATTCAATGGGTTAGGTTATACTGGAGAAAAGCCTAGAAAATTTAATGATCCCTTCTGGCCTGAAAAATCTATGAATCTATTTAAAATGTGATTCCCCATTTGATTTAAATAAATCCCATTTACAGTACAGTTCAAAAATATGCTGGCCTTTGGTAACTCGTCATGCTGCCAACTCCTAAACTCACCTGCCCTAACGTGTCTTTACTATTTGGCAAAATGTTTTTCTTCGCTGGGCTTGCCTATATATTTGTTTCGAAAAAAGCTTGACAAAGCTTTCTCATTGTATTTCAAAAAGAAAAATGTTCTCCCTACATCTGGAAATACTAAAAAAGTGCTTTCTTACAGTATTTTTTTTTACTATGTATGGACAAGGTCCTGACCCTTATTATTGGAGCTCGAATCCAGATGGGAGGCTGTACGGTTCTAATCATTGGAGGGGATTCCCTTTTGAAGCCATGTACATCTTTGGAGACGTTTGGGCTTTCAAGAAGTTATCATTTGTGGGAGGTCTGTTGGGAAGGTTTTAAATAGTTTGGGAACTTCCTTCTTTCCAAGGGAGACCGAGCACACATACGTGTGTGCCTGGAGCATAAGGATTCCCCAAGTGACATACCCACATGCCCGTATTCTAACCCATTTTTTTTAAAGCAAAGAATTCCTCTTATTTTAATATGCTGTTCTCCCAAACAGATATTTTCTTCCACTAGCCATTCAGAAACACAGCACAGTATTAAATAAATACCAGTTACGATACCAGCGGTAATCTAAAACCAGAAGCAGCAATTGGGGAGAATATAGCTGAAGTTTGTCAAGATGATTCTGATGGAGTGTTTTCCATTAGTGACTGCCATCTCGTTAAAAAATGAAACTTGCTAGAATGGCCTGCCTTTGAAAAGTTTGTTATAAAACACCAAAACAAAGAGTATGTATTGGAGCGGGATGTCTTGACGGTCTCTTTGGGAACCATTTTGATATATCTAAATAAAAATAAAGCCAATGTCAAAACATAAAAGATTCACTTTTTGTCTAAACAACATTCTGGATGATCAAAGATAATTTTTATACTGTTGTTTTGTGGGGGAAAAAAAAAACCAACAAAAAATATGCTGTTTTCTGATTGAGCATGAAAAAAACATGTGAAAGGCAAGAATTTCTTCTGGAGCGGAAATCCAAGTTCCGGCTGCTCCAGAGTGCAGCGGTGCTGTTAGGACGGAGATGCAGTTAGAAATACTTTTGCCATGTGCATCGCACATGGATCCGTTTTGCAGCTGATTATAGCCCATGCCGCGTTTAAGGCCCCGACAGTAAAAAGAATGAAAAAGGAAACTTTTAAATCCACATAATTATACTTAAAATACAGCACTGTCCACTTTTCACATGGACTGAAGACAAAGGAGTCTAAAATTTTAAGAGCTCACAAATAAAATATGGTATAGCTTGGAGAACTATTAGAATTACATGGACTATATTAATTGCCTGTGCCAAAAATAAAATCTCCGAGACTCGTCTGCACAGACTGTGCTCCAGCTTGGCCAAACTCCTGCCGCTGGCTGGAATTGCACACTGCATCGGTACCCAGCAGCTGGGCCTGAAGGACCCAACCGAGTGCCATTTTTTTAAAGCCATTACTCCAGCTTTTCAAGATCATTTGCAGAAATTGGGGAGGGGAAGCACCTGGCAGAGCGGCAGGTCTGCAGAAGAACCAAAAGCAAGACCTGATGGAGCCTACGTGGAATATACCTAATATAACTTGTTATTGCGTAAAAACAAAGCAAAACAAACAAACAAGCCAACCCACAAAAAATAGGCAATCATATTTGCACCCCTCACTGAGAGCACTGCCACAAGACATGTGGCTCTGCTCAAGACTGGAGCAGTCTAAGATGTAGTACCGAGAACCAGAGGAAAGGATGGAGAACAGTCCAAGCCCATAAAACCCCGACCTGCTCAATGAAAGAATTAAGCCCAGCTTCTTTCAGAGCAGCCCGAGTGTGACCATGGCAATAAACCTTCAGAAATGCAAATGGTGAATGCAGACAGGAAAGCAACCATCCATTTTTAGGTCTACAGCTGATAGGACAATAGATCACGGAAAAAACTGCAGGCTAAGGATGGAGAAGCAATGCAAAAAGTGGGCAAGAAGTGGGAATGTGGTGAGCCTCCATTGTTTAAGGAGGAGGAGACAGGTCTGGGAAAGCAGCAGGCTGTTGGGAACAGCCAGAAGGATACCAGTCCTCTCCTTAGGGTCCTGATTCATTGAAATAGCCCCCAGACCATTGTTCCAGGACATGGTTGATTTAACCTGAGGTCCTAAATCCAGGAATCGCTCATCCTGCGTGAGCATCCTAACCATCCCGGTTCTCAGGGGTGATCTGATGACTCCCTCACAACCTGTTTTTAACCAAAATTAAATTTCCAAGAGGCCACAAAACCCAAGACCAGGTCAGAGGTTGATCTCACAGCCAAGTGCTCTTACAGGGCACAAGAAACTAAAATTCAGGCCTTTGTCCCAAGAAATACATATTCAGCCAGCACTAACAAACAAATGCCCCATATCCACTAAGGAGAACTGTACAGCCTTGCCTGAATAAAGACAAAATAACACCCTGAGATGCTTCAGCAACTGTACTGGCAGCAGGAAGATTTACATTGCCCCAAAGTCACAATGCAGAGGGATGGTGTGGATTCACCTTACCAGGCTCTTTCCTCACGCTGAACCAGGGAATATTTCATATGTTTCAATGGCTCAGAGCAAAACAAAAACAAAGAAACAAGCAAACACAGAGTGTGTGTAGGTGAGAGATTTCCAACTTTTCAATACCTACTTACCTCCACAAATTTCCTAAATTAAAGTCAGCTGAATCTAATGTTTTTCCCTTTCAAATTTGGTGGGAAAATGTTCTTACCCAGCCAAGATCATATGTGCCAATTTTCAGCTCAGAAGGCATTTTTGGATGCCAGAGAAAGAGGATAGGAGTTAAAGGTTTATAGTAGAAGTGCCATCTCAGAAGTATCTGAGCTGGGCTGGCAGCACGCTGCAACTCAAGCGTGCTTCTTGCTGCAACCACAATCGAAACCGGCTTCAGGAGGTCTGCCACAAGTCTGAGAAACAGAAAGGGGGCTCTCAAGTTTCAGGATGGCCCAGTTCGGGGAGATACATAGGTTGGTGAAGAGCTGGAGGCATGCGTGCCATCCCATGGTCTTCAGCATGCCCTTTCAGGACCCCCCCCAGGAGCAAAGTTAACATCATGGTTCAGCTCTTGGCTGATGTGAGACCCTAGATGAATTCACCCCTGGGGTGTTGGGGGTTTTTTGAGCTGTGATACATACAGCCACTTGTTGCTAATTCTTTACAACGCTTATGGAGGTAATTTCCTCATTTGCTGTTTTCCTTGGAATTTGAAATACATAGCTGCCTTCCCATTTTGGGATGGATTTATCAGCTGTTTCCCTGAAGTGTTCTGGATATTCTCCAAGAGTTCCCACCTGTGCCAGTGGATAATGCTATTCAAGATGCCAATGGGAATACTCAATGTTTCCTATTGTCTATTCCTAACTAATGCATTGGTGTCTGTCCCATGATATTTGGCAGCAAGAAAGGAGTACAGTCTGCTAGGTTGAGCACTGACCTCCTCTGGCCAGGGACTCTGCTGTCATCCATCTATCCAAAACATTCAAGATGCGGGTGTCTAGTGTTGGACATTGATGCTTTGGAGGTGAAGCATTGTGAAGCTGCTGAGAGTGCACAGGGAAGATTTTCTGGAGAGATATGTTTTTTTCATACCTCATTAAAAATCCTAATGCTTCATTTTGCATTTGTATTTGTGGTCATTTTATCCTTACCCTTTGATGCATCTCAGTTTTCAAATCAACAAAGCAGGGCTAGGACTGCATGCTTCGCAAAGGTCCTGTGCTTCGAGAAAGATACAGACCCGTTGGAAATTGCTGGTGAAGAGTACCAGGAATGATTAGAAGTTTAGAAAACACAACCCCCAAGGAAGGATGGAGCAAACGCTATTGTTCAGCTTAGAGAAAACCGAGATGAGACAGGATAACAGTTAAGTATCAAAGGCTACTGAGAAATGGAAAGCACTGAGCCTCTGCACATCACTGTGGACAAGAAAAGAAGTCATGGTTTTAAGTTGCAGCAAGGAAGATACAGATTCGATTTTCAGTTACCTTCTGTAATGGTTAGAGAAACTCATCAAGAGCTTCCCTGGGCGGGCAGTGTGATCTCCATCACTTGTGGCAGAAGACCCTGGGTGCAACAGCTAGGAAGGGGCTTGGTGTGGCCAAGCCTGCTCTGTGGTGGGGCTGGATGAGAAGACCTCTCCACACCCCTTCCAGTCCTATTTGTCAGGGTTGCCATGCCGTGCGTCTCCCTGCTCGGTAAGCTAACCTTCTGGAATGTTTGGATGACTGCACACCGAAAAAAACCACATTTCTCTGCCTTGGCAGCCATTCACAGACCTAAATACAAACAGCTGGATCCCATTTCTCTGAGTTCAGAAGATGAGAGCAGCAAGGTAGAAAGATTGATTGACATTAAAGTTTAGATTAAATGAGTCATTTAAATCGATAAGAAATCAGCCTGAGTTGAATTAAGTCACTTAAAACTGATTTAAACGTGCCCCAGGAATATTCAGCTACCCTGATTTAAGAACTTACCTTCAGAGCAGTAAGCACCAATGGTCTGGATGAGAAATTAGATCCATCAAGGCATGGCTGAGACCTTCAAGCCACAAGACACTCAGATTTACAAAGCTATGAGGAGATGTTTGCACACAGACAGGCAAATTTGTAACCACCCACCCCAAACCAGATAATTTCAATGATTTTTAAGGTCATAAGGGATCGTTAGAGCATTACAGTAGGACCTTCTGTCTAACGCAGCTAAAAGAGTACATATACACTAGTGTATTAACTAGAGGCTGGAAAAACACAAGAGAAATAATATTCACTTGCTTAGTTTTCACACTTCCCCAAGCCTTCACCATTGGACGTTGCTCCTGTGGGTCTTTCCACTTCCATCTAAGCCAACTGGCTGGCCTAGACGGGCTGTCCCAACAGGGCAGTAGGAAGAAGCAGGCCCTGGCTCGTGCCCCAGACCAACTCCTTGGCTCTGCTTTGTTTCCCTGCAGCATCAAACACCACTTGCTACAGATGGAGAGAGAGGTCATCGAGTTATAATTCTGCAAACCCTCGGGAAAGCCGTCTCTTTTATGCAACGTATCACCAAACCACCAGGATTTTCCCCAAACCACTAGCAAACGATGAGTATGAAGAAGGTGCAATGCCCAGTGTTGATACTGGGACCGCAATGTTTTGGTGACACCCAGAGGCAAGGCACTGGGATACCTTTAGGCCTCTTGCATGTCCTAGTGAGCTGTCACTCGATCGCTTTGCTCCAGAGGGAATTGACCCAGGGCTGAAACATTAGGAGAGGGGGAGAGAATTCATCCTTTGCAAGGGGTTTATGTCTTTTAAGGGGTAGGGGGTTGGGGGTTTTTTTTTGTTTTTTTTAGGGGGAAATACTCAAGCTTGCCACCGAATCCTCAAACTGCTGAACCATGATCTCAGCAGCAGGGTTTCCCCCCCCATCCAATATCTAGAGCCCCCCATGTGCCTCCGACTCCGGGAATCCATTTACATGTACCACTCATTCCCAAATGCCTTCTCCCTGTTTCCAGGCATCGTCTATGTACGGATTAGCCCTGGGACCATATGTCTGAAACATTTCATCGCACCGGCACAGCTGAAAGTAGTTGGTGTTTTGTATGATCTACCTCAGGCTGTGGAGTTGTATCATGCCAGGGAACATATGTCTGCTGTTTGCCGGAGCGCAGCGATAAAATGAAACATGCTGCCTGCTATTTACCCTTCAGCTCCGTTTCGGATTGCCTGCTGCCACTGCTTTTCACGCTAATTCATCACCATCGCGTGCGATTAAACATAGATGAGCAGTATATTACCCTGTGCAAGGGCTGGTTGGATGTGAGCATCCTCCCAGTGTCGGATGCCTGATATTGCCGGCGCAGTAATTTCAGCCCTGGGAATGTCATCTTCCCGTGCTTGTAACCCAGGGAATGAGCTCAGCGCAAGGTTGAGATGCAGCGAAAAGACAATAAACTCGGATGTTGTAGGAAGCAATTAATGTAGCAGTTCATGAATCAATCGGCAGAATGGTATGCACATGTGGATTCTTTAATTATGATCTGATTTTAGCAGGGGAAAAAAAGCACCTCTTAAAAAGGAAAAGCAACCCCCTCCCGTTAAAAAAGGCTTAAGCGGAGAGGGCCACACAACTGCGGGATGCGTGTTTAAGAGAGGCTAATCATGTTTATTTAGGCTAGCAGAGTAGTAACAGGGAAACCTACTGTGCCAAAAAATTAAGAGGGAAAAAAAGCTCAGGTGAACCTGATGCCAGCCATGGCATGCAGCAGTTAGGATTTCCAGTAGGTTCCCTCAAAATAACATAGAAGTCCAAGCTGGTTCACAGAGCGTGGCTTTGAGGGCAGAAGGAAGCGAATAAAGAAAGCTAATGGCTAATGATTTCTTCTCTAAGTGTCCTCCTTAACTGAGTTTGCCATGGGAATGGAGACACTGGTAGGTATCTGCCTTCCTTTTATTGCTCTGCCCCAGCCTCCCCTAGGAGACATATCCGCTTATCCCAACGTGGGATAATCTCCCCCCACTCAGCCTCACTTCCTTCTGCCCGTGTCTCTGGCCTCCAAAAACAAAGTCCCATTCCTTCCCCAGCAGCAGATGCACTGAACGATACCCAAGTACAGATTATCATAGCTCACCCTTGGCCATCAACAGCTCTTTATTTCCAGAGAAGCCTGGAGTAATGAGTATTGGCAAAACAGAAGAACTACAGACATTTTCTCTTTGGTCTCTATTTTCCTAGGGAGACCTCATGTAGCACTAACAAGGCAGAAAAGTTGGCTGCCTGCATTTTTCCCAAAAGCTGAGTCAGAGACACCAACCTGCAAAGCAGCAGGATGGTTATGAATTCGACTGAGGTGTCAGAGGTGTCACCTTGCAGAAGACCATGCAGAAACACCAGTTCCATGCTATGTCATCTTCCAACAGAGTCATCAAAAGCATAAACTAGGGTTTGATAGCCATCATTATTAATATGACACTCTGGAAACACTCGAGGCTTGTTTCAGGACAAGGTCCCAGGAACATCAGGATCATATAAAAGACTTTGCAACGCAATCAGCAGGGAGGAGGTGTAAGGAGAGGTTGCAGTCTATGGTCAAGGGGATGAAGACACTGAGGTCTGTTGCAGCCTCCAGGACAGCTCCAGCCCACAAGACCTTGCCCTCAGATGATCTTCTGATGTCATGAGATGTACTCCAGCTTATTTGCTTGTTTTGCTCTGACTCCTTGTCCAGCTACCAAGTAAACCGTCACTTTAATGCCAAGTTGTCAAAAACTTTGCCAGCTCTAGTCTTAATCTAGAAGTGAGAACGTCGTCCATCACGATGCTCTTTCCTTGCCACCCTCCCGGCCAGCCTGCAATTTGAGGGTGAGCATGAACGGAATTAACTCTCTCCTGACCCAAGACTTCTGTTTGAAGCACCAAAGCAGCAAATTTCTCCCCCTCTGTCACTATTTACCATCACACCACCAGGGATACCCAAAATCTCATAAAATGCTGTCCTCAACCGCCAACAAACAAGTCTTCCTTGGTGGGATGGAAACGCTGTTTGGGAAGCACCAGGGGAGGCACCAAATAGCAGCAATTTCCATTCCAGTAACGTATGTCACCCAGCCAGCCTGCGTGCTGAAACCATCACAGAGAAATCTGGCATCCCACAGGATGCTGCAAAAGACTTGTCTCTGCTGCTCCCGATTCCCTGAATAACTTGGGAAGGTCAGTTAAACTATCTCTTCTTTCCCCTCATCACCATGTCTGTCTTGTGGAAGGGGGGGAAAAAAAAAAATCTGTTAACTTTCTAGACCACACAAGTGAAAACGGTGCTGGCAAATAACTCTGCTTGCCCTCTGACTTCATTTTAACAGCCCTCCAAGGAAATAAGGTCAGAAGTTCACCAATGGCAGGAAAGACCTACTGGTGACTTGGGTTATCCCAAACATTTACTGTACCATTCCCAATTTATAAAAAAACCTACAACAGGTTGAGCTTTTTTCCCCCTTGGAGCTGGATGAGTTTTCCAGCTGGCTTATATTTTTAGTTGCTAGAACTGTCCTCTTCTTGCTGCAAACATGTGTTACAGGGCTGCCCCATGGTCCCATATTATGATAATTATTTTAACGGCTGTTTTGAAACATTGCGGTGGTACACCGAGAAACTTCCTCATCAGCACAGTTGGTTAAACAAAAATTGATCCCCAGTCAATCAAATGCATCTAATACGTTGTAGATAAATACATGATTTCATCACCTCCAGTACACTGACCCCAAGGAAAAGGAGTGATCTCACTCAATGTGTTGATGTCTCCCAGTAATAAATGACTTCGTCGTACCATCATGCTAAGCAATAAATGATCTCACAAGACGTGCTGCTGTAATAAACTAAAACAATAAGAATGTGCAGGAAGGAAAATACTGCCCGTGGTGAGCTCTACTACCCAAAAACATGTCTTAGCTGCTACAGACATAAATTAGCCGTAATAAATCTTATCGGTTGTTTCTTTAATGACATATATCTCCTGCCAAAATGGTAAATTCTTGAAAGGACTGTACAAGTAGATTAAATGGTTTCTGTCCTTGGGAATGTGGAAGCTTTTATTTGTTTTTCTTAAAAGACTTTTAAATATCCTCACATTATACGTCAAACAGATGTCCAGGGTAAATTCTCCTGACCCATTTAAACATTTTTTTTAAAAGCTGGAATTAAAGTCCAGTTTCTGCCACTCGTCTATAGTTAGATTTGCTGGCCAGCACCTGACAAAACTCTGCAACTGTAATGTTAAGGTTTAATGGCTGTATGGTGTGACTTTTAATGGCAACGCTGAGGAAACTAAGATAAATTAAAACCTAATTGGGAACGTTAACAGCTTTACCAGTCTACACATATGGACCCCAGGAGAACACTTTGAAAGATGTTACAGTTAGCTCCCGTTGCAAGGTCTGCAGCATTGCACGATGACCTCAAAACTTGTTCCACTCTTTGTTACCGCGATGCCTTTAAACACAGATAAAAATACATATTTCACTCTGTGGAAATATAACAGAAGTATGCAGAAAGAGCTTTATTTTCTCTCGCTATCAGGAGAGCAGCTTATTCAATGTCTGCTCAGTAGGATGGATGCATAATTTTCAGATGCTATTACAACTTTACTTGCTTTGTTGAATCGCCCACACTGATCTTTCCAAAAACCCCAAACAAACAAACCAAAAACCAACAAACAAAACCAACAAAAAGCCCACAAACATCCAACCTGTCCCGCCAAGAAAAGATGTTGCAGAGGCCAAATGAAGACGTGCTTCCTGCTACAGGGGTACAAGTGCAGTTGGAAGTATTGGAAATATATGGAAATATAGTTCCAATAAATATATGGAAATGTTTAAAAATACTATTTGAGCCCATTTCAGTGTTTCACACCATAAAGTCCCTCTCCCTGGAGCACTAATGGGCAAAACCTCATGTGATGTGTCCAGGAACAGAAACACCTCTTTGCTTTATGGGCAGAACTCAAGCACGTGCCTCTGCAAGCCAGTCACAGACCCATTCTGCAATTATCTGTGTGAGCTCATGGCTAAAATTGCTGTATGACTTCTAGACGCTGTGAAGCAACTTATCTCATCATGCAGTGCAATGAAGACTCTCCCGACACCTGCATCCACCTGAGAGTGCACCTTCCCCAATTTTTTTCCAAAGCTGTTAATGGGACCATAACATGGAGAGGACCAAGGTTACAAAAGGCTCTTCCTTAAAGCTGATTTATTTTCAACCAGGATGGTGAATTTTTTTTTTTTTTTTGAAACTCCTTAAGCATTTTATTCCACCTGGGAGTGCTGCTGCCTTTCAGAAATGGATGCCACGGGCTCGCCTCTGTCTCTGGACAGGGAGATTGGCCTCTCCCAGGGCCCTTTCTAACAGCTTTGGGGCTGCGACCCCTGTAAAGCTCTGTGGAAGCCACTGTCATGTCCTCCAATATCAGCAAGACCCAACAGAATAAGTGGCGCTTATTCTGTTTTGCACTTTTGAGCATGTATGCTGCAAAAGCATAGCTACCTGCTTATCCATAACCTCAGAGCAAACCTCCTGTACTCACAAAGTCAAGCATACACTTTTGCTTAGCACAGGTGTATTTTTGCAGGGCTAAGAGACCAGCCCGAATCTTCAATATTGCAAAGCGCCCCTTAAAATTGCAAAGAATAAGCACGGCCTGTGGAGGACAGGAAACGCAAATAAAAGTCAGAGAAACCTGAGGGAGAAACATCTCATCTGGCAAATGGGAAAAAGGGAGGAAAAATGAAAAAAAGTACAAGAAACACAATATGTCATGCAGGAGAACTAGTTGCCTCTCTAACATGGTGCTGGATGGTGAGAAATAACTGGATGATAAAAAACGCAGGGAGAAAAAAGCTTTAGGAAGGGCTGTACTTTATTATTCCACTGCCCCAAGAGAGCCACAGCCTTTCATGGGTCACCTCAGCCTGAACCCAAAACAAACACAGCAACAGTAAATTACCCCAACAGGTACCAAATGTCTTCATCCAGCCTGCAAAACAGGGAGCAGCAAACGTAACAGCGACTCACTAACTGGGTAAGCGACAGCTTGCCCACTTAAGCATCAAAAGGGCATTTTGATTTCCCTTAATGATTTTTTTAGTCATTAAACAAAATTTCCTACAAAAGGGAGGCCCAAATCACAATCGTTTCAATATTCCTGCAATATTTCAGCAAACGCCTGCATCCCCGCAGGAGGGTACCCAAAGGTACATCGCCCGGGCTGTACAACACGAGAGGGGAGGTCGTTACCAGCAAGCTCCAGCCTTACTGTCCCCATGTGGCAGACGGAGAATTTGGAAGCCAGGTCACCCAAAGGGGCTGACAGCAAACCCAACCTTCCCGAGCCCCAGGGGAAACTGTAATTACACCTGATTAAAAAGCCTTGCTCTATGCCTCAATTTTCAACCCCAGCTCTCCTCGCTGGGGCTGTTTGTGTTTCTCTTGAGATTTCTCTGTTTTTTCGCTGTTCGATCAAGGGACAAAACATTTCCGAGAACAAAGCAATGAGGTACAAGTACCAAATTTGTTTAAAAAAGACCCCAAACAACTAAATGAACCAGGTTTAGAAGGCTTCAGACATATTACCTGTTTGACACCGAGGCACGTGAGCCATGTTAGCACAAGTTGGATGCTGGGTGAGATCTCCTCCAAAATTCCTCAGGCTACAGTCAAATTACAAGCCAAAAATGTCATCGCCGTTCATGGTTTGCAAAAAATAATTGGACCAGCAACACTTTTCAAAGCCTCCCCAGCAAAGCAGCTGAACATCTCTGCACCGGGTGTGTTGGCAAGGCAAGCCAGCGGCTTTGAGCTTGCAAAGGAGCCCCAGCCCCGATTATGTTTGGTACCTGGAGACTGGGGTGCGGACACAGTCCAGCTCCATGGGGAATTTTGGTCACAGAAATTGCAATGCCTCCATGTTGTTATCACCAATGCATTAAATCAGTTTGGGCAAATTTCTAAATGAGAACGTTCTTATTCCAAGTCTCAACACAATGCAGGTGTCCCAGGCAGCTCCATTAAGGTAATTTGGGCATTTTAAATTAAAAGCACTGCCAGTATCCAAATTTCTTTCTTTTTTAAAAATTCTGTTTATTACCCTGTCAGAAAAGTGTGCTTGAGGAGCCACATCAAATAAATCTGCTGAAGTATCAGGTTATTGGAAAGCAAAAGAGGGCAGCAAAGGATAAACGTGAGCATCTCCAACACTGACAAGATGACAGAGCGGGAAAGTTCAGGAAGTTCTTACCAAGGCCAGAAAAGGGACTCTAGGGCAGAAATTTGGGATAAGCTTGGCCAGTTGGCTTGTTGCTTACATGTGGAGGAGGAAAGGGGGTGCACAGATGGTGTACTACACTTGGGTACCAACCCACCTATGAGATGAGACAGCACGTCCCCCTCTTGCAAGAATTTTGGGAGGGAAAATGCGTGAAAGACAAAGGTGCCTGGAGCCATCAGCCATGAGGAGTGCACAGACTCAGAGCTGCCATGTGTAAAATAACTTGAAACATATGAAGGATGTTGGCCAGCGGGTACTACAGCATCACGTACCACTCCTGCTTTACCGATTTGAATAAGACCGAGTGCTAAAACTTCAAAATTCAGAGAAGGGGAAGCAGGCAAAGATCAAACATTGTTACTAACATTCCTCTCTCCTAATTAACGTCCTAGCTCTCCCACCTCTCCAGCAGACAGAACAATGATCTTTCCCATCCCTCACTGTTTCATTTGCATTTCACTTTCCCATTCTGCTCATGCCAGTTGTGTTTATTGGCTCAAACTATGCACAAGCTCCTGAAAATTGTCTTTACAGCGACTTTTATTAGGAAATGAGGCATGAATGTAGAATGACAAACCCTAATCAAGCTTGAAAAAAATCTTTAAGTGATCTTGCTGAATTGATTTTCACAACAGGATGCAAACGGTTTTGACAGGAGATGTTTTCTCATTAACTTAGCATTAATACAGATCACTGCACTGTCATTGCCATCTCCCTTTTGAACAATGCAAGAGCCAGGAGAGGCTAAGGAGACTCGAATACATTGGGGGACCTGTATTTGCTGTAAAAAGTCAAAACAACCAATAAAAAACATCTCCAAATATTTGTATCCGTGTTACCATCTACAAATCCCACAAGATGTTGTAGGCACTCAGCCACAGAGGAAGGATGCTGTGCCTCATGAGAACGGATGCTGTCACGGAACCTCCAAGTCCACGCAGAGCGGGGCAGCATAGAAAACTTTCTATGATGTTCGACTCTACTCAAGAGCTAAACACATTATCCATGCTTCCATATGCCTCCTCTTCCTCATCTGAGGGAAAGAGGAGATGA
Source organism: Burhinus oedicnemus (assembly GCA_008921705.1). NCBI lineage: Eukaryota > Metazoa > Chordata > Aves > Charadriiformes > Burhinidae > Burhinus > Burhinus oedicnemus. The sequence goes on along the minus strand of VFFE01007661.1, from coordinate 309,854 downwards.
ATGCACTCAAAACATCTCACCCCAGGGAACCATTCTCCTAACTGCGGGAGCCCAATGCAGTCGCAGACCACCGAACACGGGGACAATTGCTAAGACGTTCTGCTCATCATGAGGACAGGAGACACTCATGAGTAAGCAATGCCCTGAAGATGTTAGCAAGTACCTCTGATTCACAGCCAGCTTGGAGTCAGCATGAGGATTTCCACTATTCAAATAGCTTTGGGACTACAAAAATGTATATTCTTCTCCTTCCTTTATTGATTCTGTACTGTACCCTTATAATGTCTTACAAATCGGCCCTGGTCTTGGTCTGTGCCTCAAAACGCCTACACTTCGGCAGCACATACCATTGCGTCAGTTCCCTCCGTAGTTTTCTTTTCTTTGGTGTGGGAATTACTACATATTGAATACATCCAAAGGTTGATCTCAGCAGATACCTTTAGCCGTAACACTGGTGATAAAATATAGATGGCAATGGTGGTGTGTTCAAAAACATCCAGACTTTGCCCACTTTGCCTATCTAGAGTTTTTGTTAGTTTTTTTCCGCTCAGTTTTAAGCTGCATTTTGCCTGCTTTCATGAGTAAAATATACATGTAATTCATTAAAATAAAATTCCAGTGTGCAAGATCAACATGGAAATGACACGAAACTATGTTAAATGTTCATATACCCCACAGAGCTGGGTGGATTAGGAGAAGGCTAGCAAAAATAGAACGACACCAAAACACTCATGCAAACAGCTCCCAGGAGGAGCAAACCAGGATAAGAAAGGCTAGGAAAATAAAACGAGGCATTCCTCGCATGGATTTCAACACTGGGGGTTAAGCTGAGTTGAGTTCTCCCTTCCACCCTCATTCCTGCACTGAGCAGGGAACTATATCGATTAATCTTAAATGAGGAAGTGAAACGCAAACAAGAAATGTGCTGTTTTGGGGGCTGATCCAAACTCTGTTGAAACCGAGACTGTGTTTCTCATCTAAATCCACAGGCTATGGGGTGAGCCTTGGCTGGGCATTTTCGAGGTACAGGATAGGAACTCATACCTACCGAGCCCAAATTTTGTCCTCAACTCAAAACAGGTCACTCCAGAGTGATACCACCATAACTGACAGCAGAATTTTCCTGCGTCTCTGTTCCCATGTCTCCAAATCGCTGAGATTTCATCTAAAAATGTCAAAGCACACTTAAATATTTTGCAAGGAAAAATAAAATGTTAGCTGAGGAGCTCAGCTTTTAGATGAAGCTTGACCATAAGATAAGCGGATGCATGACTGCAGAGATGCTGTGCTCTGATTCGTGACCCGAGTTTGACATCCAGAAGCTCAGAGCACTTCACAAATACCTCCCAGTTAGGAGCAATGCTGCGGTGCCTGACGGGTGCAGAAAACAATATGGAAACATGAGCATTGCTGGGGAAAGGTCAGGCCAATGGTGGTTTGTGCTGGATGTCCATATCCCATAGTCCAGCTGCAACTCACAGCTTGCAGACACGCAATTCCTCCACTTCATTGCCCCTCAGTGCAGCCAGAGGTTTCCCTACCTCCCAGCCGCAAAAGAAAGGAAATATTTGAGAAGCCCGAAGGTATAAAGGAACAGCAGAATGTGCCTGTAGGTGCTCGCTCAACCCAGTAATGTTCATTTTGGACAAGTGGGACGTGACATCAGCTCTCAAATTTAGTGGATTAGATCTGCTCTGCAACCCCCAAATAATTAGAATTTTTGCAGCCAGAGCAGCAGTGATGGGAGAACATGAGAGCATGATTTTTGGGGTGGGGAGGGTGGGCTAAATGAGATTCTCATCTGGTTTAAGTCTAGCCCTGATGGACTTTTTCTGACTTTCACCAAAGTACTTGTTCTTTTATCCAGTAATACAAGCTTAAACCTGACGCTTTTATCTGGAAATTCCCCATTCCAGCTAAGCCCAGAGAAAGCGGAGGCATGCATTCATGGGCCCCGTTCCCTCCTCTTTACCACCCTATTCACATATTCACTTGTGTACCAGGGGTAGGGTCAGATAAGGTTGCGGCAGCAAAGGTGAAGGGATGTTGCTGTCGAAGCGATCAGAGCACAGCGCAGAGCGGTCTGATGCTGGGAGCACGTGCGTATTCCCCAAACCTCTGTGTGCTCCGTCACATCCCTCTCCCGATGCAAACCCTGTCACAGCAGATGGACCCATGCTCCAGAAGGAGAAACAGCAAGGACACCATGAACAGTATGAGAGACGCTTCCTCCGGACCAACCCTCTTCAGCATGCTTTTGTTTTACAATTCACCTCCCTTTCCAGATTAACAAAGCCAAGTGTCTCACACTCTCCGCAGAGGAACATTTTTCAAGCTCTTTGATCATTTTCAGCTCTCTTCTCTGAACCCTGTCCAGAAAGAGCTGAGATTTCACAGAAGATGCTCCATATCATTATTTCAGATAAAGTTATGGGCTCAGAATATTTCTCTTTTTCATTTCTCCTGCATCTTAATGGAAATTTTTTCCTTTTTTTTTTTTTTTCCTTGTCTTAGTCAGATGTCAAGTACCATGAAATAATAGCTGCATTCACAAGAACACAGCCAGCTCCTGAAAAGCCCAGTGTTTCAAGAGAAAGTGTCCAGCAGGAGAAGAAGAAGCACCCGCAGTACAAATAGCCCTGGAGAGACCAGCTTTGGACCTGCTGAGAGGCGGATGGAGCTGGTCGAGAGCGGCTCCAGAGGCATTTCAGCACAGTTAAATGGGACGGGGGCCCTCAGCTCAACCACTCCATGCACCAGATGCCACCTCTGCACGACTGACACAGCTGAAAGGACGTCTGTGGCCAACACAACACCCACAGGCTTTTTGCAAAGATAATTCACCGTGTTTTAGTTCTTGCTGCTTTAAAGCATCCTCCGTTCCCCATCTGAGACTGCAATGGAAAGAAAAGGAACGGAGTTTGGCATTGCACTGGAAAGCTAAACACCTTCTCACCTCCCTGGTATGTTTTAAAACTACAGTCCGATCATGATTTGGTATTTCGATTTCTTCTGTTGGTAGCAAATAAAGCAAAAACATAAGTGATCTAGAGCAATAATACACAAAGCTCAGGCTCTAGCAATTTCCTCCGAACTCATTAATATGCCAGGGCAGCTGAAGGAGGCAGAAAGGGCTTTGAAACAGGCTGATTGAGATTCCTAAACCATTTGATCATGAAACAAAATGAAAATACAATCTTAGTGGGAAAAAAACCAACTTATTACCAGACAATCTTTGCTGAATGCATTCTTTAAAGAAAAATTAAAAAAGCTATTTTTCCTTTTGAGAACAGTAGACTCTGCAATTTTACCTTAGTAAACAAAGCACATGTTCACTTTGCTTCCAACAAATGAGTTGGACTAGTAATGATTTAAATGAAGTCATTTTGTAGATGCGTACATACTTATTTAAAAGATGACCAAGAAGGATGTGCTGGAAGAAATTGTGAAGGTGAAATGAAGCTGTGCCAGTTCACACCTGCTAAGGATCCCATCCCACCCCGCCCCACAGAAAGCCCAAGGAGAAGGGGAAGAGATGGGCATTGCCCGGCAGCGCCCGCTGCTCACTGCAAACAACCTGATGCTTCAAGATCTTTAAGGAAGCATGTCCCGATACACACACGATAGGGTTGCTTGGAAAGCAGCAGGCAGCTACCACAACTTCCCTCTGGCTGAGATGTCCCCATAGAGCTCGGGGACCTTGCTGCACTCCTGGGGACAGCTCCTTCCCTGGGACCATCCCAGGGGAACGGGTCTCCAACCTCAGCCAGATGCTGCTCCTGGGGCCAGGCTTGCTTTTTTCCAAAGTTGACTTTTTCCTGTGGAATTGGATGGAAAATTCCACTCAATGCAATCAGGGAAAAATCCAAGAGAAAATCCGTCCTGCCGGGAAATGTCAGAGTGTTTCACAGTGATCAGAAACGCCAAAGCAAAACATTTCAGTCTTTCCAAAATTATTCCTGCTTTTGCGGAGGAAGAGACTTCCCACTTGGCGAACGGCTGCAATGGTTTGACTTCTTGTCCCAAAAAAGAACAACACCAAACAATAATGTAAAAAGAAATAAATTGGTAATTCCCATCGGCTGGAAACTCCATTTTTCACTCTGCTGCTCCCCAAGCTCTCTTAGCTTGGATGGAGACACCACTTTCAGCCTTGAAGCTCCATGCTCGGAGCAGCCCCTGCCCCAGGGCAGGGAGCCGCACTGGGACCCACCGTCACACCTGGCTGGTGATGCTCCATATTCCCCCCTGGTAATATTTCAGGTCACTCTGTCATCCCGGCTGCTCCAAATCTCCCCCTTCCTCGGATGCTGCCCGCCCAGCAGCGAGGGCTCATAACGAACAGCGCTGACACATCTCGCAGAATGCTATTATTAAAAGTAGCTGCAGCACAGAGAGCCTGTTTAAAATTAATACAGAATTATAACCCTCCCGAGGGAGGATCAAATTTATTAAATTAGCCAGTTAATGCATGAAAAGGGGACACAGGGCTTTTTTTGTTGTTGTTTCTTGTTTTGTTTTCAAATCCTGGAAAGAAACATTAGAAGTGGGACGTCCGAGGAAATACACTTAAGATTTTTTTTTTTTTAAAGAAACTTTCTGCCCTATTAGAAAAACTGCATCTGGACTGCCAGGTTGCAGCCTACTACGAATTAAATGATGGGTAAAGATCTCGGTAATGGAAGAAAAAATAAATGTTGAAGGTAACTATTCACCTCAAGATCTGTCATAAGAGTACAGTTCATGATTTTAAAAAGAAGTCCCCCCCTTAATACTGAAATAGGGGCAGATTAAGGTGCCCATTTGGTTACAATAAAAAGTATCTTATTTTTTCTGTATTTCTTTGTCATTTGCCAGCTTGCCTCTACTCATTGCGAGTGGACCCACTCCTGTGCCAGCGCCTGTGGATTTCCCTGGGGCTAATCACAACATGCACGGTCAGCCAAAACCATCCTGGGATCAGGGTCTTCTACAACGGGCCTTGGGGTTTTTGGTAAAGCTCATGACATCCATAAAATAATCTGTATTAGTTACTATCGCAATTATATCGCTTATTGTTACAGACCAATACCTTCATCACAACTCTATCGTTGAATGTTGCTTTAAGGCTAAATTTATGGGCCAAGGCAAAGTCACTTGAAATCAGCAGGAAACCCTGAGAAACGTATGCACTGTGAAACATTAACTCTATTTTATTAGTGGCTTACATTTTTACTGCTGTGATGCTTGGCATTTTTGCATCAGCTTAATATTTTAAGAAATCCCCACCACCAGTAGTAAAGGGGTCATTTTTCTTCCTCCTCCTCCCTCGCTGTGACAATAAAAATGATTAGTGCAGACAAAGTCCACAGAAAGGATCCCAACACCGAGCCTGGCTCAGAGCTGCAAAAACATCCAATAATTGATTTTTTAGCATCTGGAAAAACTGGTTCCATATGTGCCACTGTCAGCTGCGATGCCCCAGTTAGCCCTATGGATCCAAGCTCCGGGCACTGGAGCAAGCGGGCTGCAAGCTTTGCAAGCGGGCTGCAAGCTTTGCAAGCGGGCACTGGTTTTATACTCTGACCGGTTTATCCATTGGGATCTAAACTGCTGTTCTCAGTTCTGCTTACATACTCATTGTTTTCCCCCTTCACTCTCCAAACCATACGATCCAAAGGCACAGCATTGCCTCCTACAGACTCCAGTAACACTTAAACGCATGCATGTGCCATAAACTACCACACTTCTGTATCTGTCTATACATCTGCCTCTGGGCACGTCCTCTCCTGGCCCTCCAATGGCCTCTCGTAGAGGGACAACTCTTTTATTGCACTTAATATGTCTTTTTCTGGGCCAAGCACGCATCTAGGTCTGGAGGCTATGAAAAGATATTCTGGCATCATGCCTCTGTAGTGCCAGGCTTTTTCTTGGAGAATTTAAGCACAAAATCAATGAACTTCTCCTTTAGCCTTCACTTGGGTTCTTTTCCTCCGTTTAGATGCCAGCTGTCATACTGACACACAAGGGAAATAATACAAAGTTGGGCTAGAAATAGGTTTTGCTACTCCAAAAACAGTTGCCATGAAAAGGGAAGATCCTTTCAGCTGGATCAGCCCCTTGCAGGTCCAGGAAGCCAGCTGAAATAGTTTCTTAAGTGGATCCAGGAGATCACACGGATCTAGAGGCTGCCAAACCAAATATTGCTCTGAAACTCCCACTACTTCACTGGACCTAAAGCGCAGGCATCCCTCTGCAGACCAGTTCTCACACCACGATGCCTCCTGCATCGCTTGCTAAGTGCGTGAGTCAGGACACTGACATGAACACATCCAACACTAAATAATTCTGCAGAGCATCTTGAACTATTCGGCATCCTTATGAAAGCACCAGCTGCCCCGAGCCCTGTAACTGCAAAAGAAATGTGTCGTCAAACCCAGCCAAGCCCCGTGTTTCTAGGTGCCGTTATCCAGCCTCTGGAAAGTAAATGCATCCACTTTCCAGCTTGCTGGAAGGTGTACTTTAAAAAGTCATTCTGGTAACAAACCAGGATAGTTTAATAGTTTCGCCAGTTCTGACCTGAGCCCTCACTGCATTTCTCCATCACATCTTATCTCCTACAGCTCCAGGGACAGCAACTGGTCTTCTCTCTGACCCTTCCACCCTCCCAAAAGACACCGATGTTTGACAAACCAACAAAGTCACCAGAAAAAAAAGGAAAAGCCTGAAGCTTTCCAGTGAGCAGTCCTGTAATGAACATGATTCATAACAAAAATACCAGAGGAAAGTAGGAGATTTGCTTATTTCTCCCCCACGTTACTGGCAGATTTTGTAACATTATGTACTTTTGGGCTTAGGTCCAGATTAACCATGTTTAAGTGTAGGAAAATATAGGTTCATCTCAAGATGTGTGGATGGGTGGAGGAGCAAGCCAGGTCCCCAGTCGGGGAGGAACTGTGCCATGAGATTCATCTACCAGCTCATACCATGGGACCGATGCAAAGCTGGGCACGTCACAGCTGCCGGGTGCTTGGGGATCCCAGGAAGGGCTTCGGGCTCCAGCTCCCTCCATCCCACAGCAACGGCCCAAGAAGATGCCTTGCTGCTCATCTTCGAGGTTAGGGGTTGTCGGTTTAATTCTCAGCTCTGGGAGCGTTACCTGCTGACATTCAACGTCTTGCAGGAAAAAGGTTCAAAGCTTATAAAGGGATTTACTCACTTCAGTCACAGTGGGATGAGTCGTCTTGCATTCAACGTGGAGGAACAGGGATGGAAGCTGTGTGTTACAACCAGGAAAGAAAGCCCTGAGGAAACAAACTGACTCCCTTGTATAGCCTCTAGTAAAACAGAAATAGTATAAATGTGTTTGTTTTGTCCTGCTTACAGGCTGTAAAAGCTGCTTGAGCAGAAATGCAGCAGTCAGGCGCTTTTGCTGGAGCCCAGCTCTAGTACTGTCAGCCCCAGGAGTTAAAAAGTCGTGAGCCAGATCCAAAGAAAATAGAAGACAAGCTCAGAAACCAGGCAAATAATAATAAGAAAAATAATAAATCCTGGGTTCTTTTCATTTTCCTTCCCATTTTTGACTCTGGACCTTTTCAAGCTTTCCTCTACAGCTATGAAGCTTAGAGGTTTTCATTTGTTAAAATCACAGTTGTGTGTAATAACATGCCCCAAAAGCCAGGGTTTTAAAAAAAAATACACCCAGCTTTGTCAAGGCACTTGCTAAAGTCACAGAAGCTTGGATTGTAGCATTCCTGAGAGCGCTTGGGCACAGGAATGGCCGCGTGCATGTATACACGGTTATTTTTGTAGGGTTATTGCAATGGTTTGCACAGTTTTGGTTAAGCCCACTCCCCTGAAGTGACACCACTGACATTAATGATGCTACTGCAGGCATGGGGCAGGTGTCTCCATGGGACACTCCAATATGTCCGCATGCCCCTGCACCCTGGCGGTGACCGCGGGCGGAGCGTCAGGCAGGGATCCAGCAAACATGGGGTCAGGTCTCGCCTCCTGGCTTGCTCCGGGACAAGCCGCTTAAGCCCTTTCAGTGCTTTGGATTCTACACCTGCAGCACCAAATGGAAACCTGACTCTCTGAAACACGTGTTATGGCACATCACGCACTTCTTGGTCACCGTGGTGCGAAAAAATAAGGTGGAAGGAATGTGCAAATGAGTTATTGCCCTGCGAGTGCCTTTTGTTACTCAGCTCTCTGGCACCACGTCCGCCTGTGTCCGGCCCTAGGGAAGCGCAGGGGGGTGAGGTGGTGCTGGTGGGCTGTGCTGGGACACTGCCACGTCTGCTGCAGACACATGGGCACGTGTCGGGGAAGGACGGGCTCTTCTCTGCCTCCGCTGTTGCTCTTGGCTCTGAAGTTTCACCTTTCCTTTTAAGCAACACCTGCTTCCCAGTAACGTGCAAATGTCTTGGCACGTGCCTTCCCGACAGTGTTTTGGAGCAGATATTCATCAACGCAGAGAGCTGCTCTCCTGGTAGCCAGTGAAAACCTCCTGTACCATTTGGCACTCATATTCCACAGCTGCGCTCTCAGTGGCAGCTTTCCACCCAGGTTTCATCCGACTGCATTACTGTTGGACCGGGTTACATCTTTCCAGCTCAGACTTAATACCATTAAAAGAGCCTTAATGACTTGGAGAGGCAGCAGAGTCACAAACGATGGCAGGACTTTTGGGAGCAAAATGCAGGGAGGTAAAAGCTCTGGCCGTCGCTCACCTCCTGTCCCCTGGCTCCCACGCCATCCAAGCTGTTGAGCTAAAAGGTTTCCAGAACAATGATGCTTCCAGAGCCCTGCTCCCTGCCATGGAGTTAAGGAGACAGGATACAAACTATCCTGCATGCCTCTCAGATACCCAAATCCTCGAGGACAGGCCTTAAATTACACTACCTCTTAAAGAGCATCAGTCTTATTTGTCACCATCTTGCCCCTGCTTCAGGTGTCTTATCCAAGGCTGGATTAGGGAGTAACCCATGCTAGTCTATGCCTTTTTATTATGCCACCAACTTCTGAAAATTCCAGATTGGACGTTCAGAGGTTTCCCTCTTCTCTGCTTCATGCAAACTCTAATGTACAGTGGTTCACTTTTAAGCCTATGTGCTCCAGGATTAGTTGTTAGCCAAAAAGGGGGACATAGCTGCAGCCCCCTGAACTGGAAGATGCCTCAAGCATTGAGAGTCAGACATCCCGGTGGAAAAGGCTGGAGTTGGGACCGAGTTTGCTGCCTGCTGCTCCCATGCTGTAGCACTGGAGTGAGATACCCCTAAGGGACAACACCCTGTCTCCATACAGATCCAGAAAAATAACAGCATCCTTAATTTTTTTATTTTTTTGAGGGGGGGGGATGCCAGGACAGGAGCATCCCAGCCAAAGCTGACACTTCATGGGCGTTGCTGTTTTTCCCATCGCCGTAACGTGTACCAACTCCAGCCATGGCATCAGCTGGAGTAAACTCCCTGCCTTATGGAAGCTCTTGGAAATCCTCATCTAAGGCAAACACACAGCTTTGCTTTACTCAAACCTGGACACGTTTAGGTTGGGCTAATTCAGCACCTCCTTGAACAGCCCGGCTCTGCATCTCACCAGCTCCTCCTGCTGAAGGCAGCGTGGCGGAACCATGCACCCTAGGAGCACAGGGAAAGCAATCCATGCAGCGGAGGAGCCCCTGGGCACTGTGGGAAACAGCTTATTAAGCTGCCCCAGGCAAATCTGAGAGATGCTGTGTCACAGCCAGGGTGCAGAGACTTTTTCCGGCATTAAGTTGGGAACAGATCCTAGTGACACTGCGAAATTCAAGTCATAAACTGCTTAGTTTTCCTTTTTAATTCCCATGAACATTTTGCCCTTCTGGTTATGCAAACTCTCAGCCCTCCCTCTCCTTCCGAGTCCGTGCATTTGTGCTATAATCTTTTTAACCCCATGCAGGACAGCGGTTTGCCAAGAGAGGGGATCTGTCTTGAATCTAGAGAAACCACACGATACCCCTCCGACAAGTTAGAGATCAAAGGCTGCATTTATCCCCAGCCTCTAAGATATTCAGCAGGTACCGCGCCACGTGCCGGATGCAGGAGGAGATGGGTTTACAAGAGAAAGAGCAAAATTTGGCCAACAAATTAATGCATCACTCAGCTCCAATGATGTTTCATGGCAGAAGCAGACATGTCAGAGACCGCGGATGGTGCTTGCCGGCTAGATAACATGTTTGAGATGGAATAGAGAAATCCTTACATCTGCCAGAAGGAACGACATGAGAAAACAACTGCGACATAAAAGACTTCACGAAGCAGATGACATTTGGGCCAAAATAAGTTTAAGATGAGGCGCTCCTTTGAGCTGTTCCCTGGGTTTTTTTATCTGCTACTAAATATTCTGCATTGGGTAACTCTTGGCTCTGTTCCCTATTATTGTCTAGTTGCTGTGTTTTCAGTTAAGGGGATTCGCCTGCGAGCAGCCGCAGAAAAGGGAACAGTGCACCAGTACGACCACAAATGTGTCTTGACCTCAGCACAGTCCAAGGAGTCTTTAAGCTGCAAAAAAAAGTGATTTTAAAGAAAAAAAGAAGTCTGTTTTCTTATAGACACAAACTACAAAATTTTTTCTTCGCATTGCCACCCCTCCCTCTCTTTCCTTTGAACGTTTCCCTTTTTGGTCATAATAAGGCAGAGGAAATAATACTAAACCGAGAAGGTTTTATTTTCAAGTCCAAAGGTTTCTAGCAACCACTCAAATAAGTCTAGCATCTCAAAACTGTTTCTTTTTTAAGCCACTGAAATAATTTTGTCTCTACACTTTTTAAATTCTTTTAAAAAAAACAAAACAACAAAATCACAATTTTTAAAATCATCACATCCAGGTCAATGTTTTTTCCAGAGCCGCAACTATTTGGCTTTTGGAAGGACTCTTCAAGGTCAAGCCTGGTGAAAAGCAGATGCTAGTACACAGAGCTAACCCACAGACCAGCAGCTTACCTGGCCAAAAAGCGGTAGGTAGTCTTTTCTAAGGAAGACAGAAGATGCTCATGGTTAGAAGCAACGAGACGTGAAAAGAAAATACTGAGACACAGCCTCGGTCAAAATCTTATCTCCTATTTCATCCTACAGTGACTCTTATAGACCTCAAACAGAACAAAACACAGCATCTTTGTGTACAGACATTGTTGCCATCTCTATTTTTGTTTGCAGCTGAATGTAGAAATCCAGACCCAAAACCCCAACCTAATTCTGTTGACTCTCTCTGGGTTAGGACAACTGACGCTTTGCATTTAATCTAGATCTAAAATTGAGTATTTACCTAATAACTACCTGTTGCAACACCTGCTATTTGTTGAAATAACTATCGAACTTTCAGAATTGCTAGCAAATTCAGGTCCCCACCTCAAACACTTGCGTCAGGTAAGGAAGAAAAAGTTTTTGGTATTTGATGGAATTGAGAAAATATACCGAAAAATACACTAGGAGTCTAGACCTTAAGCTATACTCTTCCCCCAATTTCTTTCTTATTACTGCTGTAAAATAATGGAGCCTTCCAGTTATGACCACCAGTGGCATCGGGGGGATACATCACACCAGACGGGCTCAGCACCATCACAGGAGCTTTGTTCCCAGCACAGGCCACCACTACTGCCCACCACAGGAGAGCGCCGAGGTCCTCTCCTCTGCTCCAAACAGTAACCCACCACCTACAATGTCTTTTCCCACATCTCACAGAAATCTCCAAGGGCCAAATTTCAGCTGGTGGGAACTGGCCCACCCCAATCGACTCCAGTGGGGAATCACTGATTTACACCAGCCGAGGAAGAGATGCTACCGAGCGCTCATCATTAAATCACATTGTTCAGGACCAAACCCCAGTTGCCAAGGGCCAAGCTAAATGAAAACTGTCTGGCTTTTACACAAAACCGCACAAGCCCCGGAAAATCAATTTTCTGGGTTTTGTGTAATTTTCCACAGGACAGAAGAGAGAGTCTTTATTCCATCTGGCCTTTAGAGGAAGGTTAGGGACTCAACAAGAAAGAATTCAATTGACCTGAAAACAGAAAACAACAAATTTCTAACAGTGAGACAAAACTTGGATTTCTTGAGTGGTTTTTAGCAGAAACGCTATAAAAAAACCCCAGAAGCCTGAATCGAGAAGATATCCATGCTCCTCCCTCCCATTTAGTAACTTCTCATCCCAAAAATCTGACTTTTTTTCCTCCTTTAATGAGTTAAGGAGTACTTTGCTCGTCACAAGTTTACTCCTGAACATTTCTGGAGCCTCTGAACATTTCAGCTTCCCACCGGATTTTGCGTGTGAGCAGATGAAGCAGAAATAGGGAGGAGGAAGAAAGCCAAGGGCTCAGCGGAGACCTATTGCATGCAGCCCAGAGCGTGCCGTGCCTTTGGAGGTGGGGAGGCTGGCACGGGGCTGATTTACACCCACCCGGCACCCGAAGCAACGCACTTAACCACAGAGCGAAGAAAAACGCTCCCTGCCCGCTTTCCCTGCTCCGCTGCCAGTGCCAGCAAGCAGCCAGGAAAGCCAGCAAGGGCCGGGAGGCACAGTAAATCAGCAGCCCAGGGCAAGGCAAAGCACAGCGTGTTTACCCGCTTCGGTCTAGCACCTGAGATTTCCAAAGCCCAGGAAAAAACCCCAAGCCATCCTCCGACTGCCAGAAGCATGGGGCTGGCCCTTCAGCTGATATAAATCAGTTTGTTCTGACTTACACCAGTCAAGAATCCAGCCGCTGAGTTGTTTGGCTTTTTTTTCCCCCCCCTTCTCCTTATTTTTTCAGCAGAGCGTGCTCGCCCTCGCCAAGCGGCCTGGAATGAAAAACAAAGCCCAATGTGCCATGACGGAGGCTTCTAGGCATTACTGCAACGCAAATAATAAATACTGGGAATAATCCCCCCCGGGGTGGGATCCCTCCCCTCGGCTCCCTGTCAGAGGGCGGCAGCGCAGTCCCGTATTTTGCAGGTGAGACCAGTTAGCAGGGAAAAGCCCGAGACCGTCTTCCTCACAAAGCCGTACACCTAAGCCCTGCTCAGAGCTGCAAAAATACGGCAGGAACGTGCCCACGCAGCCTACAAGGGCAGCAGCATTTACACCCCCTTCACACAGGGAATAATCCCGAGGGGTTGAGCGTAAGGATGATGCGGTTGTAGGAAAGTGAGCAATTCCATCCCAAACCAGAGGCTGGAAACAAACAGGCTTAGAGAGACGAGGCTAAATCATGGAGGTTTCCAGTAAGGGAAGTAGCGGTGAGGATAGCTAATTGTATGTTCCCAAGAGTGATTTGATGCGTGCATGTCCACGAAAACTTTGGGAACACATTACGCAGGACGGTTATATGAGATGAACTTAGACACAACAGCCACCAAAAAAGTGTTTTGTTTCTATGGAGCTGGCTGGAAATTGAGACTACATCCTCGATGCTGGGAGAGCACAAAGCAGTGAGTAAGCCATAAATCTAACAGTACTTTCCAAAATGGAAGGATTTGCCCCAAAGACACTGGGAACATGGAGATGCAGCAGACATTCCCGCGGGGCAGCCCTGCTGCTCTCTGAATCCTTTCCCTGCCAGCACCGAACCAGCGGAGGAAAACTGCAACTGCATTCCCAATAACAGGGAAATTACAAAAACACGCCTCCGCAGGCATAGCCAGCCAAGTCTGATTTACATGAATTTATCCCAGGAAAGAGCAAATCCAGGGAAGCCCAGCTCCTGCATGGCACAGTTGATGACAAATACCCTCAGCAGAAGAGCTCTGGCTCCTGCCACCATCCAGCCGGGGGCAGAGGGACAAGGAAAGGTCCTTCCTTTTTGGAATGGATGCACGGGGCATTGCCCAGGCTACGAGCCTCCAAGCCCCATTTCCAGTCTTAGCGTGGGTAAATCTTAAATCCTGGAAATGCCATTTCACCAAATCCATATCAGTTTGCACTGAAATAGTGAGAAAAATAGAATAAACCATGCTCCTATGACCACAGTTTGATTTTTACTCTTTGTATTAAGTATACCTTAATGTCAAAACTTATTAAAAGAGTATTTAATATTCAGTTTTCCAATTTACATTCTTTTCCTGCTGACAGCCTTTCCTCAGCTAGTGACATGTGTCAATGTGACACCCATTCCTTGTCAGACACAATGTTTGTATATCTGATAATTTCCAGTTAGTAAGAGATAAATATTTGTGAGCTCACTTGTTTGGGAAAAGAGAGCATAGAAATGCTTGTATGTATACATACATAAATATATAGTTATGTGACTAATACATTGTTTTGTCTGAAAACAGGAAAAAAAAGCGCAGCTTTTTATATTCTTAATTTTCTAAGGGAAATCTTTGGTGACATCCAACACTTCCAGAAGAAAATCAAATAGTCTATTAGCCAGCCAAAAAAAAAAAAAAAGAGGTATTGACAGAAATAAGCCCGTAACAGAGACCCACAGTACTTGACTAGTAAATACATGGAAGCAGTAGACCACTTCTCGACCCGAACACACAGGACAGGATGTGCCAATATTTTCCTTGACATAAGGCAGGGCCAGCAGCTTTGCCCCGGGCTGGCCCAAGGAGCAGCCGGTGGGGTTTAAGGGATGCTGCACGCTGCGATGGACCTCAGCAAAACCGGGTTCGGAGTTATTCCAGCCCTCTGCAATTAGAAATGCTCTGCAAAAAATAAAACATGTCAGCAGCGTCCCCCTGCCTGCCTAGCATCTTGAAAGGCCGGAGGAGCGTGATATGCTTTTGCCCCGCAACGCAGAAGAGTTACGAGGCCAGTGGATGTTGGGAGAGCAGCAGCTTCAAAAAGCTGCTCCGGGTAAACCTGTCAGAGCCAATGAGTAAACATAACGTGAGCGCAGCCGCTGTACCCGGGGAGGAAAGCAATTGCTTTTTCTCCAAAATAAAAGGAAGAGTTTTGCTCAGGGCAATGTGGAATATAAACGTGCAACTGTTCTGCATTAGCTGCAGCATTCTTCTTTTTACCACCCAATTTTCCCTTTCATTCTACGGCAAACAGTGGAGGTTCTCTATTGCACATTGGGGGCATCCAAACTGGAAATCATTAAAATATAGATTTCATTTATAGTGGACCTTCTGTGAGTGGAAGGAAAGATTGCCACAGCTTCCTGAGTATATGATTTAATGATGTGTTCTGCATTTTCTTAATTTTCCACATTTTAAAGGCCTCTGTTCTCTATTTGGTGGAGGAGGGATCGTTCAAGAGGCATGGCAGGCACAGTTGCTGGAAACATAAAATCCAGAATGCCCACAAGCAGGATTTGGATAGTGGCGGGGGGAAAGAGGAGGCACTTTGTAGTTGGGTCATTTATTTTCTCGGAAATGCACAAATTGGGTGATGAGTAAAGCAAAGCCCTTAGCCAGCTGCTTGGTTTGAAATGACATGATCTTTAAACAAAATCCAGGGCTAAAAGGTAGCCCTCAATGAGGGTCTGATGCTGCGCCTCCTCCCACAAGCTGCTCATCAAGGTCCATGGACATCTCCTTCACTGCAGGACATGAAAAATCCCAATAGCAGGATTAGCCCTATGGCTGGGGGGACCGTGACAGGCACCAACAGCCAAATGGGCAGCTCAGACCCTAGATTTTGGGGCTCCCTATTACCTTTGAGACCTGACACCTTGGTGCTAATGCTCTGCACAAGAGATAACTCAAGGTTCACAAGCAGAAACAGCTTGAACACGTACCGTTAGTCCCAGGATTTACTCTCAAAAAAAAATAATACTGAATTACGCTATATGTTACAGACCCATCATTCAGCTATAGGGCGAGAAATCCTGTACAGATTTTCATTTCAGTGTGAGCTGAAAGCGCAGTGGTTGGCTTGGCTTTTGTTGTTTTTCTTGGTTTTTGTTGGTTTTGTTGGTTTTTTATTTTGTTTTGTTTTGTTTTTAAACAAATAGTTGAAAAATATGGAGAGAAAAAATGCTAGAGTTTAAATAATATATATAAAACAGGAATGAGCTGTGCAGAGTGCATGTCTGTTATGTATAACTTAAATTTATACCCATGGCGGAATGAAATCATCACTTAAAATAAAGTCAAATGTCCATTTTTCAGATTTAATTAAGACATCATTTTGATGGAGGCTAAGCTAACATAAACAAGCCAAGAAAGGCAATATGAAGAATGAACTGCATATAAAACCTGGAGCTCGTTTGTATGCCTGAGCTGCATGACTGAAGCTGAACAGTGTAAGTGTCTTACATTGAGTTACAAGTGTTTTCTGCTGTGGTTTAACGTAAGAAAGGTAAATATGAAGAGTTATTTTTAAAAATAACTGTCGGAATGAACTCTAGGAGCCTTGCCCCCTTGTTTTTATCTCTGTTGACTTCAGAGGGCTTTACCCTGAATGTAAAGCATCCTTCATACTCTAAAGCATCTATGTTATCTATGTGGGCAAGGAAGATCCAGGAAGCGTGGACACGCATTGTGTCCCTTGGCAAGGGAGACCTTAAATGTATGCATTTGAATTTACAGAAAAAGCATGAAGGGAAGCCATGAAGCCATGCAAGGTTGGTTGGTTTTTTTTCTCCTAGCTGAGGATCTGAAAATCCAGTGGGAGGCAGACTCAGAAAACCATTTACACCCGCAGCTTCGTTAGCCTGTGGGACAATTAGCAAGTGTTGTGGTAGCACAAGCAATACTAAAATCACATCATTGCCAGAAAAAAGACAAAGTCATCTAAAAGATGAATGCGAAGATGCCCTGAGGTCTGTTGGATAAGAGGTTCAACCGGTGCCCCTCTGGCTACATGGTCTGTTCGGTAAAGAAATGAGCTCTGCAAATGCTGAGGTTTCATGGCTGGGTCTTGTGGTTTCTCCTGGAGCTTTTGTACCCCCCGGGAGGGCCTGGGAACTCCGGGCACCCATGAAGAGAGCGAATATTTGCCTATTTTGCACGGTGTACATGCAAAGCAAGTGCAAAGCAAAAATCACTAAAATGCTGTAAGCTGCCATCCAGGACAAAGATTTTTAAA
The DNA here is from genome assembly GCA_008921705.1 of Burhinus oedicnemus. Lineage (NCBI taxonomy): Eukaryota > Metazoa > Chordata > Aves > Charadriiformes > Burhinidae > Burhinus > Burhinus oedicnemus. Next base: position 292,877 of record VFFE01007661.1, on the reverse strand, counting down.
TCGTGGTTTTTCCTCTCATTCACTGGCACATCAGGCACTGAACTGAGATAAACCAGGCTGGTTTGCTGAGCACTGCCTCTTATAGAGCTGTGCTAAAAACCTGCCTCAACGTATTCAAAGGCTGTGAAACTTTTTCCCCATTTGGTTCCTTCCCAAAATCCTTAAAGGATTAATTTAAAGGTCACAAACAAATCTGTATCTATTTAAAGAGGGCTTTTCACTTCCCTCACATGGGCTGTTGTGAAGAATAAGAGATATTTGCATCAAACAGCTCCATAGAAATAGGGAATGTGTTACATTTTGTGGTCCCAAAACTTTTTCTTCTACAATTCCCACCAGCTTGAACTTTAGTTGAGGGAAAAAAAAAAAAAAAAAAGAATAAATGAGGGGAGATACTCAAAGCATGCAAAATGTAGAGTTTGATCGAAATGAATTTGTTTTCACCCAAACCTTAAAGCCCCTGGGACTGCTCCCAGCGCTGCTCGCTCTGTCCCCGTCCCCACCAGTGGGCGGTCACAAGCGGGACACCTTCGCTGGAGGTGTTGGCGCAGGTTGCTACTCTGGGCGGCTGGAAATGATTTGTGGCAGCTTTGATTCCACGTGGCTACCATACACTTAAACTATTTCCGAAATACTGAAATTACTGCCAGGCGTGGGACCCTTGCCTTCATTTTCAGAGATGCCTGTCGTAAATAACTGATGCCGTGTATAACGTAGTTCACAGGTTAGCTACCAGGTGCTCCTGTGCGCCGCAGACCTGTGAGATACGCCGGCTCGCTGGTAAACGAGAGACAAAGCAGGAATTCAAGCCATGCAGAGGTATGTTTGCTTTCCTGATAGGGCTTGTAATTATTTTCTGCATTAATATCTTCTGTTTCATCAGGAGTGTGGCTCTCTATCCGTTCCTCCCTCTCTCCGCTGCTTCAGATAATTTCTTTTGCCATATAAATTAATTGCACTGGTCTTCTGCAGCAACTACTTTCCCCAACCACCTCTCAAAAGGCTCTCTCACTGGCACTGGGAGCACTCCCTAGGCAAATACTCCTTCCCAAATAACCTAAATCATACAGGACTGTACTTCGTCACTCCTGAAGCTCTGTCGCACTACAAGAAAAAAAGAAAAATGCCGCAGCTGCTTTCCTCTCCTGACAGGAGGGGGAGATCAAGGTGGGAGCATGCACATAGAGGAGAGGTGGCAGTGAAGTGGATTGTGAGGACTTTCCCAACCGAGCCACGAGCTGCGCAGAGCGACGGCTCCCGGCTGAGCCAGGAGCCCCGTGCTGGAACACCCCCTCACTGGGCAGTGCTACCCAGGGGCTCAGTGGCGTGTGTCCAGGGAAGCTTTTCTGGACTATATAATGGCCCTGAAAGAAGCTGGTGACATCTGCCCGGCACCACCTCAGCTTCATCTCTCTCCTGTTTCACTGATCGGGTCAGTATTTAATTTGGGGCAAGTTTTATGGACTGGAAGACAGACGTATACTTAGAGCATCTCAGCCAAGAGCCGATTGCTGCTTCCTGGGTTATCTACGTCTCTTCAGTGTGATTTTCTGTTCCCTTCCTAATAGTTTTTGTTCCATCTTCCTGAATGAGGAAAGTCAAATAACAAGACAGGATTTTCAAAAGGAACCCTCAGTTTGTTGAAAACCACATTTTTCAGGGTAAATGGTTAGATTCAACACTTTTTTCCCCCCCTGCTACAAACAACTTCTGAAAAGAAAAATGTTGATCTTATTTATTTCATTACTTTCCAAAAATATCATTTGGTTTTCAAAGGATTTTCTTTTTTAGATGTACGGTAATTACATGTGCTAAAAATAATAATGTGGGTTGGGCAAAGGGGGATATTTTGAACCGATCAAAACAGAGCCGTTTAAGTGACCCAGAACCATTACTCTCCAAAACTTTTGGGTGCGCAAGCTAATTTGAAATCAACTTTTTATCCCAATTTGGGACAAGAATAACATTTTAATATTCAAATATTATCTCTACAGTGGAAAATGCATTTCCTGCCTTGCATAAATAAAATATAAATAAGCAGCCTGTACTCCCAAAGCGTTGAGCCCTGGCAACTCAGTAGGAGCCAGCACATCCTCCGCGCCGTTCCTAGTCTTACCCCACGCTCCCACCTGCGTTAGGGCAGCACTACGCCATGCATCCAGCTTTTTTTTTTTTTTCCTGCTTTTTCTTAAGTCCCAGGGCCCTGCCCGGCTCCCCTGTTGTGGTTTTGCTGAGGTGCGAGCACAGTAGCTTGTATAACCCCTGCCTTTGCAAAGCAGCAGCCTTGCAGAAAGGGCAGAAGCAGCCTTTCCCCCTGCAAACACGTGTTCCTCGTTAGCAGACCCTTACAAGCAGCTGAGGGGGCTGCGGCGCAGAGCCTGCGCGCCCTTTGGACAGGTAATGGAGGCTGCCATGGAAAGAACTACCTTTCCCTCCATTAAACAGAAAAACCAAGGCTGCAATAAAACTAACAGCAACTTATTTTATGAAGTGCGAACCAATAAACCAGTGCCTTTAGATTACACAGGTTACTTCTCCTACAGAGGCTAATGGAGTGCAATTAAGAGAATTTTTATTCCCCCCCCTGCCCAGTCCTCAAGTGTTATTTTAATGTGCCTGCAATATATGCAGATGCTGGACAAGCCCTGTCCCCTGTTACCTTGGGGCTATTCCAGTGAATCCGTCGATGGGGACACTGGAGCTGCACAGAAGTGGCAGAGCCTGTCTAAAGCCCATCGACCCCAAAGAGAAAACCCAGTGGGGCATTTTTAATAGATTATGGATCAGAGAGACCAGTCCAGGTACAGGGCAGGAGAGAGCAATAAATCTCTAACAAACAAATATCTTTCCAGAACCCTTTTGGCTTTTTTTTTGTGATACAGATATCCTCGCAGCCCGTTTGAGTACCAAATCCTCCATAAAACCTCACTTTGTTCTCGAGTGCCTCATGGCAGGCAGTTCCACTGGTTAAATAATTTCTTAAGGCAAATATCCAAGTGCACATGCCTGCACACGGGGTATCTCCCCATCATCCCGGGTCCCTGCAGCACGTGCCATGGCCAGGCACTGCCCTGGGCTCCCTCTCCCCACACTGTTTCCCCCCATAATTCATCCCTGTTGTGGGAGGAACCAGCAGATTTCCCCCTTCCAGCCGCTGGCGCATACAGACATCTCTGTTAAAACACATATATATGTAACATCCCGTGTCGGGCATGGAAGCGGGGTTGCAACACAGCAGCTATCGCATGAGCTTATCATCCGGGAGCATCTCTGCCCTGCCCACCCGAGGGGAAAGAGGGGGCTTCGACATGCCAGGACCATCCCCAGGTCACAAAGGAACCCTGGCACTGGGGTGGGTGCCAAGTCACCCCGGCAGAGTGGGAGCACGTGTGCCTTTCATCACACACCCTCACTTACCCCTGTTTGTTTTTCAGCACATCTCTAACAACAAACAGTATTTTCGGTAGGAAATGGGATGGCTGGTGCATGTTTTGGATTAATGATCTTGTTCAGGCAAAAGAAAGGATTGCTCTAAAAAAGGAGTCTGTCCAAATATCAAATATTAACTGGCAGTATAAATCTCTGTAAGTGAAATAACGGCACCTTATCACCTTCTCCTCCCTCCAGCTCTGGTTTTGTTGCCATCCACTTCTGACATGTTTTATCTTTCCCCCCCACCATGTATTTTTCCAGTACTAAAAAACTCTGCTTTTTTAAGTCCTACCTAGAAAATTTTCGGTTACATCATTTGCACAAATATGTTGTTGTTAACATTGAAAAACCTCTTTGCTTGCAGTTGTATATTTTATTTGGCTAAAAATGTGCTCATGTCTAATACATCACATGTCCTCTGGTGATACTATTTAAGCTAGAAATTCCAAAACTCACAAATACCGAATAGCCAAATGTTCCAGAGCTGTACTCGTCTACTAAACATGTAATATATCTCCTCCTTCTCCAAACAGAAATAGATTTCTCTCTGATTTGTTTGATAAATTTGACCCAAGATTTCCATTTGGAGTTATTGGAGTTCCTACTGTTTTTCTGCGTGTTGGTGGGCCAAGCCCTAATCACCCAAATCTCCCCGGGAGGCCATAAATTACGGCAATGAGATGGGGCTTTGTATTCCTCCGGCCGCAGGAGAAGGCGAGCTCGCAGCGGCGTATTTTGACAGGCATGAATTTAATTCATTGTTTTATGACGGATGGGAAAAGCGGCCACGCTCATCGCGGAGATTTACGATCCTTTGGGTCTGGAGGGTTCCATCATTCGCCAGTCGTGTGAAAACAGATGGACGGACAGACACCCCAGCATATACAGGCTGACCTGGATATTCTCACCGCTGCTCACAAATGGGATCCATATGCCCGGAGAGATCTTCATTAGCACAGCCTTCCAGATCGCAGAAAGCACAGCTCCCTTCTTGCTTGCCAGAGCAGGGAGCTGAAGAGGCACGCTGCTGGAGCCCGGACTCATGGTGGGGTTCCAGGTGGGAAGACAAAGTCCTGGATGCAGCCCATGCGACCAGCAGCAGCTGAGAAACCTCCACCCTCCCCTTGTCCACCACCTCAGACTTCAGCAATTTCGTCTTTATCCAAAGGAGTCGAGCTTTAGCCATGTGATGCTTATCTCCGCAGACATATGAAACATCCAAATGTATGCAGATAAATGTGTCATCTCCTCTGCTTTATGTGTGTTAATGGATGTTGAGCAGTGTCTTTTTCCAGGCGTAGCTCAAGTGTAAAACACTCCTCGTGCCTTTGCTTGACAAATGAAACAAGGGTGACTGAAACATGCACGCACTTGAAACCTTCCAGATTGAATGCTTGTTGGTAGAAGAGGGGGGAATACTTTTTGTTATTACTACCAATAACATAACATTTAAAGTTTTTAACCAGTTAAAGACCGCAAGGTGCACAAAAGGCACGTCTAAGCTCACCTAGTGAATCCCTCCGAACACAGCACATCAGAAACTCTAAGGCTAAAATATGACCCTGCTTTTTCATATTACGAATCAATTTATGTGGGAAGACGTGTGGCAATGTCTGTAAATAACAGACTGTAAGCAAGTCACCCCCCGTGTCGAAGGGCCAGGTGGGTGCACGCAATACGGGATCTTCCGGCATACTGCTTTGACTTAAGCCTGTTCCTACAGAAGCCAGCTTCTCTCCAAAGCATCAGCTCAGATCTCATCAATATCCAGCAAATAATTGATTTTTTTTAAATTTTATTTTAAAAAAAACCCGAGCTCTCCACTGTGCCATAATGGAGAACACCGGGCTGGAGCAGCCACATCCCAGGAGCAACAGGATCCAGGTTTAATGAACTGGGGTGGCTAAAGGCTCATCACCCCTTCTTGCTCCCCTGGGGAGGTTTCCTTGCCTGCAAGGAGGATTGGGCAGCCGGGCATCTTTTGGCAGCCCAGTGCTCAGTAGGACACAGGAGGCGGTGGCTCCATCACTGCTGTGGGCAGAGGTGATGTCCTGGAAGCAGAGGTGGAAGCAGGGAGCTTGTACCTCAGCTGCCCCAGTGCAGAGCCCAGCCTTCCAGGCTGTTGATTCACATCTGTCAGTAGATTAAACTTTAACTGCTCCAGTTTACAGCCTGGAGTTTTAAAATAAACTGAAATCAGAGCCAGTTTAATTTAATGCACCAGCTATAAGCTACGACAGCTCAGAAACTGCTTCGCGTCATGCCCGGTGGCTGCAGCAGCCCCAAGGAGATGTGCAGGGCATGCTCCTGAAGGAATCCCAGCCACTTTAAGAGAGGCTTTGCCCCGAGGACCAGACTTTGTTTGTTAACAGAGATGTCGCAGACGAGCGGTACAGACCGACCCATCAGGCAGCGGACTGGCACACAGAGGACCCAGGCAAAAATTCATGTTCCGCTGAGGAAACCGCACAACCGAGGCCCTGGGAACAGACCATCCTCTCTGCAATTTAGGGGGAAAGCTGCTTTTCAGTGACTTCATTTTCTTTTCAATCTTTCCCCTTCCTATTACTGAAGATTTTAAGCTGTGCAAAGCCAGATGCAAGATTACCATAAGAAAAAATATCAACAACAGTCCCTCTTCTTCCTTAGCATATAACAACATATCTTAGAGCCAAAAAAAGTCTCTGCTGCCTTAATCATTCTTAGAAACAAACATACACAGAGCTACAGCTGGGAATAAACTGGCAGCACGGATTACAGTGAGGGGAGAGAGGTACCCAGGCTCCTAATACCAGCACATAATAAATAGCAGATGTTGGACAGCCTGAACTCCCACTCTTACTGAAGATGTGTAGCAGTCCCAGCACAAAATACTTAAAAATGCCACCAGTCTTGATGAAGCTTACATGGGACAAGCCTTCCTCCAGCAGAATTCCGCTGTCCTGTTTGAGCACAACGTCTCCATGCATTCACATCGCCCGCAGCGCTGGTTCAGACGAGCAGATAGAGCAGCACAGTTGAGTTACGCTCCCAGCCACAGTAGCACATCCATCATCCCCAAAAGGATTCAGCTCAACTTCAGATAGAAAAGGTTCAGCTTCTCCGAGCTCCCTACTTTTTGTATTTCTATTAACCAAAATTACTAGACAATTACTTTAAAGTGAAAGGAGAAAAACCTCAAAGCACATGCCTCCAAGACCTGGGGCTTCAGAAGAATAGTATGACAATGCTGATGAGAAGCACTACATGAGCAAGCAGGCACACTGACCTGCTCTGGAAAATATGGCCCCGAGCAATTCTAAATTCAGTCAGATGTGTAAGGTCTTTAAAAAACCTGAAACCAGTTGCCATTGAAAGCCTGCAGTTGGCAGAACAAAGGTACACTGACAGCAATTAGCACCACTTAATATAACGGAGTATAAGAGGAGCTAATGGCTGTGCTGGAAGTCCCAAAACTCTGGTTTACCAGCCTGGCATTGCACTGCTCGATGCAAACCCCATTCAGACAAACGCAGCCTCCCGTACGTTTCAAGGGGCTTTTGGCAACCGGATACTGTTTTCATTTATCTGTGAGACTGAAAAATCCATACTCTACTACGTAAATCCACGGTATTTATATACCGAATAAAATGGCTTCAACCAGCCACCGCCAGGAAATTCCCGGTTCTGGAAGAAATTCCTGCCTCTGCCAGCCTTGCTCGTGCCTTGGTGAGGCAGAGACCCCACACTCCAGAAAGAGGGCGACAGCCTTATGTAGTAAATGTGCCATTTCCAGATGTCAAACATAAAAAAGGTATTTAAAAATTATAAAAATAATAAACGTTTATTAAGGATAGGGAGCTATTCAGCTCCAATTGGAGAGGCTTATCTGAACAGCCCAGAAAGGACATTTTAGATCATACGTGAAGGCAAACATTAATAGTGTGTGATATTTATTTCACACTGCTGAGCTCCTTATGGCTTGTCAATTAGGTATGTAACACTGTGCAAATACAAACTCAGTATGTGCAGAGAAATATCTTTGGGAAAAAAAAAATACAAATAAACCATATAGCTCTTTGTCCAAATTAAATTGTATTCTACTTGCAGCGCTGCTTTTCTCAGTAATTAAATAATTGCAGCTTTGCTAAAAACAGCCCTTGTAAAAGAGCATTTTGTTCACCTGGGAATGAGCACCCAGCTCACCGAAACAAAACTTTCTTCTGCTTTTAAAAGCCCTGTTTAGCTCCATTGTGAAATGAAAAATATCACACGCTGTTGTATTTCTATTATTGTAATACTTTGGATAAAATATATCCAGCTATCATTTAAAATAAGAGCTACTCTCAGCTGAATACTGGCAGGCAGCGCGTGCCATAAATCCTCCCACGGCACATTCCCAACTGCCCCGCAGACCCACCAGCTGTATGGGGAGAAAAACAGGGAATTTGGTACGATAGTATTCCAGCATGAGGTACTAATATCAGACCTTGAAGAAGCTATCCCGCACAAACACGTTTCGATCTTTTAAACCGTGGCTGATCAGGAAGCACCACTAAAAAAACCCCCAAAATGTTTTACTGACACTGGCAAAATTTGCCCCTGCTAAAAGACAGAAAAACCTGCAGCTTTTCTCCTCACGTGCAGTTTTCCAGACTTCTTTTTAGTTAATTCTATTTCTATTTCCCCAAAATGTTGACAGTTCTTCAAAAATAGAAAGCCTGTTTAATATTTCATGAGAGATACATTTTCCAAACAGCCCTGCTGAGAAGGTAAATAAATGCAAGGTTTCTGAAAAGGAGCCTATAGGAAACCATGCTTTATTTTTCTATGATAAATCATTTACTTTGCAAACGATCTATATTTTATGAATTATGAACATCCGATGAATAGCTGTCTAGCCTGTCTAGCATTTGCCTGCGCCGTTTCTTTTTTCTCATAGGAGAGCTCTTTGTTGCATTCATTTCATTATTATTAACGATGAGCTGTCACTGGAAAAACAACGAGCTGAGCATCCAGCAGCAGAGAAGCAACATGTCCAGGAGAGCGTCTGCAAGGACAGCCTAGCTCCTGAAAGCAAACGGACCGCATTTTTAACCAGGAAAAAAATAAAATCCTCAGAGCTATGTCAGTTTTATACCGCAAAAGGGTGCGGGTCCAGGCAGGTTCCTCTGAAACCTTATGGTCAGATGTCTCTCCCGGGTTGGAGACTCCTTCAAGGTGAAGAACATTGTATTTGTGCTCGCTCAAATGCTTAGCTCCGCTTCTCCTCCGCGTGAGAAGGCAGGTGGGCACTGCCACACATCTGCCCCTGCCCTGCCAGCCCTGATGCAGCTGTGATGCAAAACACATTTAGGGTCACCCAACCCAGAAGGAAGCCTGTAAGCAAATCCCTTTTAAAAAAAAAAAAATAAAAAAATCAATATTTCCTTTTTTTTTTTTTCTTTTCTTTCCCCAAAGCACTTAGACATCCCCAGGTTTTTTGTTGGTTCCTCTCCCCCCATGTATAAGCAAAGCATCTAAAGACTCGAGAAGCTGCTGTTGCAGGGGTGAAGCTGGGACAAGGGCTTGCGGCGACAACCTGTTGCTGGGTGCAGAGAAGCCTGACCCGGGGAAGGAGCTGTCAGACTTGTGCGTCACCAAGGTTTTAAACTTCTGGCTTTCGTGGCTGTCAGGCTACAAGTATTAGAGAGATTTTGTCACATAACTAAAGTGAAAGGAGTTTTTGTTTTGAAGTCTTACAGATTGTTTTGTTGTTTCTTCAGGCTGTTTGTCAATATTCCCAGCTTGCTAGATTGCCGAGGTGATTCCCTTCACTCTCTGAAATATAACATTCCCATTAAAAAAAGTATGCCATCTCAAAAATACTATCAAATGTTTAAAAATAGTATCAAACTCTTTAAAGCCATGAAGACACTTTTCTCTATGCTGGTTGCTTTTTTTTTTTTCCTGCTCCTTACAGATATTTATAACTCAGCCACATGTGGTCATAAAGATTTATTATGAGTCTGCGGAATAAGTCCTGTTAACTTGTACAGTAAACATCCAGGCTTTTGACTTTGGGAGCATGGTAATAATGTGCAACTACCATCCGCCTAGAGAACGAGCCACAATTAACACTCTGTGTTTATTTTTCCAGGGCATTGGAGTTATACTCAATACACCCAGTAAGTACATTACATATTGTATGTGGTATCAACTGGAAAGTGTGGGTCAGAGCCTATTTTCAGGAAACAAGACAGTTTTCAGGGAATTAAAGTGTCTCACAAAAGGGAGAAGATGCTCCAATGGAAGTGACATCTTGATATGTAACGGTTTGAAGGAAAAAAAAAAAAAAACCTAAGATGATGCAGTGGGTTTCAAGACACCAGAATGAAAACACAACTGGGATTGATTTATTTTCATTCTCTTCCTTGGAAGATTCCAAAGCACTTGTTTCACACTATTTCAGAACGCAAACAACGCCCAAGATGGTGACACATCCAACAAAGTGCAAAGTCCAACCTGGAGACGGCGGGGCCGCCCCGGGGCCAGAGCGGGACGGCAGGGCAGCAGCACCTCGCCCAGCTCCACCAGCAGACCCAGCCTCCCCATCCCCATCCTCGCACAGCAGCAAGTCCTGCCCTGCAAGCAAAGCCCGGTATCGGCACAGACGTCTTCTTCATATGGTGGGGGTCCAGGGGGAAATGAAGCCGACGGGTTATGTAGCTCTAAAGGTGTAAGGGACCTTCACAGGAAGTAGTTTCCTAACAAAAATTGGGGGAGGCTCCACGTGCTTTGAAATCCACATTGTTATATTGCCCACTGGCTAATTGCATACGGTTCCATTTAACCTCTCAATGTTAAATCACAGCCGGAACTATATGGTCTAAGAGAACTACCTGGAAAGAAAATAAATGACATCTGCAAGCCCCTGAACTTGGAGCCCATCTCAGTTTACAATATTAGGTTTTTTTAAAGGATATTTAAAACAACATGCAGCAGTTAAAACCCATTTAGTTCTCTATTTACCTTCCAATCTTCCTCTTTGCCTTTCCCCTAAGCCATGGGTCTCATAAATGCAAAAAACCCAACTGACATATGGTGGGTTTTAATGCTACGGAAGGTGTGTGACTTAAAATCTCAAAAATTTTGAAAGTGGACCCCGTTCTGCTAAGCACAGCTAGATCTTGCAGCCCAGGCCAAGACATGAATTAGAGTTTATAGTGCTGCAGAGAGAATACCAAAGAATTAAAAGAAAAACATTTCAGCTTGAGTAGGAAAATTTTCTGTATTCTCTTTTACAGCCAACCATAACTTTCACTAGATGAGTTATGCTTTCTGTTATTGGCATGTTATTCAAGTTAAATAAAAACTGTTTTCCAGGAGAGGTACCGGTGAATCTTGCTTCCCAAATCACTCATCATTTTCTCAACTGCACTTTCGGCCCAGATCATGGTTTTCATTCAGTTCTAAATAAAAATAAAAAAAAAATAATCTCATCCCCTCCCTCCCAGAGGCTTCAGCATCTGCACTGGGACAATAATGTGGGGAGGGCTTCTTTTTACTGGTGTTTTTCTGAGGTCCTCCAGTCTATTGGTATTAAGCTTTGTCTTTGTTTTGAGAAGGGAATCGCAGGTAGAGCAATGCAATCCTATATCTGCTGTTCGCTTTGAGCTTTCTTGCTCCGGGTCACCAGGGAGTGCTGTGGTGTGATAAAAAGGCTGCAAGAATCACATCAACACACTGGTCCCCGACCATTAAATGGGGACAGGAGGATACCACCCCATTACCCCACTGGTAAATCTGCTCCTTCTGGCAGGAATCTAGTTGAGTCACACACAGCTCAATGCTGCAACATCTACTGCCTGAAAAAAACAAACCCCACCTGATAATGCCGCAACCCTCACACAGCCTCATTTCACCCGTGCTCTGCTATTGCAAGCACCAGGGAGAAGACACCAAGAAACCGGGCTTGGAGAGCTCCAGATGGGATGCAGTCAAGCCTCAGCTTTAATAAGGGTGAAGGTAAAGCAGCAATGAAACTCCCACCTCAAAAGCTATGGCCAGGAACGTCTGCTGGCACAGCTTCATGCCGGAGGGTGAAATCCTGTCCCCATAAAAGTCCACAGAAAACCCAAGGCAGAGTTTAGCAGAGCTCTTTTCCCACCTTCTTACTTTGAAGCCCATAAATAGAGGTATCTAAATCCGAGACCCTGACTGAAGATGGGATGACGCCTATTTCAGAGCAAGCTACATAAAAAAAATGAAGGCAAAATTTTAATTCTTATTTGATCCCTGTCACCCTAGTGCATCCTCACAATAATATTCACTACAACATGGGAGCACGTTGTATAAACAGACACCAGCCGTGGTTCAAGCCTAATATATCTTGTTAAACTCCAGTTCAAGGCAATGCTCCCTTCCAGCTCTCTAAGACACAATGCGTATATAGTGTTGCCTGTGTAAGAAGATGTTTGTATCCAGAATACGGTGCGATTTAAAGCTGAAACAGTGTGTGTCCGTGGAAGTGCAGAGTGGTATTTCCTGACAGTCCTGTTGGTGAAACACTTCCTGCTGAAATGCTTTTTCATCAGAATAGGCAGTTCCATCAAAATCAACATCTCTGCGGGAAAAACCTGACTTCAACAGTGTTTTCCTTTATTTTACGAGAAGATATTTTAAAATGAAATATTTCACTTAGAAACATCACTTGAGTCCAAATGTTTCAGGCTTGAATACTCCAAGATATTTTGTTTAGAAAACAGGGCGACTTTCCTATAGCATACATAATTCTGAACTTCTTGTGCCACCAAACAAGCGTGTCTTGACTTTCCACTCTGATCTAGGGTGAAAAACATCAAAATGCAAAAAACTCCACCAGATGGAAATGACTGCACGGTAAAATCCCAGCTTTTCTCTTATTTCTTTACACTGTTGCACATCTCGGGCCCCACACAGGGTCAGAGTGCTCGACGCTGGTGGCACCTGCCCCATGTAGCGCGGCTTTTCCCAAACCAGGACAGACCCAGCTCAGACACCAACGCCTCTCTGCTGTTCTGCTGCACCGTCCAGCTCTACTCCCATCTGCAAATCACACCTGCTGGCAAACTCCCACGGACACACCAGCCTTTGCGGCAGAAGCAGTGAGGAGGCACGTGTGCTCCGAGGCGGGAGGTACTGGCTCAGACACCGTAACTCCCACCACTCCTGGACCACAGCAGGCTCACGTGCCCAGCCTGACGTACAGGAGAGCAGCAGCTCCCCATGGTGTGGAGCTGGAGAGGAAGAGCCCCTGGACCTGGTGTCTCTTACACATAGTCCCTCATTTTCTTATTACCAACCAGTATCAGCCACAGGATACTGGCCTGAACCAATTGTTGCTCTCAGCCAAAGGGTTTTTTTTTTTTTAAACGCAGTTACAAAGACAACAGCAGCAAAGACAAGAGAAAGAAAACCTTACCTGATCTCCATAACGCCTATACCTGCAGCAGCGATCCTCTCCTACCCCTTGTCCAGCACAAAGCCCCAGTCATTCAAAAGCGTTGCTTGGCTGGTGCTGGAACAGGACAGATAAGCGAAAGAGTGAGAAACACAGAAGAAACGGGAACAGAACAGTCAGTTAGAGGAATAAACTCATCTGTTTGGGGTATGACTACTCCAGTGGTTTCGACTCTTTTTCCAAAACCCAGTGCTGGGATGAGCAGTTAATACCAGATGTTCAGCTGCTCCAGACACTTGAATGGGTTTTGGACACAAGGAAGAAAAAACAGTCTATTGGAGGAGCGTGGGTTTGTGGTTAAAGCACTCGGCTAGGATGCAGCTCTTGTTTCATAGCCCAGCTCTGACACAGATTTCCTGCAGGCACTCGCACCGCACGCCTCAGGTCCCAGCCTGCTCCTCCGAGCGTTCAACCTGAGATCCAAATGAAGGGCTCATCTCTGAGGCAGGGAACAGCTTCCCAAATTGTGCCACTTACCTGCTCCATCCTGGACAATGGAGAAATGGGTATTTTTTTCTACTCAGATATATGAGGTTCTAAAGGTAAATACGAGTAATATCTCTGGGGTTGAACAGAAATCTAGCTGGATGATGGAGCAGAAACTAGATCGGATCATCTTTTTTTCCCCCCCAGTGGAAATCACCAACCAACTCTGACGATCTAGAAACCCCCCAGCCCTCAGACTGTGTAACTACGGCCCTATTTCTGTACCTCTTTTGTGTCCTGAAAGGCCTCAAAAATAGAGACTAAGCTTCAATACATCAGTGCCAGCTAGTAAGCTTTATATAGACATATATACACACATATATATGAATTCCTGCTTCCAAAATCCAGAGAATACAGAATGCTGTTTTAGGTGAAATCCCAGCTTTATTGAGATCAATGGCAAGTTAGCCACTGACGTCACTGGCGCACGGTCTCACCCTTAACACAAAGGGAGCTCCACACAGGGAAAATTCAGATTTTAGTGCTGCAATGGGGGCAGCTAATAAAAAAAGCCTACGAACACGCCAAACGGGGGAGCAAAAAAAAGACTGAGATGGTTTTGTCCATTAGCCCTAATGAAGGACTGAAGTTGGTAAATTGAAATTTTAATAGACAGCTTTACCAAGAGTAGCACTTACTTTTATTTGCCTTGTTTTCAAATCTCTTGCCAGACTTGCACTTTCTTAGACACCTTCTCCCCCCTTTTTTTTCCCCCCTCTTCTTAAAATACCAGGGCCTCTTGGGTCTCTTCAGTAGCCTGTACAGCAACTACCCTCCAAGCTCAGTGGTATAAATAATAGAAGCAACTTTTACGAATGCAGCTGAGCGGGGTGGTGGAAGCTGCCAGGAAGGAGGTTTCCTACCAGGCAGGACTATAGCAAACCCTAATCCCACCTCCAGAGCTGGAGACATTCCTCCTCTGACAGCAGGGAGAGTCTGATTTCACACTGCCATTAACCAGCTGCCCCTGGGCTAATGAATAACTGCAGTTAAATTGGGCAAATGAGAATAGGTACAAAACGCACCTCAGAAGCAGGAGGCCAGGCAAATCTTCCACCTCTGCATGGACAAACTCAGGGAAGCTGGATTTTGGGATGCCTATATATTTTTTTGAACAGCATGGCTTTTATTTTTAGAACACAGGCACCATTTACCTTTTATTTACTCTTTTGCCAATAACATTAACTGCCTGAAAGTTATAAAGCAAATACAAAATACAATGAATTAAGTCATCGGGGACCAGAAAGCAACCTAGAATATTACGAGCACATAAAGTCAGAGGAGTATGTGTGTGTGTGGGAGCCCATTTAACCTTCCTGATCTGAGGCGAGATCCGATACATTTCTTGGGTGTGCAAGAGTTCAAGCAGCTAAATTTGGGGGGGCCTGACCCCTAGAATAGAACCAAAGGCAAGTTTTCCAGGTATCTGGGGAGCTTAGCAGGACCCTCTCCACATGTCTTGCTCCCATTGGCATCTGCAGGCACAGCTCCTGCCTGGGCTGCGGGACATGGGCAGTGACGCGGGATCAGCGGCGCGGGGAACAGAGCTGGGGAGCAATAAACCAAAAACAATTGCCACTGGATCAGGCACAGGACAGGGTGACCCTGCACAAATGGGGTAAGAAATTGCTGATTGACATCAAACCTCGAAGCAAGTCTGTGGGTCAAGTTCATCAGCCGGGAGATGGCAGAACTGAGTTCAGCTCCACTCTGAACCCTGGCAGGTCTGAAACCCTTTTTTTCCCCCCTTCCAAGGCAAGGCTCCCCTTTGTGCTGGGCCTTAGAGCAATGTAGAACTGACACAAAACCTAACAAAAACACAATTGCTTTTCTAGAAAGCAATCAGAAATACAAGCTTCAAGTGAAGTGCCAGAAGTTGTTATCCCTGGTTACCTTCAAACCAGTAACAAATATAATTTATTTTTTTTTTAAGACTGCTTAAATCATCTTATTAACATTTACTGAAACAAGTATTTTATGAGAAGCTAGAAGTCTGTGCCGGTACGTCTGTGTTTCAGTGGCAATTTAAATTAATTCTCACACAGAGGGTCAGCAACAGGACTTTGGGGAGTCTTGACAATCGATTTCTCCTGACCTGGACCACCCTTTTCTCCTAGAAAGATAAATCTGAGCAACTCATGCTCCGCACATGGCAGGGAAGAGCCTCCCTGACAGTCACCAGAGCTGTCAGCAGCACAGCCGTATCACGCGGCGCTGCTCCCGTGCGAATAAATTCCACGGGAACCGAGCGCTTGTGCTGGATCTGCGCGTTAACCGCACCTCGGGTGCAAACCCGAAGGACAGGGAGCTGCCGTACCCCGCCGGCCCCCACACAGGCAGCTCAGCCCCCCGAGGGGAAGGTTTCAGAGCTCACAATAAACACATCTGGAATAAAAATCCCACTTGCCCGGTTTCCCCAAACTCAGAGCTCTTTGACACAGCAGCACTCAGCAATAATGTAATAAACAGCATCTGCATACGCTGAGCTTTTTTGGTAGCTGTATTTCACAGGCTGCTTGAGGTCCAAGCCTAGAAGAGTAGTTTTGGCAGGACAGAAAAGGGAAAATTATAGTTATTTTGCTAAACAGTGATCGTCCCGCCTATGCGCAGACAGTTGATGTATTGGAGCAGTTTATTTTCTAAGAAAATAAGTATTGTGGGTTTTCAGCCTGGCTTCCCAAAGAAATGAGGTTTGTGTAATCTCTCAAGTGTACATCTCTCCATCAAAACCAAAGTCTCTCCCCGAAGCTTTTCAGTCTGCTGCTCAGCTCTAGCCAGACAGAAAAGAGAATTAAAGCTCAACAAATTAGGGGGGAATAAAGTGAAACCCAGCAATTGTCCAGAGAAAAGAGACTATATTACGGCTCCTGCTAAAAGGGAAGGGACGCTCCATCCCTGCACCAGCTGGATGCTCAGCACACGTCCTGGAGAGCTGACAGCATCCACAACATTCCTGTTCGCCCCAGCACACCCCATCCCTTGCTTGCTGAGCTATCACATGGATTTGCTGGAGGGAGAGGAAAAGCAGCCTGCAGTTCCTCCCCCATCCCCCCAAAGCCGCAAATCTCCATGAAACGGGGCTTCCTTAGTCCTGCCACCCCAAGTGTGACATTTTCCCTGTGCCTGCTTCCTGCAGGCAGCAGCCAGCCCACAGCATCCATCAGGCTGGCAAGAAGGGGGATCTCAGCAGCTGGAGCAGAAAGGTGATGCTTTGTGACATGCTTTTTCACCCCACAAGGGCAGAAATCCCAGAGCCAGGAGGAAACGTGATGCAGTGGCACAGCTGAGCTGCGGGAACCTTTACACACAGGTGTGCAAGCACACAGGGCTCCAGGCTTCTCAGAGGATAGGGTCTGCTAAAATAAACTCAATTATACTGTACAACAGTGCATTTGAGAGCCAGGTCCTCTGGAGACCCTGGGCCAGCCTCCAAAAACTCAGTGAAGTCACTGCTCCTTATTTCCAGAAAAAAAAAAACCCAAACCAAAACCATTGATCAGGCCCACAGCACTGTTGCTCATTAACAAAACCAAGCCTAAATCCAGGAATCCCACGCATGGTGGAGCAGGATTCCCAGAGGCTCACGGTGGCCTTGCCCCTCCACGTCTCCTCCTGCCCAGGTGACTGGTGCCCTCTGTGCACTCCCAGTGTCCCCACCACAGACCCAGGCATCCTCCCAGGCTACCAGCGAGTCATTGGTACTGAAGCACTCTGCAAAAGGGGCTGAGGTGGCAAGAAGGGACAACTTCAGCTCTGCCACCTGCAAGACAGTAGCCTGAAGTAGCCAGTAGCCTTTCTTAAGCGTCAGGGGTTTGTGCTGAAAAACTGCCTGTTGGTTGTTGGAAATGCAGAACGGGAGACTCCAGCAAAGCCAGGTCAGCACCTTTAGTCCAGCCTGGACTAACACTTGAAGCACTGCGGTTTTATTATACATCTTCCCTCCCCGCCAGCCGTAGGAACAAGCTGCCCTGCTCCTCCCAACATGGAGCAACATGGGCATGGATGCCTACTACAGGTATCTGCACAGAGGAGCTGTAGCCCTGCCAGCTATCAAGCCAGCAGCTCTTCAGTGCTGTTTTTTGGAGGCAAGACCAGCTCCCGCGGAGGCAGCTCAGTGACTTTGCTCCTCTCAACCAGCACCAGTTACTGCTTCACCAGAAAGTCACGCTCAGACTTTCTTAGCCAGCCTGACCACATGCAGCAACCTAGCCACCGGCTCTTTTGCAGCCTCCCTGCACCTACTTCTGCCTTTTCCTATATCTTCATGTCTCACCTTTGCTCAGGCTCTGCTTCAGCATCATGGTCTTCAAAACCTTTCCTCCTGCTAAGCCTCCACCACCCTTCACTCATCACTTTGGAGCTCTACACCCTTAGCATGTGTCATTTAAGGAAAGCTGCAGCAGAGGCCGTTCAGCCAAGCCCCAGCATCGCTAGGCAAGAGCACAACCAGCCTCCAGGAACGACAACCAGCAGCACTAAGGCTAACAGCAAGCCAGAGAGTTTAAATAGACTCCAAGGCCACCTGGCCCAAGGTGTCAATTAGGCCCAGGTATGGTGAGTGGGAGGATTAACCCCTCACTGACACTTAGGCTGGGTTATTCCCAGGAGAGTTTGATGAGTCTGACCTTTCCCTAGTCCAGACCAACTCCAGGTGACTGGGAGTTTAGGGGCTGATAAAGTTAGTCCCAGTCCAAAGAAGGTGTGAACGTGCGTGATGCAGTCTGCAACTTTGGGTGCTAATTTGCTCCAAGCTGTGTTCAATGCAATCACAGGCAGTCGTGCACCTTCTGCTGGCTCTAGATCATCTGCATCCAAAGTGTTTGTGCATTTGGGGGTTAAGGAAATCACTTTGCTGTACATGTGCTGGGGGGGAGCAAACCCCACGTTTAAAGTTCAATATTTTGGGAAACACGCTGGGTTTTGTTCTCCTTTTTAACTTTCTTTCCTCTCAGTTTCCTCAAGGTGGTTGACTTTATTTCTTAGATCATAAGAGGGTCAGCTTGCAACAGGGGTAGGGATACATGGAGTAAATACATGGGACAATATAAATATGGGGTAAATATATGGAGCAAAGGCTGTTGTGGGAGGTGTTGCCCTGCGTGGTACAGCTACACCAGAGTACAGGGACACAGGCAGGTGACTGCCAGTCCTTCCCCATCACCCTTCAGCCACTTTGGGTGGCCCTGGACATGCAGCTGATGAAGGTGCCACCTTTACAGGGACAAGGTCAAAGCCTCCCGGACACACTGAGCCTGCCACAGCTGAGCTGCACGTGGCCTGGGGACACATCCAGGACCTGCAGGCATCTCACCCTGGTCAAAGCCGACCCTTCTACGGCTCCTTGTTACATCACTATAATTTCATCTTTCAACAGGAGGCTGGCACTTAGGCTGTGTAGTAAGAGATACCCATCACCCCATGGAAAATCATCTGCTTGTAGACTTTTTCCTTTCTCTTTCTCTGCTCTTTGTTGGTGACCACCCATCGCTCAGGTTTAGCTCTGGCAGACCGCCCACTGATGAGTTTTCCAAACACCAGCAGCTTGCTGGCAGCTAGGAAGATCTGATTCCAGCACCCGCGCAGTTCAGGCGCTCTATTTTTTTTATTTTCCTGGTCTGGGTGTGTGTTTGTTCTTCTTCACCTTGATTCCTGAAAAGTCAAACATCTGATGCTGGGGTCACACTGGAAGGAAATGACAATCCCAGCTGAAGACGCCGTGTCGCCCCTTCGCAGTTAAGACTCCTGTTAAAACTTGTGTTTCCTCTGCAGTGTTGAAAAGCCTAGTATTAAAAATAAATAAATAAAAAAAAACAAGGAGGAAAACCAAGGGTGAAAAAGCAATGAGTGGCAGCTTAGTGCTGCTGGATAACTTCCCACTCAACAGGATGACACACATGCAAACACATCAGTAAATATAAAGGCACAAGAAATGCAGGGTCCCATCACTCTCTTTGCCATCTTCCACGAATTATCAGGGGCACAAATCAGAGAAGAGCTCCAGACAAGCACATTTTGATGTCTCTGACGCCTTTCTTTATGTTTTCTCCCTTTTCCACCGCTTCAAATACACGGCAAGGACTTTTCATGCTGTCCAAGGCACGCAGAGGCTTTTCCCACAGTTAATGAAAGGTTCCTGTTTGCCCCTTGCCGCCTTTGAAGCCCAAACCCCCCCAGCAGACCCAGGAATTTGCTGGTGATTTACGACTATTTGGACAAGTGGCAAGCAGAGAGGGGCTGGGGGGAAGAGCCCGGCTCCTCCCTGGCAGCGGGCTCTGCCAAAGAGGGGGCCGGGCTCCCCCCGCTTGCTGACACATCTCCACGGGTGCCCTAATTGAATGATTTTGGTGGGACGGCTGTGTTTGCTGTTGGTGGGACAGCACAGGTGCCTGGGCAGGTTGAAAGGATAAGGAGGTGCGTGCAATTTGTTATCGTCACCGCTGGAGCAGCAGCCTTCATCCCCACCAGTACCTTTGGGGCAGCCAGACACATCTGGGAGGGCTGAAGATCAGGAGGATTTTAAAAAAAAAAAAAAAAAAAAAAAAAAAAAAAAAAAAAAAAGCATAAATCACATTGGCAAAATTCTTGCTTGTCATCCTCAATTATTTCCAGAATTTCCTGCACAACCCACAGGGTGGAAAACAACACTGTGTCTGAAGGCAGGAGTTCACACATCGTCCCATGACTCTGGGAGCGGGAAATTCGGGAACAAGCTGGACATCACGAGAACAGGCCCAAAACCACTGGAAGCAAATTGCTTCACATTTACAAGCACATGGAGGAATTTGACCGAACTGCAAGGACTTGTTAACTCTTCCTCAGCCCGTCCATCCTCGGCAGGTTTCTGACCAGCCCCTTCCCAGCACATGGCCGTTGCAGAGTGTTTTCACGGAATCACAGGGGTTGGAAGGGACCTCTGGAGATCATCTAGTCCAACCCCTCTGCCAGAGCAGGGTCACCTAGAGCAGGTTGCACAGGACGGCGTCCAGGCAGGTTTGGAATGTCTCCAGAGTCAGAGACTCCACCACCTCTCTGGGCAGCCTGTTCCAGTGCTCTGCCACCCTCAAAGTAAAGAAGTTCCTCCTCATGTTTAGATGGAACTTCCTATGTTCCAGTTTGTGCCCATTACCTCTCGTCCTATCCCTGGGCACCACTGAGAAATGACTGGTGCCATCCTCCCGGCACCCTCCCTTTAAGCATTTGTAAGCATTGATGAGATCCCCTCTGAGTCTTCTCTTCCCCAGACTAAAAAGACCCAAGTGAGATGTTTCCTCTCACCTCCACCCTGCGGCATCCACCAGCTTCTGTCCTCCCACGCTCAAGGCAAGGGTGGCAGGAGCGAGAGCCAAGGACCGGGAGGGCTCCCGGAGGGGGCTGCGCTGCAGAGGTCCGGCTGTGCACGCTGTCACCCTGCGCTGCTCCCCTCTGCCGTGCTTGGGACCAGCGAGCTCTCCGAGAGCCCGTCGGCCTGCTGCCGTGATTTCACGTGTCTATAAACCATCGCTTGTTCGGCCCCGGAGCTCCAGAGGAGATGAAAAGAGCTGCTCTGGCAGGACTGCCAGCTCACCCCAACAGAGCGAGCTGAGCGAGTCTCTGCCTGAAGATGCTTTCAGCGTGACGCCTGGCAGAGGAATTTTTGTGTGAGGGTTTCTTTTGCCAAAATGGAAACAGGAAATCAGAGCTGGTAAACCAATTTTGGACAGAGAAAAAAAAATTAGACAACTGGGGAATGAAACAGAAAGAAACCCTCTACCACCACTGGCAAAAACACGTTTTACTGGTCAGCCTTGCATTTTTCCTCCAAGCCCAGATCTGCTTACGCTGCTCAGTTCAGGGACACTTTTCTGTTTCTGCCTGAATTTCTGCCCCAGTTAAGCCCGCATTCTCACTTCTCCCTTTACACACCATGCTGAAGCTGGCAAAAGCCCCTCTGCCCAGCATCTCCCACACCTCCCGTGGTCCCTCACGCCGGGTACAGCCAGCGCAAGGATGCCGCTCACTCCCGGCTCCAGTTCCTCCTGCACGGCTTTTCCAAAGCTTTGCTTCTGTTTGCTAATATATTTTAAATCCTCGGATTTCCAGCGGTTTTGAAATGCACTCTTCAACCGCCTCCTAATCCTCACCAGCTTTAATTCCCCAGTTTGAAATACATTTTAAAGGAGATTAAAGTTTACTTTATCGCTTCTCATACGTTTTAAAATTCTGATGTCAGAGTAAGGCCGACTGCCCTATCGGCAAACCACCTCCCCGCAGCCCTGGGCAGGGAGCCACGGAGGATGCTGCAGCTCCTTGCAGGGCTTTGGCCAGGGGAGTTTCTGCCCTGTGCCCGCGGCAGAGCCTGTGCCCGTCTCCGACTGTCTGTCGGCATCCCAGGTGGGTTGTGAGTCTGAGCATTCCCCATGCACAATACTCCCCAAGAAATTTTATGATGTTTCTGGCACTTTTCTCTGGGAGGAAAAGTTCAGATTAGGGTAAGACTGTTTTCTCTCGGTGTTATGAATTTATTTTCTTTTTTTTTTCCAAGAAGCAATAGTATCATGCTTTTATGGGGAGCTGGGTTCTGTTTTGGGTTGATTTGAGTTTAGGGAGGAATTTCAAGCAGTTAGGATTTCTAGCCTGTCCTGCTCGGGAAAGGGAGGTGAGCCACCACGACCCCCGGGGATTTCTCTCTCTGCCCATCTCCCCCAGCAACCGCGAGCCCCTTCTGCCCATTTACTGAACCTGAGCACCTTCAAATACTGATTCACTCCAGACTTGTGAGAGCACAGAGGTGGGCAGGCAAGGGACACACTATTTCTTCCTTCGCTGAGGGCACGGCTGAGGAAGGAGCACGGCCCTCATTAGACACCACACAGTCGCAGGGAAGCCAGGGATGCGGTTCCTGTTTTGGGAGAGGGAGAGGATGCTGCGGGTGCGAGGTGGGCAGCGTGCCTCCACTCCCAGGGCACCTCCCGCTCAGCATCTGCCCCTCTCCCCGGCTTCCCGGTCCTCGTCCTCCTCTCTTTTCCCTTCTCATAAGTAAATAGATTATCTGAAACTGCTGCATCCTGAGAAATAAAAAAATAAATCCTCTGCACATTCCCCTTTTTCTTTCAAATAAAAGAAAATATGATATTGGAGTTTTGCACTAAAATTATTGTAATATTCTTTCTTTTACAAGCGCCTTTAAAGTTCATCTTTATGGTTCCGATATTGAAACCATTGCAAAGGAATTGTTTGTGGGGATTATTTGACTTTTTATTAAAAAAATGAAAAACAGGTGGGTTCCTCGTCATCTGCACTTAAGTTTTTAATAAAAAGTAAAAGTTCTGGCACATCACCGACTTTTTTTTTTTTCTTTTCATTTTCATTCTCTCTTTGGCCAAAGATAGGACACATCTTTTTTGCTTTTGTGCTGAGGAATATGATTCAGAGAGCACATACCTATAGACTTGGAAGTAGAGAGAAACCCTGAGTTCATCACCCCAAGATTTGTTAGCTGGGTCTCCAAAGGAAGTACGGCTTTTGCAATCACGCTGCCTGCCTGCCTGTAATTCCCCTTTCCCTGCCCCAAATAACTCCTAGACCTTTCGGTGCAAGTGAATTAGACAGAGGAGCTGATGTCTGAGATGTATGATGTGCCCAGAGGCTTCAGAGGAGCTGAAGAAGGGTAGTCCAGCCATGCAGCGTGAGCTCAGCCCCAGCATCGGATACCAGAGAAGCTACAAAAGAGGTGACCCAGCTTCACACAGACCTGGCTCTCAGGAGGCAGAAGACTTGGGATCTGGGGCTCAGAAGGACCAGGCTGCAGACGTGCACACCGTGCCACCAACGCATGCAGCTCCCGGCCGTGGGACATTGTGGCTGCTGAAGCTTCATGCACCTTCAAGGAGATGCTGGGCAGATTTATGGGATAGGGATCTGCTGAGAGTGGCCGAAAACATGAAAAATACCTCTAACCCAAGAAACAGCAGGAAAGTGTAGGGTTGGGAGGGTGGAGGGGGGTCACACCCACCCACCTTGCTCTTGGACTCTTCTCCAGGCAAGGCCATGGTGATGGAGATACCACCCCGCTGTCCCCATCCCTCTGCCTGCAGGGCTTCAGGGCAGCCTGGGAGCTTGGGACATTGCCACAGGGTAGTGGGCTCCCCCTAAGCTCCCAACTCCACCGAGCATCCCCGAATGTTTTCCTCAAGCGGGAGCGATCTGGAGAGCAGCCGCTCTGGAAAGCCTCTGCAGGCTCGTGGCCCTGGGGAAGGGGCTGGTTTTGGTTTGGGGCTGGTGCTAACACCCGCTAGCTGTTTCATTACCCTGAACTCCGCTTCTTCCCAGCGTTTTTCCTCCTGCCGCAAGAGTTTCCTGTATTCTGCTTATCACGTTTTATTCCGTCTCCTAAATTCAAAAGGAAATAAAAGTTGGCTGAAGCCAATAAAGCTCATATGAAACCCCGAGCCCTGAAATGCCTAGTGGGGCCGGGCTGCTGCACAGGCATCCAGGAGCAGCCGGCCGGAGGGGGGGTTCAGTGGGCAGCAGCTCCCAGGGCACTGCGCCGGGGCTCCAGCCCACGCTCGGCGCTCCGTGGTGGGTTATTTTAGCTCCGGATAAAAATTTCCCTGCCTCGGTACTGTGGTCTGTCTGTCAGTTGCAGGTTGCCATCCTTGTAGGAGAACCAGGAGAAGGGGCGATGCTCCTGCACCCACCAGATGTGGTAATTTCGTACGTGTTTATCACGTCTTTTTTCAGCCTGCTGAGGAAACAGCACTGATGGATTGGAGTTTTCCTTGCGGGTTATGCTTTCTGGATCTCGCCTGCTCTCTGTGGTTCCTCCTGGACTCCCTCTCAGTCTTCCCACCAGCCAAACAGGCTGGAATAAAATCACCAAAAATACAAATGAGGCGGATGTGAGGCTCTCAGCCCGCCATGTGTTGTGCTGCAGACCTGCTCTGTCGTGCACGGCGGCTTGATAATGTAGCTGCCGCCTTCGGTGTGCATATTTGAGTTTTTCCCCTGCTTACCTGTGCTGAAGATCTGTATTTCTAAAAACTCAACCTGCAGCTGCTGGCTGCAAAATCTGGTGGGAATTTTAGCCATTGGAAAGCCTCAGCAAAGGGTTTCGTCTGCATCGCAAGCAGCTGGCCAGCTTTCTGAAGGACGTAAAAGAATATGATGCTGTTTCACAAAGAAAATCAGGATAGTTTGTGCATGTCTTTGAAGCCAATCGTGTCTAAATCCAAGTGGAAGCAGCACATTGGGAGAAAGGAGAAGAGGGGCCCCAGGATTATGCGGTTCTGTAAACACAACTATTTGACAATTATCAATGCAATACACACGTGCCAGTATTTTGAGGTCAGATAAATATGAGTTCATAAAGCAAAACTGAATCATTTTAAGATCTTGGCCAGCTCTTTGTTAACCCAGCTACAAATTACTATAACTCCTCCCAAAGCAAAAGAGGGTTATGAGAAGTCTTTGCTCAGCAAGCCTGCCCTGTGATGTGTTTCTAATAAAAAATAGCATCTTCAGAAGATGACAAATTTTTCTATTTGCATCCCAATAGCTAAAACCCCCCTGTTAATGTTGTTGTTGAAAGAAGTGAACCTTCCAAGCATAGAGCCCATACGAACTAGATTTGCCCTTGTAGACGGTAGGATACCTCCACTGAGCTCAATAAACTTGCTCTGGTCCAGCCCAGGGACCCGGACGACACATTATCCTAAGGGTGTCATATCCTGGGCTTCGTCTAATGTGCTTGGACTCTGACACACCACTTATATTGTGCCACAGCTGCTGTCTGTGCTTCTGTCTGGATTGGTGATTGAAACCTGGCCCAACTGGTAGGGAATATTTTTCAGTGATCTGCCTGGAAAAAAACCTATAAAATAAATAGTTCTTTGAGGTATGGCGTCAGGTCTGTACAGGGAAGGGAAACAGAAATATTCATGCCATAGCAGCAGGAGATAGATTGGGTGATACTAAACGAGCAAGCATAAAGTATCACCAAAAACAAGCTCTAACTTGTTAATGAGCAAACTGATCCAAAATCAGGCAAAGTCAACCCAGTTTCCACAAAGAGATCTTGTTTGCTGCCAGCTTTCATCTCCCAGAGCTGATGGTCCTCATGTGTGCCAGAGAGATGGTGTCTCTTGTGAAGTATTTGTGGTTTAAACAGAGCAGGGAAGCAGCAGGGAGGAGCAGAGACCTTGGTCCACAACTGCAGGTGTCTGAGAGGTGGGAGAAGATGCTGGGTAAGGATGTAGATCTGCAGGTCATAGCATCGATGTGTGCAAGGGCGCTGAGCTCCCACCTAACAGCAGCCAGGAGCAAGATTGTCTCCATCGAACCGGGGAACTCCATTCTCTCTTGACAGAAGAAGACCTGGCCATGGTATTTTCCTAACCTAGGTCGCGTGGAAGGAATCAAGATCGAGGGGTGAAGCCTGCAGGACTTAGGAACTCCAGCTAGACATGACAGAAGGCTAAGGCTAAGGCAGAAAGAATATGGGGAGCATATTATCTATTCTATTCTTCCTCAGCTTGTGTGGGAGGGAACTGTAATTAAACAACCAAGGAACAAAGCGTAAGAAGCGTTTGACTGATAACAGACCAAAACCTCTTCACTCTTGTCACTTAATTACTGTGAGAAACTGAATGATGGTCGGCACGTTGAGGTGGTTATCCCAGAGAGAGAGCCACGCTAAGAAAGCAGCCCTTTGTATTGGAGGAGAAACCAAAGCCAAAGCAATGATGTGTGGAGCTCTTTGTCCAAAAGCCAAATGCCCAGTCTGAGAGACCCAGTCTTTTCGGGCTATTTCCACATTCTAAACCCAGTAAAAGATCATGTTTCTGTAGTGTGAAACCCATAAATGGCCATTCTCTCTCCGTGCTCCAGCAAAGGCTGTTTTCTCTGGACGGAGCACTCAGCTCCGGTTGTGTCTCGTCTTGTCTACACTGGGGCTTGGGTTTGGCCAGGAGCACTGGCCACTGAGGCATGAACCAGGGGTCATAAGTAAGAGACTGGCTTTAACCAAGCCGGTGGGACAAGCGAGTGTCTGTACGGCCTGGACAGCATGGTCCAGCAGAAAGCTGGAACGATTCTGGGTGTTGTTCCTAGCTCTGCCATAGAGCCATTGTGTGTTCTGGGGTCAAACCACCTCATCTCACCTGTGTGGAGCATCTGTTCATCTGGGCAATGAAGGCTGATAAAAAAAAGCAGCAGACCATGCCAGGGCAAAAGTATTGAGTTGTTGTTTTCCTTAAGATGGTTATTCTTCAATAAGCTAACTGACCCAACCATCCCCTGAACTCAGGTGGTACCCTATAGCCTGCTGTGCTTCTGTAAATACAGGTATGGCGAGGGTGTTGGAAACCAACTGGCCCAAGCTGTTTTCTTCTAAAATCTGAATTATCGTGAACATCCTAGTTATATTTTTAAGGGGTTGAGTTCCAAATGAAACTTTTCAAAATTAACTTTTGTTGGTTGAATCTGAAAACCTTTTCAAGCTGTTGGTCTCCTCCAACTTTTTTCTTTGAGATTTTGACTTTTCAGTGCAGTTCAGAGGACAGGAGAAGTGTTTGCGGTCTCATAAAACTTTGTGCCTAGCTTTTGCACTGAATCACAACTCCCTTTCATTTGTGATTAACGTTTATACCCAGGAGCAAGCTGTCTTACCTAATCACACCCCATGAAGAGGCAGGACACTGTATAACATTCACACCAGAATGGGGTTACCAAAGACAGTCAGAACATCTGGAGAGAATAAAATCTCTGAAAAATCCCCGTTCCCAGAGTAGACAGTCCTATAAAACAGATCTGCTGGGAGCCAAATTAAATAAGAGGAAGGTGTAAATGGATTCCTTTCCTCTGCCTGGAGAAATGGTAAAGCCAGTGGACATTTTTCCAGCTCGGTTCACAGGAAAGGAGCAGCTCAGCATCCGCTGGCGAGCAATGCCCAGGAAGGATGCGCTGCAGAGGGACCATGATTTCATCCCCTGGCCAGGAGGGTACCAGGGTGGGCAGCAGGTCTCCTGCTTCCCATGGCCAAAGAGAGATGTTTCCCTTTTGCTCAGGATTATCAAGGCTGGTGGGTCTGGGAGCTGCAAAGAGGCTCCATCTTTTGGGAGAAGGACTTGATGTTCAGCAGAAGTTAATAGAAGGGCACCAGGAGGGAATTAAAGGAGGATACGGTGATGCAGGAGCGCATGCCTTTCGTAGCACTGAGGATTAGCTCTGTGTGTTTTCCTCACACGAGGTGATGGCAGGACAAATTTGAAGCTTCAAATAGAGCAACGGGGTGGGGGGGGTTGGGGGGGGGAAGTCATGAGAGCAGATGGATTAAGCAGTGACAGGTCGTGGGATAAACAAACGGTTATTGAGTGACAGAGCTGCAGCTCTCCCCCTTCAGGGGACAGGGCTGGTGGCAAGGGGAGGTGGAGACCTGGTTGCTGTTTGAGCGGGAAGGGACTTCTCCATGTCCAAGTTTAGCTAAAAGGAGTCACCATCCCTTACAGAGGTAAGAGAGATAATTATGTCAATGCTGATGGGAATTTTGGGGAAAAAGCATTCTTCTTTCTAATCCTGGCTGCAGTTTATAGGCTGCAAATAGGCTTTTAGAAAATATAGGTTTTTAGAAAAAAAATCCATCCCCTTTTAGGAAAAAAAAAAATAAATCTATATTTTCAGATATTTCTATGAAAAGGCCCAGAAAAAGAACCCACAAAATGTGGGCAAGGAATAAAGGCAAAACCACACTGAAAATGTGCACCCAACCAGCAATCCTTATTAAGCTGGCCACAGACATCCCCAACACAACCCAAATCCGGGATTTCCAGTGTTTGTTAGCTCACCAGCCCGTTTGCCAGTGAGACCAGCCGAGGACTCTTCTCCCCCTTTTCTACCCTCAATCACTTTTTTCCTCTCAGAAACCTCATCATTTCTGGGCTTTGCACAACATGTGGTCACCTGCTTGTCTTTGCCTCGTTATTGGGCGCAATCTTGGAATAAAGCAGATCCAGAACCATCCTCCACCCTTGGCCGCTGAAGAGCATGGGGGAAGAGATGTTTTTATGGTGTCTGTCAGTAATTCAGGATTTAAAAAGAAAAAAAGAGAAAAGGAGGGGGAGTATGTCGAAGGCAGAAGCAGAGGCATTTCCATCCTCCACAAAACTTCTCCAAACACAAAGGATGCCTTAGGTTGCCACCTAGTGACTCTGAAGACGAAGGACCTGCACTTTCAGAGTGTCCACTTTGTACACACGTTTGATGAGCCTGCTTGTCCCAGGTGATGGGTGCACAGCATCACCCTAATCCCCCTGTGTTCCTAAAGCCAACGGAACAACAGACCACGGCCCATGGAGCTGCAGTTGCCTGCTTCCTCTTAAATCTCAGCCACCTGATGAGTCTGGGCTCGAGAGTGAGCTCAGGCCACCACTGATGGTCTCCTGGTGTCCCTTGAGACCTTGCCCTTGGCATGCAAGAATGCTCAACTTGAGTGCCACAGTATGAGACGTGATGCCCTTCGTGTCAGCTCCCAGGGCCACCCAGTCCCTGCAAGTGTTGCCAACGCTGTCCTTCAGCCCAGTGGCACCAGGTGGCCCGGGGACATCTCAGCCTGGCTCTCCCTGCCCCAGACATGCGGGGGAACCCAGGCTGGGCAGCTCTGGCTCCTGCTGCCCTGGTTTGAGCACGCGGGCTCCCAGGCTGTGGAAGCGGACAGCTGGAGAAAACGTCTTTTGGCAAAAAAATGATAATAAAGGTTTGGCAAAGAGTTTTAATTTAGAAATCTCTCTTTGCTTTGTTTTTTAAGAGCCTGGAAATATGTGGTGCTGAGCACTGCACCTCCAGCTGCGTGAAACGGCCTGCTAGGTATGAAAGAGTCATTTTGATTTTGCATTATGATTTCTTTTACAAGGTTTTGGATGAACATAACCTGGAGAGGAAAAAAAAAGAAGTGTCAGAGGGGGGAGCTCCAGGATTTTCTCATGGCCTTTTGGCTAGCGCAAGATGCCCACTGTGTCCCCAAGTCAATGGCACTGCAGAGACGAGTCCCTGCTGGCTGCATGCTCAGCTCGGTCACCCTCCCCAGTGCAGTTAATCAAAGGCGCTGATGGATGCTGCCATTTAATAAAGCAGTCTTTATGCCCCAGGAATGGCCAGGGATTTTTTAATTTATTTATTCAGGGTAGGGGCACGTGTCCCCGCCGGTGAATGAGGAGTGTGTGACCCACTGCCACCCAGCACCCCATAACTCCCGTGCCCTGACAGCACCCTCAGCTCCCCTACACCGCCGGTGACAACCCCGTGGGAAAGCTCATTCCTCGCCTGTGCTTTATGGGGCGAGGGGTGACGCCTGGGCTGTCCACCCCCGTCCGGGTGTGCATGGGTGTGCGAGCTGTCAGCTGCAGAGGCAGGCTGCGGCCGGGGGGAATACCTGCCGTGGGTAATTTAATCCCCGCTACAACGGAGTACCTGCTGTAATGAGGCTCATTATGAAGCTCTATTTAAAGCCTCATTTAAGCCAGACGAAAAATAGCTCTTTCTGTGGTGTGGAGTGGGTCAGTGGCCCCAATTAGAAGCGTGCTGCTGACGACGGGGCTTCTTCCTCCAAGAACTGCAGAAACCCAAACAAGTTATCTCTGAAGGAGCTGGTAATTATCATGCAGAGACGCCGTGCCAGTGAAAACAGCACTGACAGGAGAAAATGAGACAAAGCTCCCAAACAGGGTGTCTCGGTCCACCCACCTGAGATGGATGAGGAATGAGAAGCAATGTGATGCTTTAATACATGGAAGATGCTGGAGGAGGAGAGGAAGCTGAGAACTTGTGTCCCTGGGGAGGGCTGAGAGCAAGCTGGCACCCAACACTGTCACCAAAGCACGGGCGACGGGCTTGACCTCCAAGCAGGACCAGGAGCTGCAGGAGGAAGACAGGGAAAGAGCAGGTGGGGAGGGGTCCATTCCCTGGGGACCCCTGTCTCGGGAGTGCTCCCAGAACACGGGACATCTGGAGGTGTCACCCCTACGGCACCAAAAAGTTCTCAAGCAACCAACACTGCCTGCTCCAAGCCCTGCTGCGACCCGAGGGGATCCTCCTGCCTTCGCCCAGCTTAGGACCGAGCATCTCTTCCAAAAAGCGATGCCCGCTGAGCATGCCAGGAGAAGGGGAGGTGTCTCATTCCTTTGTCCAGAACAAATTTCACAGCAAATAAAAAGGCTGCATAAAGTATTTGGTTATTTGTACATTGTTCCTGGAGTGATGAAATTTCAGTTTCCTCTAAAATATTAGAATCTCCCTAAACTCTTGTTTACTATGCACGGATGCAGAAGGAGAATTACTCAAGTTTTTGCAATAAAAATAAGCTTGGTTTTGTGAACACCTGCTTTCTGCTGTTTAATAATGCTGAGCTCCTGTCTTGTATGCTCTTCTGTTTACTCTCCCACAAATTATTTTTGTTCTCAGTTGACAAAGATAAATGATGGGATTAATATATATTGGAGAAGTCCCGGCGAACAGTTTGCTAGCAAAGAGAAAGGATTGATATTATTTCCCTCAGGTAACATAACACAGACAAACTGGATTAAGAGTAATTTGCTGTGGGGCTTATATGTGATCATGAGCCATTAGTGGAACACCATTTATGAAAATTGCTTTTTCTAAAATAAAAACTAGACTGACTTTCATTACCTTGCTGGTGCTGGGCAAAGAAGAATCATTCTTTTGCAGTGAGAGAAGAAAAATTAGAGATCACTAACTGTGCTGTGACAGACAACTAGGAACTGCCAAATATTAGGGTGGGATAAGAGAAGAAAACCCAGCATCCCTGCCATTAAACCTGAGTCAGGAAGGTTAATTGTGACCGATCTGTAAGTACACGTGATGTTTACCTATTTTTCTTTTAACAGCCCTGCGTGTCCTAGGCCTACTCTTACCTTTCCGTTGAGCCTCATAGGGTAATATATTTTTTTTTTAGCTTGTTTGCTGGAGAAACATGCTTCTTAAAAATGGAGAAAATTCAGATCTGCTGAGTAAGAGGAAAGAAAAAAGCCGGAGGTCATAGGCAAAGCCCTTTCCCATCTCCCAAAGCATCACAGACTGGCTGCCCCCTTCCTCATCTGGATCCTGTAGACCTCGGGACAGGTCTAACCCCCCCGTACTGCTCTGCTCTGGCCTTTCCTGAGCAAGACTCACGTCACTAGAAAACTGTGGCCAGCCTTGCCACAGGGGTGAGGACCCACAGGGTCCTCCCCTCAGTCTTCACCGATGCTCAGGTGTTCACACTATGTGAACTTCCTCTGGTTGACGCACGCAGGAGGAGCTGTACTTCAGCAGTTAATAATATTCTGTTTACTTCCAGAAGTTTAATAAAGACGAGACTAATCCTTGCCTCAAAAACGCTGAATTATATAGCATTCACAGGAAGCTCCTAAAATAACTGCTTTTAAATGTGGTATCACCCAAACCTTTAAAATGCAGGCTTGCTTTGTGTGGCCACGGGGAGTCTGTCCACATTGGGAAGGAGGAACAAACGCTAAAAATAAAATTGGCCGAATAATAAGAGTTGAGCCATCTCATTAGTCTGCTCGATACAAACACAGAAATCAGGAGTTTCCCGACTCACCCAGCCCAAAAGCCTGTCTTTTTTCCCCAACAAAAAAAAAAAAGAATTCACCTCCCTGCACAGAGCCTATGTGGCTTATATCTCTAGACCTTTGCAGGCACCGTGACACTGCTGGTTTAACAATAACCCTTTGCACTTGGCCACTTCAACACCCTTTCCTTTACGGAGCTGCCTTGCTGGGAGGCGGATTCACTCACAGGTCGCCCTCCTGCCACATCGCCCTGAACCAGCCTCACCTCCTGCTGCACGGGGGGGAAGGAGAATGAAATGTTATCCCTGCTGGCCAAGGAGCCTCCAGCAGATCTATGGCTCCTGCTCCCGCAAGGACCTACCCCACTTAATCGTGCAGGAGAAGCGAGCGGCATCAGCCAGGAGAGCGGCTGCGTGGGGCCGGGGGGGCTGCAAGATCCCAGGGGTCCAGACCCCTCACCTTTGATGTCCCCATGCCCCTCTGCAGCTACCTGAAATAACGCCTGCCTCCGTTTTATCTTTAACATCTTCACAGATCTTGCTTTTTGCATTATTTTGGCAATGAACTAAGCAGCCACCAGGAGCTGCAGGTAGCATTAAGAAGAAATTAAGCAGAAACCTACATGTTATAAAGTACCTGTGGCTTCTTTGCTCTCTGAAGCCTTGCTTCACATTCTGGTGTCTTAATTAGGCTTCTGAGGTACAGCAACTTGGCTTTTATGCGGTGTGCTTCAGTGGGTGTTCTCAAAGGGCTTTCCAGAGGGGGTTGCCACAGCCCCTGACCCTTTCACAGGTGAGGAAACTGAGGCACTCAGCATGATGAGCCCAGCTGTCTGACAGAAGAGGTGGGTGCAGCTCTGGGGTCTGCAGGGCGGGGGTTTCACACCGTGGTGTTCGGATGGAGAGTGATACCCACCCATTGTGAGTACCCACGCAGCCCCATGCCTTCTGCATGCAGCCCTGCATCGCACACAGGGTGATGCTGCTGCTGTCTCCCTCTCCGAGAAGGGCAGCGGGGTGTGCAAACCACCACGCAAAGATGCCTGAGAAATTGTGATTCATCCTTTGCCAGAGCACGCCAGGGAAGCGGACAGAAATCACAGCTGAGCCTGCTGAGGTTCCCTGGATCACCCCACTGCTGTCCCAGGACACCTGAAGCCCCCGCCATGGTGGGGTGCTGGATGGCTGGCATCCTCCGGCAGCCCGGCACGGGCACTGCGGCTCGACGTGCCGGCAGCGGCGGTGCGGTATCATAATTCTGCCAGCCCTGAGGGTTTTGAAAACAATACTGGAAGTAATCCCTTTTGATCTGATGCTAATCCCAGATAATTGCTTTCAGGCTTAATAGGAAAACTGCATTTTCTTGGGGGGGATCGGTCAGTTTGAAAGGGCTTTGATTTAACTAATGCTGTAGGTGCTTGTTTTAGCAGAGGGAGTTCTATTGTTCCTGGGAGCGCAGGATGCCAGGAGTAATGACACAGGCCATGATCCCGCAATTAAACCCAACTGTCTGCAGACATCCAGCCACACGGGCAGAGCAGCCCAGAGAAAGGAGCCTTTCTAAACCACACCGAACTGGGGACAGCCCTGAAAAAACGTGCTTTCAATATCGATGAGAAATAAGGAAAACTGCTGCCATGGGATGCTGAAGAGGTCAAATACATCAGCGGTTTAGAAGGAGATGGGATAAAGTCATGGCTAAATGTGTGGGCAGCTCAGGGCAACGTGCCCTTCCCCACCCCATATCCACATCTGGGAGGATCTCAGAAATGCAACCCATTTTCGGAGTACAACATGGATTGGGAACATATTCAGCCTCCTTAGGCACCGTGACACCCCCATCCACCCCCCCCGCGAGCCAAACTTCAAGCTCTGAGTGCACCATAAATTAAAAACCTGAGCAAGCCGAAGGTGTAAAAGCACCGGTCCGAGCACACGTGTTGCTTTAACAGGAAAGCTGGTTTTGGATGGCAGCTTGTGGGTCACTGTGCTCTTAATCTGTTCCCCCTGAGACCCAGAGCCATGCTGACAGCGTGCATTCTTTCTGCCTAGCCTCTAAAACTGCCAAACAATGGGTTTCCCATTGTTCATTAACCAAAGGTTCCCATTTTGCAGCTGTGGGTGTTGAAAAGTTAGTTATGGCCGAGGCGGGAGGAACAAGGTGATTTTGTAGCCATATGAAGGTTGCACATCAGGGGGTTTTTATGAAATATTGGCTCTCCAAGGACGAATTAGTTTGTGATGGTTTATTTACGCAATGAAGGTCCTGGCTAAGGCTTTGAAGGTGATCATGGGGATGGGTGGGTGAGGGATCCCAGAAAGGGACCCTAAAACCAGCCAGGGAAAAAAAACAGAGAAGAAACAGGTGGCCTGAGACCTCCTGGGCTTGGATCAGTGTTGGGCTTGGATTTAGTGTTGACCGACACTAAACAAGCCCCAGCAAAACTTAACCTCCCTCCTGCATTTAAAGTAAAATTTTCAGGCAGATTTTTAACAGAGCAAGCACAGAAAAGCAAGCTGAGCCTTTGGGTATCAAACCCAAACTGGCCCCAGCTCTTTTGGCCGGATAAAGTTTGCCGTAGGGTCCCGTAGCAGAATGTCAAAGCATTTCTGCTGCCTTTGCTTTGAGGCCCTTCGCCCACTGGAGGGAGCATATGGCAAGCGATTCAATACACAGGACGCGGGTTTGAAACAGGTTTGCATTCAAACGAGGGCTAGGAAAGTGTGGTTAGTTCTTGCTCAAGTAAAAGAATAATATTAAATAAACCAAAAAATGGAGAGAAGTGTGATTCTGGGCTCTGATTTCTTGCCTTTCAAAGAGCTTTTCCTACAGGGAAGGCAGTCAGGAGGGAAACTCCAGGCACCCTATGGAACTTCCCCTTACTTTAGTTTATAGCTCAACACAGTTGCCTGGGTTTTTAAATAAATGAAATATATATACATAGATATAATGAAATCACCTGAAATCCTGGGGGAGCTATAGAGGTCATCGAGTCCTGTGCTGAGGAACCTGCACCATTTCAATATTTTCCACACACTTTTGGTGACCCACACGTTAGCATATGCTTCAGTTTTATCTAGTGGTAAGGCAAAAATATGTGCTGGTCCTCACCCATACTGCCATGTCCCTGGGGGCCTCAAAACCCCAGTGAAGTGAAAGAAAGATAAGAGGAGAAGTATCCCCCGAAACCCACACCTTGTCACTCATACCCCAGTCTCATTCTCACACACCCCGAGCATCCCTGTCCTCCCTGCATCAGAGCCAGATGCAGCCCTTGGGACCCTCCTGCACGGAGGCATCAGTGCTGGGAAGCACCCAGTGATGCTGACCACAACATGCAGGGGGTCCTGCGTCCACACCCTGGGACATCACGAGATGCCTGATCTTTTGCAAAGCCTGCTGTTTCTCCAAATGTCTTCTAGGTATTTAAATGGCTTTCACGGTCTGTCTTTTAGCTGTTGTGCCCAAAATGTTCTTTGGGTATGTGAGTTGGATGGAAGACCTCTCCTTGGTTGCAGCAAGGTCTTCCACCCCGGGAGCATCTGTGCCTCACTGCTGGTTTACCTCCATGAAGGCTTCTGCTGCTTCACCTGCCTGAGGAGACTCAAAAATTTGTGGACAGCATCCCCAAACATCATTTCTTGGGCTGTGGCATCCTGTATACCTAGGATAGGAGAAGAGCAAACAGAAAGGTTTCGGACCATTTAACAGGACCTTGTATGTGATCAGCTATTCTCCTCTGAAAGACCATTGATCTCTCCTTTTCCATCTGAGGTAGATTCCCCCACTTATTAGGATAAATGCTTGCTGGGAGGAGTGTGATAGAGAGAAATGTAGAGTGTAGGAGCCTAAGCAGGAGCTAGCTGAGATGTACCATCCATCCAGCAAGACGCTGGCAGCTCCATGCTCTTGAGGAGCACCGTAATGGTGTTTCAAATGGTTTTGTCAGACCTTGCCTTGATTTCAAGGCGTGTTTGATGCCTGTTTTGACTGCAGACATGTAAAGGGCAAAAAGCGCCCAACCTGTTGTAGCACCCTCACGCTAACACTGCATATGGCACCACTCGCCGTTATTAGTACAGTAAACTGAACAATATTGATTCAGAGGATTTGTGGTTTACCAGCATAGTTTAGTTG
Organism: Burhinus oedicnemus; assembly: GCA_008921705.1. Lineage (NCBI taxonomy): Eukaryota > Metazoa > Chordata > Aves > Charadriiformes > Burhinidae > Burhinus > Burhinus oedicnemus. The sequence continues at coordinate 256,802 of VFFE01007661.1, read as the reverse complement.
TTAACCTTCACACTGTTGCCTGACTCATGAATACACATTAAGTCCCAAATAGTTCGTTTACAGTTTAAACACTTGGGTTTGTGTGTATGTGAGAGAGAGAGATTTATTTATTTGCATTAATTCAGGTCACATTTCCCTCGAGACATCGCTGCCTCCACAGGGCCTGATCCAATGCCCATTGACGCCCAGTGGAGCCCTTCCAGGGAATTCAATAGCGCCTGGATCGTGGCCACCAGGCCACCATTTTCAGAGGTGCTGAGTAAACACAGCTCCCAAGGCCTTTAATTCGCCTTTGTGAGCACACTTGCCTTTGAAAACCAGGCCTGGTGCTCTCTCCTTTATCGAGGCATGTGGTTTGAGGGTAACAAGCTGCCTGGTTCTTGACAGGTTGTCTATTAAATATAGATGATGCCTTCACATGCAATTGTCTGATAGATGTTTTTGGAGGAACAAAAGGCTCCTATTCACAAGCTCTGGCATGCCATGCGGGGATGATTAAAAAGGTTAAGGCTTAAAGATAGTTCCCATTTACTTCAATGACTGCAGGATTATCCCTTTAATAGCCCTAATTAAAAATTAGCCTGATATAATTCAGTTGTTATAATACAGCCTGATTTTATTTCGTTTTTTGGGGATACACGTGATGCTGTCACAATGCGCCTCATTCTCTGGTGGTGTCTCTGCCCCTACAAGTCACTATAGATGGAGCCACGGGGGAATAGCATGCTCCGTTCAAGGGTCAACCCAAACCTCCGTGTCCACGGCTATGTGTAAACTGAGAGACCAGGAGCAACCACAGCATGCTGTGAGGTATCCCTTACTGCAGAGGAGCAGCTTCTGGGACAAATCCAGGGCTCTTCCATCCCCAGTTACCCTCCCCAAGGTCTCAGTGTCATGGTTTTAGGGAGACAAGCAAGCGTGGGATGCCTCTCCCGCTGTGAGCTGTCGTTCCCCTCCCTCCATTCCCACTGCTGCTCGGGACCCACAGGATGTCCCAGCTGGAGATGCTCCCAATGGCAGCTGGCACTGGCCCAGCTCCCCGTCAAGTGCCTGCAGCTCCTGCCCCCCTGACAAGCTCTGCTACAAATTTCCTCCCTCCTCGCCGCAGCCTTTGCTGTTTGATATTGGCTTTTGATTGAGAGATTCTTGTAGCGGCGCCAATACCTTTCAACGCTCATCACTTGTGTCAGAAAATCCCCATTGCTCTGGTGACATATTTGCTTTTCCACAAGATATTCCTGATGTGGAGAGCGATAGCTTTTTTTTCAAGGAAGCAGCTGAGAGTCTCCGTTGCCGTGAAAGTCCTGCCACCACTGACTTCAGCATTTTACTGTACGAGCCTTTAACAACCAGAATATGCTAAAGCTGCTGATCAGGATTGCTTTCGCTGGAAATATGACCGTTTTTCTTGGACTTTTAGCATCTATCTTCAAGTCTGTGACTGTATGATATGCTCTCTTGCACCTTATGGAAAACACCAACAGGTACAAAGAAGACAGTTTGAAGCCTAGCATCCAAAAGTCCCTTCAAATCTGCCCATAACTGAGGGTCTTGTAAGGGTCTTCTGACTCAGAGCAAAGCCTTGAAAGAGCTCAGCTCAGTCTGAGGTTACAACATGGCTTTATTACATAATAAAATAAAAGAAAGCATCAAAATGTCCAGGAGAGCTGCCGGGTGTGATCAGAGGAGCAGGCACACCAGCCACGAGGAGGGAAGCTCTGCAGCAGGACCCTACCCACCGGATAGGAGGTCCATTTTGGGCAAAAAGCCTGTCTGTACCTGAGGGGTTTGCTCGCACGTAGTGGTGACAGCAAGCTAGACTTTAAAGCCAGGCAGCCAACCACCAGTTGAGTGAAGATCTAAGCACTAGGCCCATGGGCAGCAATAGCCCACCAGTATAATCCAGTCCACCTCACTGCTGGCACTGGTGGGAGACTTCCAGCTGACTGGTCTAATGCATCTTGATTTGATGGGTGTTGATCAGGCTCTAAATTAGTTACTGGAGATACACATCATGAATGCACAAAGCAAGGCCATATGTTGAGAAGACACAAGAGTGCCTGCATAGCATGTCTGGTACCTATCTGGCATGGAAAAAACTTCCAGACCTTAAGTGCTCATTGATAATCTTAATTGGAAACATGCCTTGCCAGACTCCATTGCTCCAGAGAGAAAGAGCCTGTGGAGAGAAATCTGAGAGACATGAATAGTTATTAAATGTAGGGCTGAGAGCGGCAGCTCTGTGGGCAGTGTGAGATGTTAGCAAGTTCCTGGTGGAAGTTCCTAATTAGTGCTGAGCACTTCTGGGATACACAGTTCCCCTCTTCAGGAGAGAGAATGGGAACGGATGTGGCACCAGGAAAACACCTTCCAAAACTTCAGCTTTCTGTTGCCTCTAAAATAAAGCTTAAGAAAAATAAGCTTTCTTTTTCTGGAGCTGGGAATGCCGTCGTTATGGCAGACCCTTGCATCCTGCCAGAGAGAAAAACCTTCTTGCCCCAGCAATATCAACTCAAATAAGGCAGAAGGCTGGAGAGGGCATGGGCAGTTTGGGGCACACCTGTTAGCACCTGGAGGCACCAGTGGCCACTAAAGGGCTGTTGTCACAGCTGATATCATATCACTGTGCTTTCAGAGGAGCCAAAGCCCTTCCTGGACCAGCTGACCTGGGGTTTAGCCTTGTCCCTCCCCAATGCTTCTCCTACAAACTAAGGATGAGTTTCAGAGGCACCCAGGGGACTTCCAAGGCAAACATTTGGCATCTGATTTACCCTTGATGCAGTAAACTAGGAGGTTTTCTTGTTTGGAAACCAGAAAGGTCCATCTCATCAACAGAGTGTGAGCAAGGTACCATTTTAAAAGGTTGTATTAGAAATCATAGAATCATAGAATATCTCAAGTTGGAAGGGACCCATGAGGATCATCGGGTCCAAATCCGAGGAAGATGGTCTTTCATTTGATTTGACTTTTCCATGACCAAAACCGCTGGTTGGGGTGGGGAGAAGAGCAGGAGAATCACCTCCTCCCATCACGCACCCCTTTCCAAGGGAGGAGAGACTTTCCTTATGAAGAACCCCAGTCAGTGCTGGACGGAGTCCTCCACTGTAGCCCGGTGGTCCTGATGTTTTAACAAGAGGCCCCACAAATATTTAACTCCAGCAAAGGGAGAAAACCTGGTGTAGTGGGGTGGGATGGATATGTTTGCCAAGAAGAGAGGGTGAAAGACTGTGGAATTTATTGATTGGATTCCCGTTGAAACACAAATGCCTTCTCATAACCCAGGAGTAGATAATGGCTTGGCAAACAAGTACGTACTGAGTGCACTTGGCTGGAGGTATTTATGTTTTGTCCCAGGGAACTGAAAGGAAAGGGAAAGGTGAGGACCCCATTTTGCTCTCCAAGGATGCCCTCTCATCTGAATGGGGTAGCCGCATTCCTGGGGCGGTCGAGCTGCTCCCTGGCAGGTCTCCCCACAGTACAGGGCCTCCATGGCAAACCCGGCCTGCTCCCGAAGCCCAGGCAGCAGCTTCGGTGAGGATACCTGGGCTTGAGTTCAGCATCCCCATCAAGTGCAAGTCATGCGCATCTCTGCCGAATTCCTGCTGGTCCTTCTTGTTGCAGGGGAGGTGGGAGAATGGCCACGAGGAGGTAGCTGGGGAAAGGAGCTGCCCATTAGCAGGACTGGTTTCACTTGTTTTCCTCCCATCCTTCCAGCCGGCATTGCTACGGGTGGTGCTGAGCTTTTGGAGCTCATGCTACCTTGCTCTCCTGTCAACCATCATCTCTGCTCTTAGTCCTCTATCATGAGGGTGTAAAATGAAAACTGGCAATTTTCTTTGAAAAGCCAGAAATTAATGAATCCCATATGGGGAAAAAAAGTTGTATGTATCGGATAAAATTTAGAACTCCTTTTTTATTTTATTTTGCAAAATGAAAATAATTTCTAGACAGAGAGACAGGGTTTCCCCGATTTCTGTCTTTTTTTCTGACCACCCCAGCCAATTCCCTGGCTCTTGGGAATATAATTTTGTTCTCAGATTTCCTTGATACAGAGAAGAAAGCATCCATCCAAGAGCACACTGAGGCTTCCTGATCCCTCTGGTGCATCTCTGCTGGCCTGCTGATACTCCACGCCAGCCTTGGGGTGCTAGAGACATTCCAGTTTAAACCAGTTAGCAACTGGAGGAGGCACAACTGGGAATAGCACTTCTGCCGTTGGTTGCCAAAGTTGAGGGCAACAACTTTGTTAGCAAGTGTACAGAGGCGCAACACCAGGCTGGGTGAATTTTCAGGTAAAGCAAGATCTACTTAAATGTATGCACCAAAAAGGGTTTCCCCAAAAAGTTGCGAGATGGCTGGCAGCTGGGTGCCTGCCTTTCGGGCATGTTCACCCACTCTTCCCCTCCCTACCTCCATAGAGACACCACTGTCTGCTCATGCCTGCTGCCTGCTTTTTTCCTTCTTTTTCCTTTCCTTTCCTTTCCTTTCCTTTCCTTTCCTTTCCTTTCCTTTCCTTTCCTTTCCT